>VZRM01006517.1:1931-12778 GCA_013397955.1 Grantiella picta
ATACCCTGGTTTGGCTGGCACATACCTGTGACCACACTTTTCCCATTTGCAGCTCCCTATCTAAACATGGGTCCTATAACTAAATGTCCTTTCATTGCCACAGAACATTCAGCTGGCCCAGCAGTTTTTTTTTGAAAGAACAGGTGGACTATTTGTCCTCTTTGCCATTATTTTTCTGAAATCTGGAATTATTTCACACCAGCTCAGAGCTGCTGGCTATGAAGTACTGTGGAAAAGCAAAGGCAGCATCCAGAACCACCCTTGACAGCATGCAACCTTTGACATCTCTGCCTAAAGAGCTACTTGTGGCTCAAAAGCTACCTGTGTGCCAAGACAGACACAAGGCACAATGTGGTGGAAAAGACTTAGCTGGAAATCAGCCCACAGCTCTGGGATAAGCATGAGGGCCAGACAATTTGAAGCCTCATGAAAGCAGATAGAAAAAGCACTGTCAGAAAAACACTTTTCTGTAGCAGCCCACTTGGCTGAATTAGACCAAGCGTCACTGATGTGTGACACAGAGCTTGATGAGCCCGCAGGGTCCTGGTAAGTGGCTGAGGTTTGACTTAGGGTGACTGTTAGAGTCACTCCCAGTGGTCCCTGAGGCCAACTATGTACATATTGTAATCCTCTGCTGTGGATTGGCTGCGAGAACCTCCTCCCCTGTTTCGCTTATATGGTTTGGTTCTAGAACTTTCTCCTTTGTCCTGTTCAAGATTGTTGATCATTGGTTGTTTTATATTTAGTTCCCTCCCTAGAGTTGTTCTGATTAGTTCGTTCAGATGTATGTAATCTTTAATTGTATTCACATTGGTTGTTACCCTAAAACTCCTCCCATGTATCCTTCCCTTAAAACCCCCTGCAACCCCCTTGCTCGAGGCTTTTGCCCTCGACTCCTTGAACTGCTCCTGACCCGTCCTTCCCTTTCCTAAATAAACCCTTCAAGGACTTGACCAAAAGCCTGCGTCTCTTGCACCTATTTGAGCCTTCGTCCAGCAGCTCTCCTGGGAGACTCTTGAAGGAAAGAGTCCTCCCCCCTTCTCCGAGCCAGGATTTGAGCTGAGCCGTTTCAGGCAACGAGACACGAGCTCGCTTCACATTTAAAATTGGCTCCTGCAGAAGAAACCCCTTTTGTTCCAACACCCGCCTTTGAGGAGCTCCAGGGTTTGAGAATGAAAGTAACAGCCTGATGTCTCCAACATCTCTGAGAGAAAGAAAGGAAAATGCTGGCTGGTTAGGTTGGGAGATACTGTTGTTGTGGGCAAACCTGGAGCATCTGTCACCAAGGAAACATGCTGCAGTCACCCTAGTCCCCAGCCTGGTACCAAACTGCAGAAGCACAGGAAAACTAATAAAAGGTCAGTCAGAAGCTTAGGAGCTTAGGAGCTAGCTTCTGAGAAGAAGGACAGCCTGAATTTTTTGACTCTAAGGGCTGGGATGATGCTGAAGGCTGGGAAGGGTGTCTCCAAGCTTGTCTTTCTGGGAGTGGAAAGGTGGGCACTAGACACAGCCTGAGCACACAAGCATCGCCGTGCCTTTTCCTTCATCTCACAGACGCAGCATTGTTATGTTGCACAAGTCCAAACATAAATCTGTAATTTGCCCAAGAAAAAAAAATGTTTAGAAGAGACAACTACTAAGCCCTAGATGCCAAACAAACAAACAGGAGGAAATGCTTATGTATCAGGAAATTCTGAGAGGCTGTAGCTATTCAAAACTAGTAGGAAGGGAAATATAACTGCAACTATAATTAATATTAATTATACTATATTAATATTATTTATATCAATATAGTATATTAACGATAGCAACTATATTAATATTAATTAATACTGGAACAACTTGCGCTGAAAGAGTATAATGAAGGGGGACAGGAGGAATGTGTTATTTTACATTAGAGATGCTCATGAGATTACAGGTGAATCAATCACCTTGAATGCTTACAGATCACACCTGTAGTCCAACTAGAGATGGAGTTACTGGAACATCTCATACAGGCCCTGAAATCATAATAACTAGAGTGAGCTAATAAATCCGCATCTGTTCTTCACGTGTAGAAAGAAAAACAGGCTAAACACAGATCCCGGAGGATGTTTGCTGAAAATGTCTTCCCACTTAAAAAAACCCCTGATGTCCTGAAAAGATGATGATTTCTTAAAACAGAAAATCCTAAAACCCTACATGTGATATCTCAATGTTGAAACTTGTTTTACTGAGTGAAAAGAGTTAGTCACTTAATAGGTACAACCTAAATATTAATGATCACAATCCAGTCACATTGACTTTGTTTCAAAATCAATGATATACATCATTGCCTGGTGTTTATACTCTGTACAATCGCTGGCATATGGGCCAAAAAAAAAAAATAGCAGAGAGAGAGGAGTGAAACGAAACAGAATTGTTTAAAAGGAACTTATTACCTGCCAAAAGCATTTTCTAAAACTGTGAGAAAGAGTTATGCTTGAAAAAAAAAAAACCCATCCCAAAGAAGATAAAGAGCAGAAACATTAGAAAGACATGCAGATTTATAAAGAAAAGAGAAAGCATGGAAATTAATGGTAAGCAAATGAGGAACCATAAGCAACTGCTAAAGAAGCAGAGACAACACTGAGGACTATATACTGTTTCAGTAAAAAGGCAGCTCTGGAAGCAACCAGGCAGATCATGTGTGTTGCTTGGTGCAGCAAATATGATCAAAAATTATGATGTTGAAAGGCATAAAGGATATTAAAAGAATATTACACGGAATTATCAGGACACAGAGTGTCTTGGATTAAATTCAGTTATTTTAAAGATTTCAATACACGGATGTCAATACACAGAAAGACACAAGCAGAAAGGTTACTTGTGATCATTTCCAAATGCTAATGCAATTTTATCCATTTGTCATTTAGGAGTGAGGCAACATGAAACTTCTTCCACATAATTTAATTTTAAAAAGACCAATATAATGCCTCATAGTGAAAAGGGAAGGCTATTCTTAAGGAGCATAGCAAAAGCCATAATAAAATCTTTTGCAATGCAACTAAATCCAAGGTAGTAGCCAGAGCAAAGAACAATTTGCAGGCTTAAAGCAGCAAACATGCTTTGAAGGCTGTGACTTAACAGATTTAGAGCTAGAACAAATTGCTGAGTTCATTTATGTCTTCTATGAACATCACAGACAGCCACTTCAAAATAGGTATTCAAAGAGAGGTACAGGAAAAAATATTCCTAGCAAGGCTTGTCAAACCCTGTGCTCAGCCCTGCCAACCCCATTTAAAGAACAAAGTGAATATATGACAGGGAGTTCAAAACAACGCCAAAGAATTGATCCCTGAGCTGAGCAAAACAAAACAAAGCAAATCTTACATGTGAGGCTGACAGAGTTCACCCAGCTCAGCAATATGGTTGAGAGCTGTCATGATGACTATTTAAGGTCACATTTCAGACTCAGATAAATTTAGACTGACAGTAGGAATTTCAACCTTCCTTTCCCAGCAAAATTTCCCAGCAATGTCCGTAAATGAACTACAGAACAGTTTACCAGGACAGATGGTCACCTCATTAATGGCAGAAGTTTTCAGAGTGAGATTCCACATTTAAAGAAGACATGCCCTGACCTGCTTTTAGGAAAAAAAAAAAAATCTGTGACTTAATTATGCAAAATGTCAGGTCAAAGGAGTATACAACTGCTGACTGATCTTCAAGTCTAAGAACTGAAGTATATAACCATAAAGAATTACAAGGATCAAATGTCTCCTTCAAGACGTGTTGTGGCAAACAGCACTTGTAAGAGCCTCCTCCAGTATTCAAATCCACCCAGATATACACAAACCCTTCCACATGTGTAAGTGCCACTCACACTCAGCTCTAATTCAATAGCTGTTTACATTTGTTAAATAAACATACCAAAGACTAGGTGTCAACCTGGTGCTGAAGGCACAGTTTGAACATTTCAGCAGTCACTCTAAAGAAGCCCCTAGTCAAGCCTTCATAAAGTACAGCCCTGACATTAGGCTAGACAAATGCTAACGATGTTCATGTGGAAGTGGAAGATGAAATCCACTTGCTCTATGGGAAGCCTCCTTCTTACAATGTGATGTCGTATGCTCATGTGCCCATCATTCCTAACCATATGTGGTCTGGAACAAGGTATTGAAAATGATCATATGCTTCGATGATTGGAAATGGAAAAATAGAAAAAAAAAATCAAACATTCACTGGGTAAGCAGGAAAAAAAAAATCACTTGTCATTCTCCAACAGTAATCAATCTTAAGTACATGCTTTGCCATTTCCAGATGAATATAGGATTCTGGTGTTCTACCATAATTTTATTTATTTTAGTCCAGGAAGCATCACATCTGCTTTAAAAACTGTGGATCAATTCTGTATTAAAATACCATTACTCTGCCTACTCCTTCAAAGTGCTGATAAAATATGCTGATAGGAACAGTGGAATATTCCCTAGGTACCATGGCTGAAACAAAACCAGCATCAGAGGAGCCTTTCTAGAAAAAAGCAACTACCACCTTTACTTTCTCCTCCCCAAGTACCAGGCAGTCCATATGCAACCTCATTTTTATGTTCTCTGGTTTTAGTCAAGAATATAAAGTAGAAGTAAGTCACAGATTGCATGCTAAAGGTTAAGGAAATTACTAGTGGAATTGATGAAACAGAAAATAAGATGCCCTATCACGAAGAACCACATTTTATGTTTTGTTTAAGTTTGCCCTTGCACATGAATGTAAGACTTGTGATTTGTCACTTAAGGCCAGAGTCATATCCACTAGCAGGCAAGTTTCTCTTCTTCCTCACCAATGCAGTGACAAACAGCTGTACTGGAGCCAATGTTTTTAATCAACAGTTTACTCCTGTCTTTTTCTCTAGACTGAATATATTCATAACCGCTTCATTTCATCTGCTGTTTTTTTCAAAAGCACTGTGACACATACTGTTCATGCAATGGCATTAAAGGGTCCGATTACTCTCGCCTAGAATCTGTTCGATAAATTCCACCAACAGTCAAAACACCATTTAAAAAAAACTAACAAATAAATAAAAAGGAAAACGGAAAAAAGGTACTCAAAACAATATGAATTTCAAATCCAAGTATATTGAATCACTACTCAATCACAATCGATTCTGTGAGAAAGCATTTCAACAAAACCCGCAAGATTTCTATTCACAGATCTTTTCAGCTCAAGAGCTTGAAACGAAGTTCTCACTATCTCTGAAGCTTACCTCCACAAATTATATTATTGTATACAAACTAAGGACAGAACTCACAATTTTAGCAAGCTTTCTGGTATGCTTTGAAAATATATGTAATGCGAGACCTCAGAGGAATAATGAAAATGGTTACCAGCAAGGAAAAAAAAAAAACAAACCAAACTAAAACCAAGAAAACCAAACCCTGCCCCAGTTTATTGCCAAAACATAGTTTGCCACAGCAAATTTACGAGTTCATGAACACAGCACGCTTTTTTTTTTAAGGTGCAAATATATGCATGAAAGGACATTCCCAATGTAGGCATAGTATGAACAGCAGTAGGGAGTAGTCCCATCACAGCAGTATGCTTTGCAGTCATTATCACACTGAGACAGAGAATCTTCTGCTGAATAAAAATAACAGCCATGAGGTCAAACAGCAGCAACAACAAAATCTTGTACAGCACAGCTTTAAAGAAAATGCAATCTAACAGTTTCAAACAATCATACGACTTCACCGGAAGGGTGATCTGAGTATGTAATCCTAATGACAGCCCATTCCCACTCCTTCTGCATTTCAGACTTAGGTGCTTTCCATATGGATATTTTGTAGCTGGCCATATCAGTTCCTCCTTATACTTAATCCTTTAAAATGAAAAAGAGCATTTTGAAATGTCAAGACACCACAGACTAACTTTTTCTATTCCCACACAGAGTCCAGAAGGAAACCTGAGTCTGGGCTGCCTGTCTTGCTGATCTGGAGGGTGGCAGGAGAGAAGGAAGCTGTCTGGGAACAGGCTACCACCCCCAGTCCCTGTCCAGCCCCAGACTGGGATGCAAATCAGAGCTGCCTAGGTCTCCCTTGCCCCCTGCCAGCTGGCAGCATCTCCCTCACTGAGCTACAGCCCCAGGGCCATGGCCAGTGTGGCACAGCAGCGCCCAGCACAGGGGCCAGCAGTGCCCTCTCTGCCCCACTGAGGCCACAAACATTCCCAGCCACAATGCTCTGCTGGACCGAGGAACGAAGCAAACTGAAACAACAGTAAGAGAGCTCTTTACAATTAAGAAGCAAGGAAGAGCCTGTATATTTTTATTCCTGTGAGAAGCTATTTTAACGGTATCAACCTCTTGTGCTGTCATGACTCAGGGTTTTCAAAGCCCTAAGTCAGGTTCCCCCAAGAAGGTAACACTGTACTGCCACTGCACTGTAAAAACATTCTTGGGGATCACCTTTCCCACTGCCAAGGCCTCAGCTGCAGCCTGGATGAATTCAGACTCCGTGTCCCATACACCATCCCACTTGGTGACCTATTTGGTCACATACTGCAGTGGCAGAGACTTGAAATCAGAGATGGCAAATTATGCCTCTGCATTCCCAATGTACTGTAGCTCCTATTTCCCAGGCTGCAACTCACCTAAGAGGTTCTCAGTCTCCCACTGCCATTACTGTCTTTCATCTGTGCTGGCTCTTTTGGTTGGTCTGCTGGGATCCAGGCAACCCTACCTCATCTCAGCTTCTGCCATGCTCCCATTCCTGCCCTAAGAGGGTGAAAGTTCCCACCTTGCACTGAGACTCCTTTGCTCACCGATTCATGCAGCTGGCCCATCTCACAGTCTGACTGCTCACGGGATTTTAGCAGGTTAGCTTTCTGAACCTGCTCATTCTTGGTCTCTGCTTGAAAACAAGCACCAAGCAAGGGCTGGAGAGGGCTGTGCAATGGAGCACACAGGTCAGCCTGGGCAGCTGCACCCTAAGCCTATGAGATGGTCCCTAGATTAAAAAAAGCATGAAAAAACAGAACAACCAACCCATCCTTCTGCCAACGAGCCCCACCAACAAGTAAATTCGAGCAGCCAGTGGGACACCCATCTCCAGAAGGAGAGGGGCAGCCAATGGGCAGTACAGGAACCGCTATAGCGAGCAGCAATGCAGGGTGACTGCTGCACAGGACACTCCATACCAAGGCTTTGGCAGGGCTGACCTCAGGGGACACCCCATGCCAAGGCTTTGGCACAACACCATGCCAGCAGCTCCAGGCTTTTGCAAAGTCACCTCTTTTTTTGCATGAGCACTTGTGGCTCCAGCTGTGCCAGGCCAGCACACTTCCTGGCTCTGCCCTGGAAGGACCAAGGTACCCTCACCCTGCACATCACAGGTCTCTCCCACACGGGTGCACTCAGACAAGCACAGAATCATAGCATGGGTCAGGTCACACAGCAGGTCATCTGGTCCAACCTCGCTGCTCAAGCTGAGTCATCCCAGAGCACATGGCATGGGATTGTATCCAGACGGTTCCTGAATATCTTTACTGAGGGAGACTCCACAGCCATTCTGGGCTATCTGTTCCAGTGTATGATCACCCTCATAGTAAAGTTCTTCCTCCTTTCAGGTGTAACTTCCTGTGCACCAATTTATGCCCATTGTCCCTTGTCCCATTGCTCAATACCGCTAAACAGGGCCTGGTCCATCATTTTGGCACAGCCCCTCTAGATAATGATACACGTTAGTGAGATCCCCTCTCAGTCCTGTCTTCTCGATGATACATGGGAATCAGAAGTTAAAAAATAACTTGTAGAGACTACTTGATGGACAGACTGATAACTTAATAAACAGAGTATTGTTTACTTAACATTCACTGTGTGTGCCAAACAAGGACTGTGATACTCATAGAACCTCCACGCTGGCAAAAAATCAAATATGTTGTTTTGGCCTTTGAACAGAGACTCAGAACGCATGCGTAAACAGAAAGCTCTGTCCTTTTTCAGAAAAGACCCGGGAGCTCCCCCACCAAACGGAATTACGCAGGCGCGAGGATATAGAAATTACTCTTGAACTCATTATAATACGAAACTAGGATAGGTTATACATACGTATAAACGGATTGAGAAATTCCATGAATGTGTAACAATGTAACCAGATATATACCGAACTATAGGGGACTGACAGCGCGCTTGTCTTTGGAGGGCTACCTCCCACGTGCCCGGGGCTGTAATAAACACATCGGCTTTACAACTTAAAATTATATACGTTGTGAAGTTTTGTCTCTTTTCCCTAAATCATCGAGGTTTACTCTCCCTGCAGCCAGAGGGGCTCACCCAAACCACAACCTGCCCGGGAAGGCTCTGCTGGGACACCCCTGGGATCCCCTTCCAACTCCGGCTGCCAATTCAGTCGCCGACAAGGAAAAGCTCCCACATCTGCCCTAAACCTCCAGCCCCGCTCACACCCGCGCTGCCCGCGGCTTCGCGCCCGTCCCCCGCCGCACGCCGGCCTCGCTGACCTGCCAAGAGGAGAAGGAGGAAAGGGTGAAGCAGCAACCCCCGGGCGACGAGCCCCTCAGTCCGGCCGCGCCGCCCCACTCCCTCCATGCCGACTGCAAGGGCGGAGCCACTACCCGCCTCATGGCGGTGGCGGGCAGGAACCGGGCCTGGCCCGCTGCCCCCCGCGGCCGCACCCGAGTGGGCGCACCCGACAGCTCCCTGGGTGGCAAGGGCGGGCTCCTCTCCTTTCCCCGCCTCCCGCATCTGTTGTCTGGTTCGGCACACGAGGGGCGAGCAGGGGGGTGTGTGAAAGGCAGTACTGGGGTTGTTCGCATCGCCTTGATCAGTGTTCGAGGGGGCTCCTACCGTGGTTAAAGTCGAGCTTGTCTGTAAAGTGGGTTTGAAATTGTGATCGTTTATAAACTGAGATCAGAGTCACGGTCTGCTCGTAAACGCAGGTGAGCGGCGGCACGGGGCTGGGTGCGTGCTGGTGAAGGGGCTGCTATCGCGCCCTGGGAGCGTTTGGCTGCCGTGGGGCCACGTTGTGTTTCCAATCCCCAAACGCGCTTGTCTATGCTGCCTAGCACTGAATATTTTTCATGACTAAGCCAGAAAAATGCTGTTATGTGTTCTTCAAGAGTGATTTTTTTATAACTATTTAAATGCTGCTGTCACTCACCCCGTGTGAGAATTGCCACAGATGGGGCCCAGAGGCCTAAATATTTGCCTTGCAGTCTCAGAAAACAGAAGAGTTAGCTCTGACTTTGCATGGAGAGCTGCAGGTAGAGGAATGTGCTTTGGAAGACCGAAATACGTACACAAAAAATGAGAAAGATCCACAGGTGTTTCTGCTCGTAGAAGATTTCCTGCTGTTGGCAGCTCAGAGGGGAAGGCTGACACAGAAACATAGAATTAACTTCTTTTTTCAGGATTTAGCTATATTACAATGACAACAACAAAACCCCAAACCACCACACCAAACCACTTGAAAGCTGGTGTTTTTGTTTATCAACACACTGAGTGGTTTTTTTTCACATGTGTGCCAGAATGTATGCCTGTCAACAAAGAAAAACAATTTTACATGTTTTTAACTACCCTGAAGTGTGTATCTCTTATCTCTCTTTATACAACAGCCCAAATGAAATAAATAAAAGGCTATTTCAGTTATATGTAGCTGCTGAGAGTAAAACTTGGACCGGGTGGGTAACTTAATTTCAAAGGATTTGCATCTGCTGCCTGTGTCTTCCTCCAGTCACAGGCCACAGGTGTGTCTTAAAAAAGGCTTGAAAAAATAATATATTTTTGTCAATAAATGGTATTGGTAGTAAAGGGGAAAAAATTAGCAGGTAAAGAAGACTAAGATTGGGAGACAACTGCCAGAAATTCTGACATTTCCAGGCTTTTGATTTTAATCATCTTTGATCACCATGCCAGCCTGTCTCTAGACAAGCCTTTTGTTAGTATTTATGTTCTTCCAGTTTTGTTGTTGATTCCTTCCCTTACAGTCCCCTCCCCGCACATGTCTTGGCAAGTCACATTTCAGTATTTCCCAAAAATTTTGAGTAAAATTGCCCCAGAGTTGAAACCCAGTGTGCTTGAATTCCACACTAATTTGCACTTAACAAGTTTATGGACCTTCTGTAGTTCGTATTTTTTTATTTCCACAAGGGACAAGTTGATTGAACCTTTCTAAACACTCCACAACCCTAATTATTACTTTCCAAGTACTGTCCCTTGGACAGAAGACTGAAAGGTCTTTTTCCCTCTGAAAAAGGGAAATACATCTTCATATTAATGTTGAAAACAATCTACAAGAAGCTTTCAGTCTGAGGTTTTACCTTTTTCCTCCTGTGGACTTATCTTTTAGGAGAGGAAGGGGAAATGGAGAGGTGGGAATCACTTAAATATATCCTCTGGCATTGGGTTATCAACCTTTAACCCATTCCCACGGGTAAGCAGTGGTAAGAGCCTGTTAGAGGTTGTCACAGGCTGCTCTTGCCCCCTGTCCAGGTAAGAAGGACACCCAGAAGAGAAAGTGTAGCCGTGGGCCTGCCTGCCATTCCAGCTCCACTATCTGCTTTGAAAATGAAGAAGTCTGCTGGAAGAAGATGTGCTTGTCCATCTTCTTCTTCAAGAGTAGGAGTACTCTTCCCTTCTCCACTGCTCCCATCATCATGGAACGCTGTTGTAGAAAGCTGAAATGACGGAGAACAATGTCAGGGCAGTGTCATCTGGTTCAGCGGGGCTGAGTTTTTTCTGGGACCAAAAACCATTTCGTTTTCTCAGAAGGAGGTTTTGAAGGAAGACTAATTCTTAGCAAAGAATATAAAGAGATTGGAGCTAAGGTTCTAGCCACAAGAAGACTCCTTATAAAATGTGGAAAGCTGGCTTTTAG
>VZRM01006525.1:0-30060 GCA_013397955.1 Grantiella picta
CCTTCCTACCCTTGAGCAGATCAGCACTATTCTTACGTTCCATCTCATTTGCTGCTGGCAAAACGCACCAAGCATTGAACATCATCTGGGCTTGACATACTGACTCTATTTGTCATCTACTGACACATTCTCAAAATGTATTTGCTCTTAACAAGTTCAGGAAAAAATCACAACCTTCTTTCTTGCCCAAACTGTGAAATGAAGGGATTTTCCCTGATTTGCCCAAGCCTTTTTTTTTTTTTTTTTTAACTAATCATCAGTTCTGAAACACTTCATTTAGCTGACAAGCTCCATCAGGCTTTCTGCTGATCTCCCTGCAATGTCAGCTTGCTTTTCCTCCCTCTGTCATTTTTCTTGTCCATAATATAAAACATGAACAAGGTCTAAGAGAGACTTGACAAGAGCTTTATTTACAGTGTAGGTAGGGTAAGATTTGTATGCAATCATCAGAGAAATCTATTCTGAATATTAATCTGATGTTGCTAAAAAATCATTTATTTATACAGCAGCTTATGTATTAAGCTCAAAAACCCATGCAATGAACTTGTCAACATTTATAACTCTAAATTAACTGTCCTAATAACTCTAAATATAACCCTCTTTTTGGGTCTCAGGCTGCATTCAAGGCATTAGTCAACAATCTGCAGTGGCCTGGTGCAGCCTGATCAACCACCAGCCAGGCCATAGCTCACAATATGCAAAGCACACCTGCTTTTCACAGACCCCTTTTAGTCCACGGATGTTTCTAGCCTTTCTTGTATATTTCTTCAGGTACATTGAAAAAATTTCTGGTCTGAGTCTAAATTTGATTGTCATGGATTAGCAAGGAAAGGAGACCCCCTTCTGACACATTTACATGGACTCCCCCACCTTGCTGCTAGCCCAAAGCATAAAAAGCTTCTAATATTTACTGTCATACTGGTCAAGAACTCATTTTCATTCTCATGTTGCACAGAGGTGAATAAATAGGAAGATAAGAGAGGGAATGCTTACCTGCTGTCCCATTCTGACCAAGCCTCATTTTAAATGAGGTTTGTGTATTCACAGCTTAAATTTGAATACAGAATTGTTGTTTCCACCACAAAGAACAGGCAGGCCCTTGACTACAGATTTAAACTTGAGAAGAATGCTAGCCCTATTGAAGTTGATATTATCAAGCACACAGTCCATCCTAGACCATCACTAGAGAGTGATCATTTTACTGCTTCCCCCAAATTGCCAAGGAGCCGTTGGGAGGTAGAGACCAGGTTCCCCATCCTTCCTAGACTGGGCGATCAGTTCACTCCACCAACAGCAAGACGAACATGTCCATATGGACACGGAATCTGAGCCTTCTCTTACAGACTTCACTATGTGTCTCTCCCAAATTATATGTCTTCGCACTTGCAACATCCTAGAAAAGCTGCAAAATCTTTCCTGCCTAGTTCACTTATTGAAAACACTAGCTGAAAAGCAATTGGTCATCACGCACATGGAAACAATATTGCAGATAGCATGGGCAGTCTTGGCAAATCTGTGTACAATCAGCCTTCATTCTCACTGAAAGCCATTTAAACGTTACTTAGTACCTGGCATCAGTGTGCCATCTGAATAATGCAGGTTTTTTGTGGCACTTTGCAGGGTCACGAGACCAGCTGAACAAACAGCAGCATGGTGATTTGCATCTACTTTAGTCACTACAGCACAGGCTCTTCTCTTGCCAGTCACCGAAGTTCCCATTGTAAACTCGTGTTCTGTTTAAAAGGACATTCTGAGATGGCCAAGGATTCAGCTTTAACCTTTTAGTACATATCCTAATATATTATATTTGATATCCTAATATATTCAGTCATAGCACACAGTATCTACCTTCCTGTGTTCCAGAACCTAAGGTAGTTGGGTTGCAACCATACTGCAACTCTGTCTTGCATGTCATCTCATTTTCAGATGGATTGGGCTTAGTAAGACGTGATGCATTTTTAAGAAAATGTATGTTGACTGGCATTGATTAAATCACACACATTGAACTATGCACTTACCTTCCTTGTGTCAGACATTTTCTTGCTCTTTCCAACCCACAGATGAAGTTGGGTCATCCTCTTTCCCTTTCGACATTGAACTGTGGAAGTAACATCAGTTTTCTTCTGGACTTCCCACAGTATTCAAATAACTTGCTGTGAAAACACAATCTTACTTTTTCAGATTTCCCTGGGCAGCAATTTTGAAATCTTGCAAAAGCTCTCATCATCTCAGAATGGAAAGATTTCACCAGTTTTATGCATTATGACTGTACCATTTGTTCTAGTAAAAATACCTACCAAGTGCATTCCTTCTTGTGCAGAACATTCCAAGCCCAGATGTCACTGAAGAAACTAGGTGTAACTCTTTGCCCACTTGGTAATTCCTCATGCCTCCCTTTGTATATGAGTTGATGCTAGCTTCCTCCATTTTGCCCACACATCCACAATTTATTGCCAGAAAGGTTTTGCTTCATTGGAAGCTTTTGCTCAGTACTTAAAGCACATAGTTTCAAACACACTTCCAAAAATAAGGGTGAACGGTGATCGGTGATCAGACATGATCACCATACAGAAGAAATGTGAATCTGACAGTAATAGGAGTATTTTGTCTTTTCCAAGATAAAATACTTGCTGGACTGCTTTGAATTACTGCTTTTACTGTTTTATGAGTATGTAGAAAGTTTTTTGCCTAGGCATCATTCTAAAATGTACATATATTAATTTGTTTCCACTGCAAAGAAGAAATGCCTTTATAAAAACAAAACAAAACATATACACAAAAAAACCCCACTGTGGCAAAGTCTATTGCCATCATGTTTTCAGCAGTTAATTCTAATAACAGCCAGGCACAGTTCTTTCTTTAACCACTGGTAAGAATAGTGTGCTAGTGTGGTCAACAGTCCTACAAAATGCAACTTGCCATACGGCATATTTCACCCAAACCTTCCTTCAGGTAAAGAGAAATGGAAAGTGTCAAGTGCAAAATCCTTAAAAGGGAATTAAGCTACCCTGGACTCCAACTGATTCTGGAACAGCCATGTCCAGACACACAAATATTCCCAGAAGAATTGTTCTTGAAAAAATAATTATTCAACTATATCTCAAGAGAAGATGCCTTTGATTGCATTTCTTTTTGATAATTTGCTGAGTTTGCTAACAGACAGAGGTGCCTGAATGCTAAGACATACTGGAAATATCAGTGGAGCTGCAAAACCCAGGTCTGAATGTCCAGAAGTGAAAGTGCAACAATTCTCAACTACATAAGATGTTGGAAGATAAAGAACTTGTAAGTCTCCTGTCTTGCAAGCCTACAATCACCTGAAAATATGAGGCTCTACCAAATCTATTCTACAGAAATGCTACATCACAAATTCATGTGATTTGAATCAAAAATTACAAGCTTGCCCTCAAGAAAGGAAAAACCAGGACCTTTCCAGGATCTGGTTCTATTGTGACATCCTTGACAATAAATCAACAGAAAGTCTTCTGGTGATCTTACAGCAGTAAAAAAGGGCCACCACAGCACACTGACCAATAGAAGAACAAGATTTAACACTGGATGAAGAGGGATCACAGGGACAGGTGAAATTAAAGCCCGCAGGACTAAAGTAAAGTGTTGTCCTGGTTTCAGCCAAATACAGGGTTAATTCTTTGAAGTACCTGTGAGGGGGTGAGCCTGGAGCTGTGTGGATGTGGCCAAGACCCAAATGCTATTTGGTAACATCTTGCATCATCGCCAGGTGCGGGGAAAAGAGAGTCTCTCTCTTCCCAGAAGGACATGTCTCTTTCTGGCCAGGAAATCAGGTTGGCATAGTGTCTGTCCACCATCGTTTCACTGTCCTGGGTTTGGTGAGCATTTTGCGTGTAAATCACCCTCTCTTTGTAGACTTCTATTATTAGTATTGCTGCTGATGTTTCTGTTTAATTCCTTATCTCATTGCTTTTCCTGGTAAATCGTCCTTGTCTCAACCCATGATCTTTGCATTTTGTGCCTCCAAATTCTCTTTCCAGCAACCCATGGGCGGAAGAGAAGGGGAGGGGAACTGAGTAAGCAGCATGTGGTTTTGGAGTCTCAAGGTGGGGAGAGACTAAACTGGGGGATGTCATTCTCAAACAATTACAAATGTATAATGAAGCTAGACCTTGCTGAATATGGCTTGGTCTATCAACCTTTATCTTCTTTCTCTTCCTCTCCTCTTTTTTCCTCCACAAATTGACAAGACAGAATAGGAAAGCGGGCTACTGTAACACATCTGGCAACAAACTAGGATTTTGGTGACAACCTTTTGGATGGAATTCCAGGACCAGCTCTCCTATGCACACCATCTGCTCGTTTCTGATCCTCATTTCTGATCTGTCCTTCATTTCTGATCCCCATGGTAAACTAAAGTCTGGATCACTAGCTGAAAGAATAAGGTCTGAAGCACTTCAGGCATTAGTCTAGTATCTTTTGGCTGTGGGTACAGACCATCATGCTGAGCATTTGGGAGCTCTAGAGGAGATTATGCTGCATGCCCAGCCAGAGTCACACAGGCAGCAAAGAGGTCTTGATGAGCTCCCAAAAATGATTTTAATTGCACTATTTCTCATCTATACCCCAGCTCACTTGTTTTACTTCACACATCTCAAGGACAGAGCCTGAGATTTCACACTCAGTACAGAAGACATTAGCAGAAAATCTCATCATGTCCCAGAACTATTTAATGACATTGGGGCTTTTGGAAATCTCAGTTAATGATTGATACCTCCAGTTTCCAAGTTCAAGCAACCAGCCTCTGATAGATCAGACCATCAAGGCTTTTCAGTTTGATACTGATAAACCTCTGCAGTCCCTTGACTTTCTGCGGTCTTTTGAGTAATGGATGTTTCTCAAAATATAAATCCAAATCTATATTCTTTTTTTCTGCCTGCCTTACCTGCTAAGATCAGCTTTCCACCAAGGATAAAGGCACAATTTGTATAGTAAACTGCCCTGCACCCTGTCTCTTTCCTGTGTGTTAAGTATTTCTGTTCAGTGGGGATGTGAGACAAGCTGCTTTTGAGTGCTCCCCTACTGCACTTCACAACCTCTGCAGTCCCAGTGATTCTTTTTTTTTTTTTTTTTTTGAAAGATATTCTCAGGAAAAAACAGGGCTTTCCAAGCATCCAGGAGCAAAACACACAAAAAAAACTCCAGAATACCCTCCTATGACTCTGACAATGGCTAAATCACGGGACACTTCAAGCTGAAAGGGATCTCTGGGGACCTTTAACAAAAGCCTTCTCTATGCAAGGCTAGCTAGAAAGTTAAACCAGGCTATCTAGAGTCTTGTCTTCTCACATTTTGGAAATCTCCAAGCAGAGGAATACCGCAAATTCTCATTTTGAAATTATTTTCTAAGTAAAAGAGAAAGAATCCTAAAAGCTTTCGAAGGGTGCTTTGTCACCCAAAGTAACTGGTGGACAAAGCTCCTTCCTCATTCAGATGTCTGATATTCTCCAGCATCCAGTCCCCTAACATCCCTGACCAAAATACAGAACTATAGCAAGATCCTCAATAATGCCTTGAGATTTTTATATCTGCCCACTTTGTACCATGTCCATTGGAACTTGCACATCTTTGGCTTAGAACAGACTGGTTGAATCTTCATCTTGGTTTATTTCCAAAGGCCTTCACCTTTCTGTTGGAGGACTCTGTTGCTGCTGTTGCCTTCTCCCTTCCCACCTCTTCACCCCCACCCACGCCCCCATAATACAGTCGCATTACTTGATTTTATCCTAGACAGCTGTCTGTCATATTCAAGAAACTGATATCATCCAATGTGCACCCCAACTCTGCCTCTGTCCTTTTTTTTTCTCTTTAGCTTTGCAGACAAATTAAGGACTTCAAAGAGAAGATCTAGGAAAGAGTCTTTCTTTTCAACTTTCCCTCCTATTTCTGTCAGACCTGCTTTGATGCTGACATAGGCATTCTGCCATCCCTGAAACATAATAAATAGCAGCACACAACCAGCTGCATCACATTGCTCACACATTCAGTTAACTACTTACTTACCTAATGCCTCAGAGGTAACACTTGTTTGGGAACTGACAGAATGGCTCAGACGTGCAAGAGAGCTTCCCACATGTTCACCAGCATCCTGGCTTCTTTGCAGCCTTTTTATTTCATCTTTGCATAAGTACTGCTAGTCCAACATAAAGTCTTCCTGACTTCAATTTTATTTTTAAATATTAGCAGAATGGTCAGATTTCCTTCCCATTTTAAAATTCAGTGTATCCCGGAATGATAAATCTATTTATTTGACTTCATTTTGTTTAAATAAAAAGAAGAAATACTTAACAAATAGCAGCATTGCTTGGGGTTGTTTTTTGGTGGGTTTTTCCTGTTACAGCATAGAGTTAATAGGCATGAGCTCTAAAAACAAATATTGTGCTGGGCATTGAAAAACTAACCCTAGAAAGCCCAGACAACTCTTATACATGTCCCTCTGAAAATTGCTTAAGATTTACTTCAGGAAAATGTGTTCATTGCCTCTGTGGGTTTCCAAAAGCTCTCATCATTTCATGGTCCACACAAGTGTAATTCCATGCATTACCGAAGTCTCATTCCCTGGGACTTTACTGAGTAGAAATACTACATTTTCTTGTGTGGTTTCCAAGAAAAAAATGTCAGAGCAAGAAGTCAACCCCACATTGCTTCATACTGATCATGAAGAGAGAAACTCTTACAAGTTCACTTCATGTCTTCCATCATATTGCTGCTATTTCTTCCACCGCTTAGGTGGGACTCTAAGAAAGGATTAAGCTTTTAAAGTTCCAGGGAGGTGGTAGCAGGCAGAATTCCTACCTTCTATTCCTCACATGTCTTCTTTCTGCTGCAAAGCAGGCCCAGCTAATGTAGAGGTCAGCAAAACATTCCAACACACCTATAGTCAAACTTATTATAAGGGCTTGTGCTCTGTATGAGGAGCCATCCAGAAATCTTCCAACAGGTTTGGGAAGGGTTGATCAGGCCAACCACACCTCCCATCCTGATGGCATTCAGTCTTCTGCAAAGGCTGCTTTGCAGCCAGCTATAACCCTCACAAAGGTGTTGCAGTACGGGAGGTCTGCTGACAAGGGACATGGCCAAAACAACACTCTGGCCTCTTGAACTTGGTCACCAGCAATCAGGGTTCACAGAGTGGAGAAAGTCCTGCAAAGAGTTTTTGATCTCAAATCATTCACGTCCACATCTTTTCCATCTGCTACTCTCATTTCTTCTTTATTTTGCACCTTCCAAGGGCATGACAGAAGGCTATGCAGACTTTGCTACGTAAATAATGACAGAACAGCCTTCAGCAGTGGTGAATGGAGAAGCGGGTGTCATGCTGCTTTTGGTGTTGTATAATGTTGAAGCCAGTGTGACTCATCAATCCCAAAGTTAAACATCCTGAAAGTGAGGTGAAGATGTGGCAGAGCGGGTAAAGGACCTTTTAAAAAAACAAAGAAGTCATATCACTGATGACTTACCTAAAGATGCTGAGCTGGCACGGAGACATCTGAGTGACAGTCAATCACTCCAGTCCCATTGCTAATGAGTTTGTTAACAGAGTTTAACATACCCCTTCTAGGAGAGGTAAAGGAAAGTTTTGCTAACTTTAACATAATTGCTTCAATATTGTTTCAAAACTAGTGCACTATACTGCACTAGTAGTTATAGCTACCTATACTGTGTAGTAGGTAATTCTGATTCATGTCTCTTAATCAGTATAATAAAAAATCATTTATATTTACATAAATATAGCTGGTTTGCCATCCTTAAACATGGAAGACAAAGTTGTATAAAGGTTCAATTACACCTATATAATCCTTTAGGCACAAACCATTGACAAAATCTGGGGTTAAGAGTGGATCCAGCCACGTGTAGATTCCTCCTTAAGAAGGAGTTTAGAAAGCAAGGCAGTCCTTTCTGCATGCTCTGACTCAGCGGGAGGGCTTCTCTAATCAACTTCTTCTGAAGCTCCCATTCGGCTCGCAACAAGCAGGGAGAAAAAGCAAAGGTTAAAACAAAGTGAGAATATCTGAGGTCCAAGCTTCAGCATCCAGCTTGCCAGCTGGGCCTGTGTCAATGTCTCATACACTTATACACCAAGCAAGCTGAGTGGATCACTTGGGGCTGTACAAGGCTTAAGTTGTCAGTCCGCACAACAGCCTTACAATTCTTGCACACTTAGCCTTCTAAACACATGGGATTCACATCCTAGCTTTGAAATCCTAGCTAGATACAGGGCCAGAATGGAGAAAAATCTGCTTTTTTATCAAGAGTAGATGGGAGGTTTGATCCAGAGAAAAAGGCTTTTCAGAAAATGCCTGCCTTTGGAATGTTCTGTGCTGATCAAAAGGATGGTAAGACCTGAGCACTGCACTAGCATTTTTTAGCAAGATCACAGGTGTTACCTTAGTTGCCAAACAAGCAGATCCATAATGGCTCTGTTCTCACTCAGCACACCTCCTTTCAAAAGTTATCCCAGCACGGGAGACTGACAGGGGCTCATAAAGTAAATTGCTTCTCTATATATGTAAAGAAACACACACACACAAGCGGAAGGCAGGCTAATAGCTTCATAGAAGCTCATTGGTTCATTAGCACAGACAAGAAGATACTTCAATGCTGTTTCAACATGCAAGTGGCCACCAGTCCTGCTCTCTGGCTTATTATCTGGGCAACATACCTGACACTTTATCTGCCTCCATGTAACAGAGGTCCCATGTGCCTCCCAGATGAGGCATTTCTCTTCCCCACCTCCTACACTAGAGCACAACAGTGTGCTCAAGTGGCTGTTTTTCTAATGGTTTGTGTTGACCTTCAACAACAAACAAGTACATATTAGTCAGATCTTCTCTTTCCCACCAACAGACAGGTACAGCTGTCTGGTCTTCAGAGGCTTTGGGAGTAAAACCTAGTTTGTAACAGTGGAAGAATTTATCCACCAAAGCTATATGCTGTGCCTCTGAAAGTGACCAGGCAGAGAAGAGCAGAGCACTAGGCACAATGACAAATGCAATCCTGTCTTGGGAGCTTATTTTGCCAGTCAGTTGTCTCTTAAGTTCTCTGATAAAAGAAACCAACCATGGAGAAGATGAACTCTGCAAGTTTTACAACTGATAAAAATTATTCTTTCTTCCCCTGATTACACAGGCTGGGAACCTGAGTTTTGGATGAAACCTAGTTTCTCTTTGAACTTTGGAAAAAAGAAATTATAGTGTGGCAGATTCCTTAAATTTCTCTGTGGTGCGAAGGCTGTGATTTAATGAATCTAATGACCAAGCATGAAGATTTGAGCATGATCAGTTAATTCCCTGGTTAGGCTACGAGCCCTTGAAGTGCTTTTCTCATTATCCTCCTACTTTGATTTCAGTCTCTCCCACCATGGAAAAACCTAACTTAATTCAAACTAGCAGATTTTTTCCTTTTTCCACTTTAAATGAGAAAGAGAGCAGTAAGACCAGTAAGGAAAATTTTGCAATCTAATAATGAGATTTCTGTATATCCAGATGTTCAAAGAACACCCCTGTGGCAAGGGTACTAGTTTCCAAAATACAGCAAACCCCTGCAAATATAATATTTCAATCAGTGTTCCTTAGCAAGATATTCATAAACCAGATGGTTTATTCATCTACAGGCATTTTCCTACATCTTTAAGTGATTACTTGCTACGAAAGCATTACTTTCCAGGGGAATCCTGAGAAGCAGTCAAAACCCTGGTTTTCTTCAGAAAAAAATATCTGGAATAGTTGGAGCATTGTCTTTCTCTGAAAGACCTTCCTTGGCAGAGCTGGACAGGACATCTTCATCTCCTCAGAAAAAAGTATCAACAATATTACCCTCTGCATCTTTTGGTTTGGTGTTTGGTTTGGTTTGGATCTTCCCTGACTTCCAGCCTTCTTCCTTGGAAGTTTATTAATATGACACCACCCTGTGGTATATAACTATGCCACACCATCCTTCTTTCCGCTCTCCCACTGACAGAGGGACACACAATTTCAGCCCTGTTTCCAGCTGTAAACAGATAAAATGGAGCAGGCCACCACAAGTACTAGCTTTCTAAGAGTTTCCCAGCTACTTTGTTCCCTCTCCACATTTTCTTAGTTCTTTCCTATACCACCCATCTGTATGGTCAGCATTGGTGGCTAAAGAAACCTGGACAGGTCTTCCGATCAGTGCCTCTTGGGAAAGTAAAGGCCATCATCTCTGTCCTTGTGGGTGCTCATTTCAGTTCATCTGTCTTTCCTTGTCTTCTTTTTACATAAAAAGTACCTTCGATATTTACCATGACACAACTGAGCAGTGTTACTACGATACATGGAGGCCTTGTTTTGAACAAGGCTTTGTTTTACTTCTACCAGCAAGGACTTCCCAGGAGCATCAAGGAATCATGCTAGGTATTACCTTCCTGTCTAGCAGTAAGATAACATGAAATCTACCCAGCAATGGAGCCAGGAAATATTTCCACTCCCCTCAGAATCAGCTAGCCATGCACCATGCAATTTGCCAAACTTTGCTGACTAACCCTGGCAATGGATCTACATTCTGGACACTGAAAAGTCTTGGGGATGACATACCAAATCAAATCATAGAACACTACAACGATTCCCGAAGAATAGCCGTCTACCAGGGAAAAGAACTAGACACCACCACCACCACTCCTCCCCCAAAGCCATAAAACATTTCTTAAACATGTTTATAGACAGTAAAAACATGCAACACCAGATGCATTGTACGGCAGAACTCAGGACAGCTCTACAATCAGAGTGAGAGAATTCCCACTCACATGGCTCTCTAAGAGATAATTGGAAGTCATTCCTCATTTTAACAGTCATCTCATCATAGCTTCATACTCCTTTTTGCACCATAACCCATCTTATCAGAAACAAAGGGGCCAGAGGGAATAAACTTAATGTAACTTGAACAAACCAGGTGAAATTGCATCATGCAAACTGCACAGTGAGAGAAACAAACATATGTGAAGGGGAAAAAAATCAATGACAAACAAACAACTGGAAAAGAAAAGTTCAGCAGTTCCCAAAGAACAAGTTAATTATTACTAATGAAGTAATTAATATTTTTTTAAAACCTCTGAAATAATGAAATTGGCTATGCAAGTTCTAATTAATACTGTAATAATTTATCACAACATAAAATGAGAAATCTTTGCTCCTCATTAAAGCAATAACTCAGTAGAATTTTATCAGGGAAAAACAACCATGGGAAACAGGGCTGGAAAAATCCCAAAGAAAGCAAACACTGCAGTCAATTCTCCTACCATGACTGGAAAGATGTTTCTGCATCACTTTATCTGATGGATTTTTTTAACTGTTTTTTCTTCAGAGGAAGAAACTCTATCCCAGCCCACACCCAAGAAGGAATATAGATTCCTCTCTACCAGGTATCTGAATTCTGTCCGCTTTCCTCCTCCCCATCCCTACGTCAGTATAAACTTTGTCATCACAATGTGCATGGAGAACAGTTTATCTCTTCCTTCAGTAGTAAATAAGGCAATGTTTCAAGCTTAACCGTGCATAGTCATGGGTAGTTCAAGCTGACCCTGCTTAACCAGGGGAGATCTCAAAGAGGTCTCCTTCAATTCCTGACATTCTGTGCTTCTGAGAATATAAAAGAATAAGAATTAAGCTCCAAACCAGCAGGCACTATCCTTCAGGTAAGGGTTTGGTCCAAGACAGACCAGCGCGCTTTTCTGGGATAGAAAGAAGATACTGAAGACTTCATTAGTTCACATTCCCTGGTAGTCATGACAAATTTTGTCAGACAGATCTGTCTCTATGTATTATAGACACCTCATTCAGGAATCTGCCTCAGTACAAGATATGGTGATGGTATGGAGTAAAAATTGAGCTCTAAAAGGCAACATCATCTTCATGTCCACTTGGTGCAGCAAGGGACTCTGCTGTCACTGCTGTGAGACACCACTTCACAAAACGAACATAGCACATAACCCAGATGACAACTGTGCTCACAGCTGAAAAGGCAAGAACCACTGAAGGACAAAAAAAGATTCACTGAAGGACAAAAAAAGCCTTTTTCTGAGTGCTAAGGAAATTCTGAACTGTTGGTTGAATCACAAATAACATTTTGCTGTTTGCTGTGTGCCTGCAATAATAACAAAAGCTTCCAAGGCATCCATTCTTTAAGTTGTTTTCCCAGTTTCAGGTGCACTTTTGGACTTAGATTAGTTACCATGAAAAAGTAAAAAGCACAACAAAAGCAATATTTCTCTTTTCTATCGCTATTTTATCCCTTGCCTTCCTATAGTATATTTTTCTCTCACCAGAGTGAATTATGAGCAAGCTGAGTGTCTAAATACCAAAAAGGGATTTTAATTTTCTGCATGTGCAAAATTTTCTCAAGCATGACACATGAAAAGCTGTAGATCAGACTAACTGGCGTACAAGGAAGCCATAAAAATCTGTATACTTATGTTTCCTCAAATCTCTTATCCTCTTCATGACCCCACTCACTCCTTCTGAACATCAAATCTAAATGGTGTTTTCTTTCCCTTGCACTCTGGTAATTTAACTGTAAACTGACTCTTTTCATCCAATCAAAGCATCCTATCAAATGTGCTATACCACCATGTCAAGAAAAAGAAACTCACAGTTTTCCTCTGAAACTGCTCAGATAAGGGCAATACATAAAAGAATGCTACCAGTAATTTCATCTGCTAGAACTCATTTTCACAGGCAAAATGTTAAGGAAAAAGCTGGAACTTCTCTGCTTCAAAAGAACCAGAACCCAGGTATGTATTATTCTCCATAGAAATTAATTTTTCACCGTGACAACAGACATTGTGATCTGCAGAGCAACGTGGCACTAATGGGATTTTCTTTGTAGAAAGATAGCAGATTGAAAGGCACAGCCAACACAGTTTACCTGAGATTCTCCAACAGTCTGACAAAGACAACTGTTAGCTACAGACTCTGGCTGTTTTACAGGCAAAAATTTTCAGTGCTTACACCACAGAAGCATGCTAACATCTTGATTTAAGTTTTGCCTTGCAGCTTCTTCATGGAACACATGGAAATGGCAAATTTAATCCCATGGAATCAACTGGCAAGTTTAACTCCACGAAATTAATTTACACTGAAATATTTCTGTTTTCAATAGCAGGATAACTACCATCCTGGTAAACCCTTTCTAATATACCTTGGCTAAAGGTATAAGAAGTGCGGCAAGGCAAAATTACTTTTGTTAGAGGAAGGCAAGAGAAGCAACCAAGTTCTGTAATCTGAACAAAATACAGACTCCTGGGCAAAGGAGGAAAAGAAAAGAAATAATAAAACAAACTAACAAAACCACAAAACCCACAAAACCCACAAAACAAAAATAACAACAAAACAAAAACACAGCAACAAATGCACTCATGCATTATACTTGTGGACAGAGTTTTCCGTTTAATGTCAGAAATGTTCTTACTGCCATCTCAGGAAAAAATTTTAAAAAAGGCCAAGACTTGACACATTCCAAGGTCCATCCTCATTCTAAAAATTTTAAGGTATCTCGTACTAAAATTTCTAAATTCCAGAAAACCAGCTAAAAGATCAAGTGAAGGGATAGGAGCAAGACACAAAGCCAGACACCAGAATGTTG
Organism: Grantiella picta; assembly: GCA_013397955.1. Lineage (NCBI taxonomy): Eukaryota > Metazoa > Chordata > Aves > Passeriformes > Meliphagidae > Grantiella > Grantiella picta. The sequence continues at coordinate 13,627 of VZRM01006525.1, forward strand.
CAATGGTTCAAGGACAGGCTGGGCAAGCTCACGGCAGATAATTCCACTGAGAACCATTAAATACAGACAATCTATCTATATTCAAGAAGCCACTGGAAGTAGAGAGAAAGAGAGATGGGGAAAAAATTAGGGGAAGTTATTATTTTGCCTTGTACTTAGATCTTCATGAAGTGCACACCTTTGGCCAGTACTGGAGACAGGGTGCTGAAAGGTAACAGACCATTGGTTTGATACAGTGTAGACCTGCCCTCCTACACACATTTCTGGAGTATTGGATCCCAGAACAGTAAAAAGGCCCTACAGTGAGCAGATGATGCGAGACTCTGGTGAAACAAACAGTGTGAGCTGCCCACACCACACATAGGATCAGAAAGGTCTGTGTTTCTCCACTCAGCCTTTTCAGCACTTCAAAAAACCTACACATTAACCTCTGGTGCAGGACGTAGGCAGAAATCTGCCCACCTCTTTGAGAAAAGGACAGGCAAAGCTAGCATCTAAATGACAGTAGGCAACAGATTTTGGTAAGATTTTCTAAATATTATGTATCCTAATTACACAAATGGACAGCCAGTGAGTTGCAAATTCTCCAGCAAAGCCTGCCTAGCACATGATCTTTTAATTTTACCTTTCAAGTGAGTGATTTACAGGAAATGAGCTAGAGATTTCAGTGCTGACTGCAATCAAGACCCTTATCCTTACAATGAGCATGATTTATAGCAATTTTATGCTAATAGCTCTCACCCGTCATTATCACAAGAGAGAATACATTTCAAAATTCTTTATTCACCCCAAATCACACATCAGCCAGGCCTTCCATTCAAAGCATCTGATTGGGACCTACAGAAGTGGAAGGCGCAGTGTGCTGCACACAATGACTTTCAAAGCCTTTTAAGCTTTCCTCTTACTTTGGACAGATTATAAAATGTCAGAACTTTGTTTTGAATTACAAATACAGTTCAATACAAAGCGAAGGTTTAGGAGTGGTCATCCAGTTTCATAAAACTGATGAGTATCAAATTGTTGTCCATCTTCAAATATCATACCTAATTAATTTTTGACATAAGCACTCCCTTGCACCCAAAGAACCCTCATGACTATTAGGTATGCACAGAGGTAACATATATGCATTTAAAACCCCCAGCTACTGCAGGCTGGACAGTGTTCTGGGGTATAATCCCCATCACACTCACTCAGTTGCTGCCTTTCCAACATTTCTACTGTTGGAGGCAACACTGGGTTAGATAGTTCTTACATTTGATGTGACAGAGTCCTGCCTTCTAATATGCTTTTGAACTGACTATAAACAATGAAACAGATTGCATAGTTCTGGGGTGCCCACTGTTCAAAAGGAAAAATTAAACTTACAGTATGAGGGAGTACAATAGGAATTGAATTTTGAGGGAATTTCAGTGATCATAGGTGCAAAGCAGCTGTTAGGAACTAACAGCTAGGGCACAAAAAGAGAATTTTCTGTATTAAGATTTGTCTGCCCAGTGCTTATTCCAACTGGATTTGAAGTGAGGAATTTCAGCTTACATGATTGGAGCTGTGTTGTTTTCAACAAGCCTGGCCAATCCCACTGCATACTGAGCAACGCTGTGAGTGCCACAAGGTGGTATCTTTCTTGCTCAGCACTTTTTCACTTCCTATCAGGATCTCCTCTGTGTTCATCCTGGGTCTATTTATAACAAACACTTTCCTATAGACCTGCTATGCCAAATACCAAAAATTGCTCCCACTCACTGCAAGGAAGAAATTCTATTACTGTGTAATTTATTCTGTCTTTACATTTCTAACCTAGAGTACGGTACAGATTCAAACTGTTTGAAACCTTTCATCATTTTCAGATATGTGTATACTGCAGTAATCTTCTCCCACATAGATTAGTCAGCTAACATCACCAGTAAGTCAGTGCATGTAAGGGGGACACAAAAGCTGCTGCTTTTGAGAGATATAGGTAAAAGCTGAGTTCTTACATTCTGTGAACTAGCCTGTGAAGTCATATAAATGGAGAATATGCCCTGGTGATTAGAGACCTGCAATCTATTTTGGTACATGTCAGAAGAAGTGCAGGACGGGTAACCTACATGCAGAGTGAAAGTCAAAATTGTAGCTCATCCTCAGAAAAAAAAACCTGTCTTCAGACATATATCCTTGCTGCATAAAACTTCGGACTGGTTCAGGCTGTAATAGTCAGAGTTTGATCAAGGGGTCATTACCTATGCTTCCTGGGATAGTCTTCCTGATCTTTCTTTATCAATGAAGATTCTGGTATCTTTTCTAATACCCTTCATTTTCTTCTTTTAATCCTTTCCAACTAGATTGTGGATGCTGCCTGCTGAAACATAAATTTTCTTCTTCTCTACTTAGTACTCTAAGTTTCTACATGACAATTGGGCCCTCTCTCAAATACATAGTTGGGAACTATGTCCTACGCTCACCTGTGTGTCTACAGTAAAAATATATCAAAATGAACGGCTACCTGAGATGAGTTTCTCTGTGGGAGCTTCCATATATGACAACTCCTAGACTGACCCCTCTCTGAGGATACCTGGTTGACCTCAAACTCCGTGATGTAGAAGGGGCTTGAAGCAACCTGATCTAGTCAAAGGCAGAGGAATTGAAAATAGATGATCTTTGAAGTTCCCTTCAAACCCAAAACATTCTGTGATTCTAACTTGATGAAGGATTCCCAGTACTCATTATTCAAGTCCCCCCCTCCCTCAATCAGAAGGAAGCTATCTTTTTCAGGACCTCAATGTGGAGTGAAACAGCAAGCATCACAAAATAGGGTAGGAAAATAGATACTAGAATGAGTGTCCCCATCCCAAGGATATCTCAGGTACCCACCCCAAAAGGTCCTCCGTACATCACTGAGTATGATGTACGACTCAAGTGACTCAAGCTCGACCTAAATACACAAAAAAGTAGTATAAAAATCAGTTTAAAATACAGGAATGTTGACGGGTAGACTCCACTGCAACTTCTGGGATCTGTCGATAGGCTGCACCTGTCTTCTTCCCCCACAGGGCCACCTATTAGGTAAGAACAGTACTCTGTGCATGCTGAATGATTATCTTGAGGGAGGATTAGAGCTTGTTAGTGTATTGCTTTGAATAACTATATTACCTTGAATACACTTTCACAGTCATATACTATGACTGGCAAGTCTTTAACCTTAACCTGTCACAATTTTATTAATAAAGAGAGTTATTCTACTCAGGATGGCAAATTCACCCAGTTCACATCTCAGTGATTAGGCTTTACCTATGAGCTTTAATTCACTCTTTTGGAAAAAAAAGTAAAGACATTTCCATGCTTTGGAAAATGCCTTACAGTCTGAAAGTTCTAAAGACACAGGATCCACTGTTAATACAAAGAGGTGTTCCATGACAGGCAGGAGGGATGAGGAAGGTACCACCTCTGTGGCTGACAACAGAGTAAGAAATCTAGCTGCTTTCTAAACAAGTGGTTAATTTTGCTGCTGTTTATCAAATGAGCAGAAAAACAGTGGCTACTCAGCCCCAGGAGGATAGAGAGCCTTCAGACATTGTAATTACAGGGTATCATAAGCTCCCCCAAAATGCAAATGAAAATATAAGTGTCTCTGTGAGCTAATGAGCCCCTAAGCCTCAATTCCAACTAGCAGCTGCTTATCACAATTTTAAATCTGCTATGCAAAAGAACCCAGAATCACAGCTGCATCTGAAGCAATATTGGAGACAGAGAACTGATGCAAAGAAAGATGAGACATGACCGAGACACATGGCTGGAAAAATGTGTGACTTCACACTCTTCAAGTGAGCCAAAAACCAAATGTTTAAAATGAGGGGTGAGCAGAAAGTTTTTCTGCTGCCAAGAATAAATGCCAGTGGCTGCACGAAACAAGGCCTAAGGACTGTCTTATTAAGAGAGATAGCAACTGATGACCGTAGCCTGGATCTCCTTACAAGTCTCAACACATCATGGCTCTCACTGATGTTCTTGCCAGCTGTCAATAGCCCTACACATGTTTTCAGCTTTCTGTCATGTAGAGATCTCAGTCTAAGCCAACACAACAAAATAGAAGTAACTATAAAGACTCAGCAAGTTTTAGTTTCCTCACTGTGTACAGAAAATGACAGAGCCACAGTCCAGGAAAGGAGAAACTAATATGCATCATTTTAGCTCATGCTTTTTACCTTAATGACCATAATTTATAGCATTTCCAGATGAAAGCCACAAATCATTAGCTGGGATCAGCAATCCCCTTGATATTCACCTTCTTATGGTAAACAACCCAGTTTTCACCTATAGACAAAGTTGTGCCTTAATATCAGGTGAAACTTTATACTGTTAAGGCAAGAACCAATGCAACTGTTAACAGCTGATGATTTTTTTCACCCCTTTTAAGTCTGTGGCAAGGTGAACAGACAGTGACTTAGAGACTGAGAGATCGGGAGAGATGAGGAACAGGTCTTTAAGCACTGTTTTTGCTTCGAGACTAAAAAAAAGTCCCATTTTAATACATAATGAAAAAGAGAGAAAAACACTAAATAGAGAAACATTTGAATGCTCTTGAGGTAAACTTTTTTGTTGAGTGTCATGCCTCAACGTGAGGCATTTGCAAACAGGACAATCTGATTAATCCTTGAGCCACTTCCATCCTGTTTCTTCCTTTTGCATACACCACCCAGAAATTTCCAGTTGCTCAATTTAAGAAGAACAGGCCAGGTTAACTTGTTTCATGAACTCAGTGCTCTGTTTCTCCACTACAGAAAGAACTCTTCCCACCACTGTGCAGGCAACCAGCGCACAAGGGGCCACTATGCTGAATACAATCACTGGGAAATCACACCTCCTGGCATGAAAAAAAATGAAATGCCAGTGCTGCTAGAAGAAAGCTCAAACATGATCCTAAATTAGCACACCTGAAGACCGCCATGGGTTTAGATTTTTTGTTTAACAGAATGGAAAACAGAATTAAGAAACACTGTCTGCCTCTTCAGGTTGGAAACTTGAAGTGTTGTTTGACTGGTAGGTATATTCAAAATTCATGTGTCACTTTTAAGTTTACGCCGGTTACTCCTGCTCAAGAAAAGTGCAACTGTCATGGATAGTCAGAAAGAAGGACAGCATATCTTATCCACAGCAGCTTCAGGCAATTGCTCAAGGGAACTACTCCCAGCTCTTTTTTCAGCTCCTGTAAACCCTACTTCCCTTCTTGCAAATATGGCAACCTCAGGTATTTTCCCCCATATCCTCACCTCTCATCTACATTATAACGTCCCTTTTTAAGATCAGCCTCTTGTTGATTCTGACAAAAGAGCCACCGCACATGAGTGGCTCAGGTTAATTGCGTCTTCCTTTCAATCAAAATACAAATCAATTTCCCTGAAATACATACCACCGTGAAAACTGCCTCTTGCATAATGAATTAAGGCTCAGATGCCTCCTGCTCTAATATGAATAGTACTCCTTTGAGAAGACTCCCATACAGACAGAAGGTTTTAGTTTGCTCCAAAAAAGACCAACATCCATCAAAACACAAAGCAGACTGAAGAGATCATGGAGAGAGGTATTAGAACAGTGCTTACAAGCAACAGAACAGTGCTAACAGCCTACTCCTTGCACCTATAAAGAATGCAGTACTTTAGAAGACATTATGCTGATAACAACTTGGTTAATTGGTTAGAGTGTAACACCAATCACAAAACTCATAGGTGCTCTGCCAGCATTCCTATCTAAATTCTAGAAGATTAGAGACATGTCTCAGTTCAAAGATACCCACAGCTCTGAGGGAGCTGATAACACAAGACCTGTCCGACACCATATTCTGTTATCAGGAAACCTCCTCATACCACTCAAAATGTTCCTTAGTTTCACAGTACCTCTCCTAATTCCATTGCCCTACCAAACTTTTACAGGAGCAAGCAAAGGAATAAAAGAGTAAATCATTGCAATGAAGGAATAAAACTGACTACAGTTAAGCAGATTTGAAAGCAACTACAGACCTTCTCCTTTTTGGAAACATTCCAAGCCAATGCATATTGGGTCTGTAGTTGTGACCTCCTGCCAGGAAGACAATCCTGATAGGAGCAATCTCAGCTAAAAGGGGCATCGAGCAATTGAGCAGGTATGGTAAAGGAACAGAGCCCATGTTCTCTCCACTCTCCTGAAGGGAAGCCATTGCCTCTCACAGGCTCCTTGAAAGGTCAGTTAATACCCCTTCTTTGAGGGAAGATCAAAATCTCACAGTTAACTGTTAGTTGTAGCCATCAGTACATTTGTAGAACCACAAAAAGGATTCTGGAACACCCTTGTATTGCTTTGTCAAGTCTGGAAGCTGATGCACAATTGATTTGCTGTCAGGTTGGAAGAATGTGCTGCAGGTAGAATATTCTGCAAGGTCTATCCTTCATTTTAATTAATCGCTTGAATGACAACATGGACACTTATCCCATTGTAAAGTGCAAACAAGGTGATGTAAGAAAGTAACAGATGCAAAGCTTGTTAGGAGACAGAATACTGCGCATTACAGAGAGAAAAAACAGAGCAGCTTTCAAGCACAACAGCATTTCTGCAGTCCTGTATCTGGATGAGGGCAAGCAAAAAGGGGTTGCCACACAGGGCAAATTTAGCATTTTAAGTCCTCTCAAATAATGGAATGAAAGAGACAAGGTGCAAAACCAACACTGCCTACTAAAAGAGGAATATTCAAGTGTGCAATGAACACTTCCTGCAAAGAACCCACTGGCAGTTTTGCTGAAAAGATGATGACAGATATCTAAATTACTGTCACAGCTAAGACTGTGGAATACACAAGATTACATTTTGCCCTGCCCCTACAATTATTACAAGATCATAATGAGAGGAAAATCAATGCAGTGTGCAGGAAATAGCTTATATTGGAATTTAAAGAGAAGAGCTACTAAATACAGCTCTCCCTCATCCTGACATAGTGTGAGCATATCAGGCAGAAAATTGTCCCAATGTTCTGAGTCATTCTGTTCTGCTGAAAATGTTTAAATTACCTAATAACCTTCACCTTACTCTTTTTATTAGTGGCCAGGATATATGCCAATGCTGTATTTCATCCTTCTCTAGCAAAGAACTATCATAGATAGTTCTTTTAATAACTTTTAATAACTGCATCCTTTTAATAACTTCGTTATCACCTTTTGGGCCAGAGTAGGAACACACGGTTACTCATAGGAGGAAGTTTTCAATGTTCCCCAGAGATCTGCTTGGGGAAGCACATGGTTTTTAGATGTTAAATAATGAAACACTAGCCTCTAGTTAAAATGATTTGTGTTATTTTCCATTATCAAACAGGTCTATCCATTTGAATTCTGTAATGAGCCTGGTCAGGATCTTCAGCTGGAATGTTACACAGACAAATCAGTCACAAGTTAATCAAGCTGAAGCTGAGAAAATTAATAGCTTTTCATGACAATTACCTCCTCCCACCAAAACCAGTCAACTTTTCGCGTCCTTTGAAATTGTGTGGCTAACTGGTTTGTTGCACAGCTGTATATCTGTGCTTATGCTTACCTGCATGAGCACACAGCAGTGAAATCACTGCACCATTGTTTTTCAGAGAGACCATGACAGCTGAAGTCCAACATACTTGTGCCATTACACCAAACAGAAACACTAAAGGCCTTTCCCCAAAAAGCAGTGACAGCACCACTGCCTGTCCAGCTAGCTTCTTCTCACTCATTTATTGCTACAGGTACAATCTCAGAAGCAAGACATGTTGAGTTCATTCACACATTCTGCCCTCTGGTATAAACCAGATTGATTTTCTCAAAGCCTAGAGCCCTTCTGTCAGTACACTGGAAGTGTTGAAGAAATGTCTAACAACTGACTGCCATCCAAGACCAGAGGTCAATGACATGTCAGGAATGAGAGCTAAAGAAGTAACTCTGCTTAGGATAGAGCTAAGGTGATGGTGGGCAGAGAGAAGAAAGCTCTTGGCTCACTCCTTCTGTTCGCCAATATCCTTCAGGCGCCCAGAATAATCTGGAAAGCAGACAAGACTTCACATATCACCTGTGAAAAAATCATCTTACGGGCCATAAAATAAGAGAAAAATCTGCAGACAGATAGACAATCTGTCTCATTTACCATACTGGCATGTGCTCACGATCGCAGGGTCAGCTAAAGTCACCCAGGTTTCTGAGTAGCTGAGTACATGTATTTTGCTTTCTATCCTTAGCAAAGACTGCAAGGTTAGGCCAGTTTCTCCAAGGAGCAGACAAACTGTGACAGTACTCTTCTCTCCTTTCACTCTCCCAGGTGTGCTGCCGGTTTTGTTTTTGAGGGCATGGAACTGGACTTGAATGAGACAAAAAAATCACAACAAACCCTGTTCTGCCCAACTCATATAATTTCTTCTTTTTTTAGAGGGCAGTTACTGCCAGTTTTAATGCATGTCTTAATGGAGACTGATTCATGGGCTGACTGTCTTATAAGGGCTTTGTAGTTTAAGAGACTGGGAATAGGAACCTTGTTAAAATAAAGCTCTACTGAGCGTTTTGCATTTCAAGACAGTTACCTCTTACAACTTTCTCTATTTGGTTCTCTAATTAAAAGGTTAGCAAACATGAACAGGGAGCATTTTACAGAACATAAGGAACCTTAGGTCTCTCCGCTTGAGCCCTGAAATGAATTTAACTACTCAGAGACTGTCAGTGATATAATCATGGTGAATCTCGTTAATTTCCTGGTACACACTTGCACATGGAATGAAAATTATGGGGAATGGTGGATAAGAGGGATTGCTCTCCTGCCTCTGAGTCTATTGTTCTCATATAATCAATACAGTCAAGGAAGGCTCCTTCTTGCTCCTGTCCAATGTCCTGTACAACACTGGTATTCTGCAGTTACTGTGTGCACGCACTAATGGGAGGCACAGAGATGTCACCTTCTCAGCAAGGCTAGCAGCTTAGCAAAGCCACGCTGGTGGATTTTCTGTGTTATTAGAACACATCTGATAGATGGAGAGGAAGAGTACTCTCCAAAGGTGCCATGAGCACTCTGGGAGGAGAGATCTGCCAGAACTGAAGTGGTGAGCAAACTCCATCAGCTGTGGTCCAGGGTGCAGTGCACACAGCAGTAGCACGAGGTATCCTGCCAGGGTATGCAGAGCAAAGTCCTGCTGGAAGCTCCAAAGCAAGCCGCAGGAATAAAGGAGGCCATCCTCTCCCCTTCACGGGTCAGAATGCACATTTCTGACAAAGGTCACCATGCTTTCATATTAAAGCCAAGGCCAGGAAGAGCTGCACATGTATCGCCTCAGTATAAATTGCTAAGATTCCACCATGAGTCCAGTTGACATGTCCTCAAAAGCACATCCAGAGCCAAAGTTCATTGGAGGAAGCTTTCTGATAGCATTAACCCCTACACATATGTTGCTCCACTGGCAGTAGAAACAGCTCTTTCCACAGTACCATGTGAATATTAGCCCTCTAATCCAGACTGCTGAGCTGTGCAAATTCATGGCTATTGTTTCTTTGTCTTTGTACCCACAACTTTGGCCCAGCAATCACATGGTTCTAAATAGTGGCAAGCATCAGAATCTAGACACATGGTTGCAGGAAAAATGTTGCAGTACGCCAACAAAGGGTAACAGGTTTACTGGTGGGTAAGTGGACAGCTGAACCCTTAAACAAGAATTATTATTTCACTTCCCTCCTTCCATCACTGTGATGGTCCTGATAGATCACTGGGGAGAATAGTCCCCCAGAATTTCTATGAAACACAGACAGAATCTCTGGCTGTAAGAAATAGCATTAGCAAAATGTCAGTAGATTCATGCTGTTACCACCCACCAGCTGTACCATTAAAGGGTGTCTGCTCCTGAGTACATGAGACAGGGATGCTCAACAGAGCCATGCAGGTAGACAAGGGTGATTTACTGCTCTGTGCAGGGCAATAGCATGGGCATGAATCACCAGGTCCCTTCAGAGAGAAGCTAGATTGGAGTTTAAGTGATAAGGAAAACAGGAAAGAAATTATTATCAGGTCTAAGGCCTGCCTATCTTTCTCATTTGGAATACGTAAAGCATTCTTGATCCTGGGCATAACAAAACTGATCCCCTCTGTGCTTTCTCAGGATTCTGCAGAAGTCCTGAAGTAGCTGAGACAAGTGATGCCAATTAGACCCTCCTGTTAGGCACGGCATTTTAGACAAGGAATATCACACAGATAGTCTGATCCCAATGGATACATCTCAAGAGACTGTTCCTAAGCTCTCCCATTAAGCAGTTGTAGTGCTATCTTAGCACAACAGTAAAACAGAGAGATAACATTCTGACAGAAGGGTTCTTGGAATGAGAAAAAAAAGAAGACTGAAATACAAACCAATATCTGAAACACAAGCTGACAGCCATGTCTGTCAGCTATTGAGACGAAAGAAAATTAACCATTAAAATCACTAAAAAATCAGAAGTAGAAGAGGTACAGAAAAGAATCTGAAATCATGTGTAAATGTGTCTCAGATGCTTTCAAATTTCAAATAGCACTCAGACCATTTGAAATTGTGGCCTTCCCCATGATGTCAGTCAAGGTCACCCAGGATGTTCAAGGTCCTCAAATTACATTACTATCTATTATCTTCTGTGGTATTTCCAGTTAATCTTTCTCAATGGACAAAGATTTCCCTACAAAGATGAATACCACTTCATTCTTATTAAATGCTTGAAGATTAAACAGTGTGATCTTTCTATTTTGCTCCAAGTGAGCTACACATGGAGCAGATCTGGCCCTTGTCATAACCCATGAACTCGGTAATTAACTGTGTACGCTGTCTCCCAGAATATCTACACACTTCTTCCTTACCAGCCCATTCCTTCCTGACAGGGAATTTCAGCACAAATGCAAGGAGGATTTCCAAAGGCCCTTGTTTATGAGCTCTTCTCTGATTCCTGAGGAAGTTCAAAGGCCCCAAGGTATGAGAGGAAGATTTTGACATAGATGGATACTTCTTTCACACTTTGCTGAATGGGAATCTGGGCAGGTAAGGAGAGTATCCACCTCCCACTGCAGAGAACAGACTTTGCAGCTCTGAGACAGCTTTCAAAACTGAAGTGGTAAGTGAGCAGCAAGACAGCACACTGCAGCTGAAATTGGGTGATGGGACTCTTCAGAGGAGGAATGGGTAGGCTTCCCCTGCACTAATGTCAAGAAATGTATTTGCAGAATCAGCTTTCCCCACTGTCAGAAACAGAAGAGCAGAATTCCCATTGCTTTTTTCACCTGGTTAAGTCGTCATGCTTGAATGTGCAGGTGGCAATGGTGTGAAGGCACATGGCTCAGCTGCAGGTGGTGTCACAACACAGCAACTAGCCATGCTAAGCATTCAGCCCAAGGAGACAGAAGGTACTCCTCCCAGCACTTGGAGTCCCAGCACAAATCTGATGCTGGTTCCAACCACAGCTTCATCCCTGTTGCAGTTATCTCCCCAGAGATATCTGCCTAGGAAAGTAAGTGATTCTACATGTTTTCAGGGCTTATGGGCTCTTACTGGATCCTTTCCTGCCATGAACTTCATGGAAAGGAATTTTACTTTCCAGGTTGTCCTGCACTGAACAGATTTGCCTTTGTTCTGTTCCCAAGGCCTTAAGTGAGGAGAGAGAACAGATGAGGAAACTTATACAACGCTAAGCCAATGTCAGTTTTCATTAAGTATAGTGTTTTAAGACGTGGCTGTCATGTCCTTAACCTAAAGGGTAATTTTGTTTCCAAAGATTGCAGGATGAGCGTTTGGTCACCTCCCCCATGTGGATGACTTATTTACTCTCCTAATGCCTCTAATGATTTAGCAGAGAATTTGCAGTGCATAAAAGCTATAAATAATCTACAAGTCAACGTGTTTTCACTTCAAACAAAATATGAATCATGCTGTCCCTGTGTTTGCTGACTCTGGGCTTCTTTTGGATTTAAAGCTTATTTCAAATCTTTCATAAACTACTATTTCAAATCTTTCATAGACTGCTACCGTCTATTTTTTCTTACTATGAAATGCACATCTTTTCATTTAATCACTTTTGCATTCCATGCTGCCAGCCAAGCCTATTGTGAGATGTCTGTCACCCAAAAGCTACTAAATCCAATATTTGTCACTTAATCCTAGCCATAATTTCCAGCTAACCAGTAAGGCAAAAAATAAATTACTTTATCAGCTCCACTCTCTTTACATCTGCTTTATTCCCAACTGTAACACAACCAGTTATAATTGAGTTGCAGTTTAATCAACTAAGTGGGCCACCCTGTGAGGAAAAACTAAGGTAAAAAAAAAAGAAAGAGAAAAAAAAAGAAGAGAGAATCTAGGTCGCTCTGTTCTTAAGACAGCAAAATAGACAATTGCTTCACTCCACAGCATTCATGCTGCACTTGAGGTATGTTTGAGATGTTATGTAACTAATACCCTCCCTAGGTTAGCCAGACCTTCCATAATAATATGCCATAAGTACCTCTTTCACACACATGAAGGTGGTAGATCTGACTTATCTTTTTCAGACTGTGTGAAAACAAGGAATATTCCAACCTATGAGATTTTCAGGGGATTTTTGTGAGTTTTTATGAAGAGGAAGAAAACTCTTTGACTATTTTACTTGTATCTGCAAGAAATTAATAGAAATGCTGGTCTTCAGCTGCTGTAGATTAACAGATCTCTCTGTCAACAAAGACAGGGGAAATTTCTAAATTACATAATGCTGTATCAAAGAAGTGCCTGTGAGCGTCCAGGACTTTGTTGTACAGAATCAAGTGCTGAGTGTCCCTGGTCATCCAGAGATTGTCTCTCTTGGACTAGATTAGCTCAACTGCCTTAGTTAGAACTAATTTTTTGAGCACATGGAAAGATCCTAGTGCAGAAGGATCTTCTACAGTACAAAGAAAAACTTACATTAAAGTGATCCCTAAATAAATAACAGACAACCACATAACCAGCAATAAGACAGCATGCCTATAACAGAGAGAAAAAAGTAACGACTGTTCTTAACTCAAGGCAGCCAATTCACAATAGTCAACTGGAGTAAAAACAGCATTGAAAGTGACACACTCTAGATTTAACCCAGGGAGAGGATTCAAGATGGGAAATAAACTCAAAACTTTTTATTTTGACTTCACTTTCCTGTGTGGAAACCAACACTGTTGTCCGGGGCAGTGGTCAACAGGACACATTTTACTCACCTGTTTTAAGCAACTGTTATTGCATCTGCCAGCAGAGCAGGAGCACATGCATACTGTCTGAGAGGAGAGGTGCTGAGCACCAGGTGGAAGGAGTACCACCTGAAATGTTCTACCAGATGACATTCAAAACACAAAACCAGATATCCCAATCAAGAGCCTTGGCCACCAGGCAAGTCATTGTGTCCTCAACAGGGGATCTCAGGCCACATGACCAAAAAAGGTGTTAAACACGTTGACATGGTATTCAGAGAGATGTGAATCTCAGTGGGATCTCTGCCTGGCACAGTGTTCATTGGCAATAAAGGTGCACAGTCAGAAGAAAAGGATGGCACACTCCTCCTCTTCCAGAAGCCAATATGTTGCAATGGCAGTGATCTGGTGTTCTACCACTCACCTGTGCGCCCTCGCTGAAGGCTTCCTTTGGCTGGGCACTCCTGAATTGGTTTTAAGGAGACTTGGTTGTAAAGTTATCAGCCATGGGGAAGAAGCCTCACAAGGCTACAAGAGACATTTGAGCCTGAGAGGTTCAGTCCTGCATATAAAACATGTGTCTTTCTCTGAGTGCTGGGCCAGCACAAGGCACCCTCTGAAATTGTTATGTAGACAAGAGATCTAAGTCATACTGTAATGTGAGCCTGAGTCCAGAATACTGAGATGGCAGACAGCAGGCACATAAACCATGGAGCATAATCTGAGTCCAACGATCAGGAAAATAATAAATATTGGTACTGAGGAAGACAGAATATCTCATTTTCACACAACTGTTCAAAATCAGGAAGAGGTCCCAGAGAAACACCTAGTTTTTAAATTTCTTATTTCTCAACTGTAGCATGAAAAAAAACTAAAACAGAAACAAAACTTAACAAAAAAGCATTGAAAACAGCTGCTTCCATGTAGATTGCAGGCAGAAGTTACCATGGAGGGAATTTCAAGCTCTGCCTGTTACATGAAACTCCAAATCCTTGCCTAGACTGAAACAAAACCGCTGGAAAAATATCCAGTGTAGCCATCTATTCTAGAAATTACTTTGCAAATCCGCTAAGTCCTTTGAAATAGAAGTACTTTCAATCTGAATCAAAAAGCTGATTTCAGATCATCTGTGAGCATGGACATAACACAGCTAGCAGACCTCTTCTGTTATACAAATCCCAAGAGGCTAAAATGTTTTCAGAAAAGGGAGAATTAACCTCAGCTCTGTAACTAACTCATCCAGAGGCACACAATTCTGGTTCCCACTCAGCTAGGTTTGCCTTCTGGACACCATCAGAGCTTATCACATATTGGAACAAAATCAAAATTTAATGTAAATTGAGATTTAGAGCAATTCTCTTATTATGGACAATCTTACAAGTGAAGACTCAAAGACTTCGACTGTCTATTGAGGTATTCAAGACCAAAAATTATTTCCTGCCTCACTGGCCCTACCTCTCTGAGCATGTACAATTATTTCAAATACACCTGAGACTTTGTTTCCATTTCTCCCTGCTTGCTGAAGCAGCAGGATTCCCCAGAAAGAGCACCTCTCTTCTCTCCCACTAGTCAAGAGACAATAATTACTGACTCAAGGATGCTTATGGCCAATTTATTCACATTATCCTTTTACCAATATTGTCCTTCAGTTTAAGTAGCTCTTCTTTTGCTGCAGTGTTCACCTCTCTCGTGTTTAGAGAGAGTAGTGGTGTCCCTCCTTAACCTTTTTCCTCAGCATTTTAATCTATCTCCATGTAATTATAAATTTCCTCTTTCATGCACCTTTTAATCTTGTCCTTCTGAAGCCCAGCTGACATGCAACAGAAACTTCCGATATTTAAAGGAAAATATAGAGGAGAAAGTTGAAATTGTCAATAAAAGCATTTTAAGTATACAGAATTAATAACAAAAAAAAAACCAAAAAAAAACCCCAACCAAAAAAAACCCCAAGAAAACACCCAAACCAAACTTTAAAAGAACAATCTGTTTCTAATGGAGTCTAGATTTTTTTCTAAATAGTCTTCCAAGCACTTTTATTCCCAGCTAGAACTTTGTAAAGGAGCAAATACATACATGTGCTGGCAAAATCTCTGAATATTTTCTCCTTCTCCTCAGTTGTTTTGTGTACTTGTATTCCGTTTGGGATTTTATTTTTTTTTTAAATTTAAGCAAAAATTAAGTCTAAAGGAAATTGCAAAGAGAAGTTGGTTAATTCCCGAAAAAGAAAATATTTCACTCAGATTCAGGGAAGAGTAGCATGCATAAACTTAGCTCCAGCACTAAATAAATAACTGTCAGAGGTTAAAAATACATTGGTTTGGACATGATGTCTTTGTCTCATGTAGTCTTTCAGGTTTGCACCACATCTTCTTTTCTTGATTGCTGAGAAAAAACAAACTAGGTGTTTAAAGAATTTTCATTTAAAAAAACAACCAACACAGCCTTCGTAAAACTTTTCCAAAGTCCTCTTGCAGATTAGGATTTTGATTAATATCCACACTTTCAAATAACTCAATAGACACACACACACTTAGGACAGGCACTGGAACAGAGGCCAGGCAGTCCCACACAGTTCCTGCCCCTTCAGGGGGTATGCAGACAGTTTCACACTATATGTAGCAACACCATGGCAGGGAGGTAGAAAGAACAAGAAAGTTTCATTGCCAGTCAAGGGTAAATTTTCAAGCCCTTTAAGTCCAGAAGTTCAGCTCTGTCTGGCACTAAGAAGCAGAAGAGGTGTAGAAGGACAAAAGAATGCTGTTCACTTCCCACGAAGGGAAGGGCAGTGCTCAGTGCCCCTTGCGTCTAGTTGAGTCTGTTGTTTTCTTGGGATAATGGTGTCCTGTACTGCTTTTTTCTGCAAGGAGACTGGCACAGACACCACTTAACCTAGAGATGAAGTGACTTCCCCCAAGCATACCCAGAGCGCTCCTACAGACAAGGCCTGCAATTGAGACAACAATCTTACATTCAGTTACCATCAACAGAAGGTTGTAACTTCTTTTCTGCTGGTCAAATTTGCTGAGCTCCTCAAAAAATAAAAACAAAACAAAACAAAAAACAAACAAAAAAAAAAACCAAAAAAAAAAAACAAAACAAAAAAGAAGAGCTAGATCCAGGAACACAGAGACATAGCAGCTCAGCTATTTGTCAGCCTACGTATTGACACACATTTCTTTCCCATCCTTTTAATTGCTGTCTACATTCCCCTCCATTGCTCCAATTCTCTCAGGAGATTGGAGTTATCAAAACAGCTCCACCAATCCCCACCTTTTTTTTTTTTTT
>VZRM01006564.1:1666-26881 GCA_013397955.1 Grantiella picta
CCGCAAGGAGCCGCCGGAGTTCAGCAAGAGGCCGCCGGGGTCCCGCCGGGAGGCGTACAGGGCCGTGCTGGCGACGCTGAAGTTCCTCTGCTCTGACCTCGTCCCCAGGGAGAGGCTGGAAGTCGTTCGGAGACCGCTAGACTTGCTCGAAGCGCTGGTGGAGGTGGGCGTGCTTGAGGCGATGAACCTGGCCTTCCTCCGGGAGCTGCTCGGGCGGATCGACCCCCTGGTTGCCCCCCTGCGCTCCACCCGGCAGCGGGTGGAGAGGGAGCTGCGGGCGCCGGGCGGGGCGCGGGTGCCGCTCTCCAGGTGAGTGCGGGCGCCGGGCCGGGCTGGATCGGGGCGGCTCTGCGGGACCGGCTGGCCACCCCTGTCCGTCCGGGACAGCCGTCACCGCCCTGAACAGCGGGCTGAGGGCTTGCAGGAGAGAGCGGGGACAGGCCGTACGGAGAGGTGCCATTGCAGCCCGGCGGAAGGGAGGACGCGGGCGGCGGGGCTGTGCTGGCAGCTCCCCAGAGCTTCGGCGTGGCTTTCACTTTCTGGGAGCTGCGATCTGTTTAATGGCAGCTGAGAAGGGTTTGACTTCAGGCTGTCCTGGGACTTGTGCCCTCCCATCTAAAAGGGAAAAAAGGGGGAATATGTGCTGGGGGAGCAGTAGGCGAAAGGGGCAGTGCAATAGTATGGAGTTAAATTCTGCTCAGAAACAAGATTAAACACTCCCTTTCACTTCTTTCTATAGATACTTGCTCTATCAGCTGTTTGAAGATATCACCGAAGATGAGCTGATGTCTTTCAAGTTACTTTTAGTCAAAGAATTACCTAAAAGCAAGCTAACCCCTGAGACTGTAAGTATCTCTTTAATACTTTTAAAATTTATTACTACAACCCACAGGGGCTATTGAATTCCTCATGGGGAATGAGTGTCACTCTTCTTTATGGTGTCACTCTTCTTTATGGTGTCACTCTTAGGTGAAAACACTGAAAGGCAAAGGGTGCCCCTGGGTGCACATAGGACTTGTTTGTGCTGGTGTTGGGCACAGCTTTTGCAGCAGTGTCACAGCCAGCTGTGCCAGGAGTGTCAGGCACCAAGGCCATCACATCCAAGCACTGCACGGGGCTCAGGGCACTCAGTGGCTTTAATCAACAAAAGACTGATGAACACATTCATTCATCTTGCCCAACAGACTTTTTTTTCTGCTTCTTTCTTAGCCATTATCAAATACAGAAAGTCACCCACTGTGGGTATTATTGTATGATTTTATTTTTATGTGCAGAAAATACATATCTAAGCAGTAGATCCTTCTCAAGGCTAAGGCCACTGAGCTTGGAATTTACAAGTAGCCTTGCAGGAGAACCACTGCTTTATGCCATCCCAGCCTGCAGTTCTGACTGTTGTCTACTTTGTGCTGTCTGATGAAAGTTTTGAGGATTTTCCTTCTTTTCTTACAGGGGAGATTGTGATGGCTGTTGTAGTGAATTCTTGGAGTGACCACTGTGCTCTGTCACTCACTGCTTGACAAGTTTCTGTCCCTTGGGTCCCCTTTTGCTTCAGAGCAATCTCTACACCATTTTGTGATGATGTACCCTTTTTGCCATTGCTTAAGATGGTCACTGCAGTGATTCTTGTGTTTCAGTTAAGCGCACAAGATAGCCACTAAAAGCTGAATGAAAGCAATCATTAAAACTGCTGTTATATATTCCTATATTACCACCATTAGATCTCCTGAGTTAGACCTTAATTAGATCTTTGCATCTCTAAGCTACAGAAGGGAAATGAGTACGTTTTGAGATGTTTATACTTAACAATACTTGTGGTTTTTGTTGAGCTAGGATTGACTCTGTGGGTCGCATGTGCAGTGAGTACATTAAAGCTTAGGTACCTATGCTGCGGCTTCACTCCCAGTGGCAGCACAGATGTGCTCTAAGAACAAACGCCTTTCTGATTATCCAGACAATGCTTGACATTTTCACTGAGATGGAGAAGAAGGGCCTTCTGGGAAAAGACAACCTAAGTATGCTGAAGAGTCTCTGTGAAAAAATTAACATCAGCCTTTGGAACAGAATTGAAGATGGATTAAACCTATTTGGTAAGACAGAACAAAATGGCTTTTTCCCCATAGTTACTCTTGAAGTGAGGTATAGGTATTGTACAGGACTAATAATGAATGCTTTGCAGGTCAAGAAGAGATGCTCATCACAGAGGAAGAGAGGGGCAGCACTGGAGGCCCTGAGGGGCATCTGGTGTCATCTGTAGCATCTGATCCTCCTGTCAGTTTTAATCACTCTTCTCACGTAAGTTAGTTTATTTCTTAGAAACATCATCATTTTGTCTTAAAGGAGCTCACCCCTCCATGAAGTGAACAGTCATTCTAAGACCAACTGTTAAAAGCACTGTCTACAAGAAGAAAAACGTACCACTCTGCATCCTTTATTCTGAAGCTATGTCACAGGCACAGCTGCTGCAGTGTTGTACTTTCAGAAATGTCTGCAAGGGTAGCAAGGTAGGCTGAGTTTATGATACCAGGAAAGGGGCAGTTGGCAGCTGGCTTGGCATGGAGATGCAGGTGAACAGAGCAGCCTGTGTGGGCTGAGCCTGACTTTGGTTGTCCAGCAGGGTGCTGTCCTGCACAGACTGCCAAAGGCAGTGGGGCAGGGAGGGCACTGCCAGATCCTGGGAGCAAAGCTGTCCAGGGAGAGCTGCCTGGAAGGGAGGCCAGCTGGCTCTGTACCCTGCTGTGCCACTCCAGCAGCTGAGGAGCACCTGGAGGAGAGCGCAGGAGTTTCACCAGGAGTCTTTCTTTTCAGCAGCTTGAAGCTTACAAAATGACCAGCCGACCCTGTGGAGTATGCCTGATCCTGAATAATCACAATTTTGCAAAAGCTAGGGAAGAAGTGCAGGAACACAAATACATGAAGGATCGGAATGGCACAGACGTGGATGCAGGTACAGTGAAAGTTAAAGATAAGTTTTTGAATCTTTAAAAATAGAAACCTTGTTTCTCTTTCTATACTAAAGGTTTGAATTTCAGTCTTCCCTTTTGAGGATACTTTAGTTGTAGTGGCTCAGTCAGCTCTGTTTGCTGTGCTGACAAGCCCTAATCAACTCAAGCTTTTACTGCCTGACACTGAACAATTCACTAGCATTTTGCAGTTTTAGTGTAACCATAAGCAGCATCCTGAGCCAGGATTTTACAATCTAGGCTAGCTTTGCATCAGCCTTATGCATACTAATTCTAAAGTATGCAGAACTGGAAACATCTGCTGCTGAACCAGACCTGAACATTAACTAACATCCAACTTAAAAAAGGTGAGGAGTATGTAAGCACTCAGGGGCCCTGATTTTAGCAGGCTGTCCTGCAGCAGCAGAGCTCATGGTGGATCCTAGGGTCTCTGAGATCAGTGTATTTGTACTATCTGTGCCAAGAGATAAAATCCATCAATGGGCCTTCCCTCACTGAACTGAACTCCCCCTTTAGCTGAAATCAGAGCACAAGGTTTCTTCTCCTGTGACATGTGTACCACCCAAATGGGTAGTGCTCTCCTCTTGGGTAAAGCAACTGCAGTATTCAACACCTTTTGAGTCCCTTTGAGAGATGAAGGGACTAGCTGTAAAGTGGGTGGGGAAAAGAGATACAGTTTCTTAATAGTTCCGCATGCTTTCCAGACAGAGGTAAGATGGCAAGAAAGCCTTTTAATGACAGTTAAGGGAACTCAGTAGAGATATGATTAGTGATTAAACCACTAGAGTATTTTCAGACCAGGAGTGTAACTACCTGGGTGTAGTCATGTAGCAGATGATCAATTATGTCTAGAAATGCAATTTGCAATTGCAGAGTCCAACCTTTCATGTAATGAAGTGTCTCCAATTTCCCTTCTATTTGCTTTCCAGCAGCTCTGAGGAATGTCTTTAGCAAGCTTCATTTTAGAGTAGAAGAATATAGAGACCTCACTGCAGAAAAAATCCGTAATACTGTGGACATCTTCCGGCGTGAAGACCATGGGGACAAAGACTGTTTTGTTTGCTGTATCCTGTCTCATGGGAAAAAAGGCATTATATATGGTGTTGATGGGCAGGAAGTACCTATTCGGGAACTGACCACTTCTTTCACTCTTCAGAATTGCAACTCACTTGCTGGAAAACCAAAGGTCTTTTTTATTCAGGCCTGCCAAGGTGATGCTTTCCATAAAGGTGTGACCATCGAAACAGATTCTGGAGAGCAAGATGCTTCTGTAGAGCGAACTGCGAGGTTTCAGCTTGACTGCATCCCTGAAGAGCCAGACTTCCTCCTGGGCATGGCGACCTTGCAGGATTACGTTTCCTACAGAAGTCCCAGGGAGGGAACCTGGTACATACAGGCACTGTGCCAGCACTTGGAGTACAGCTGTCCTCGGTACCTATGTTTCCATAAGATTATTTTCCTTCTTGGATTGCAGGAAATTGATTTAGATGCAGAGGGAGATGATATGCAGTGGGAATGCTCACTCAGAGTGAAAACAGTAATGTAGGACAGAGCAACACCATGCAGAATGTTCAGTGCAGCTTAGGGAACTGCTCTGAAGCCTATTAAAAACATGAGCTGTTAGCACTGTATATATTGAGATATATTTTTTTAATATATATATATATTTATAGATATATGTATATTCTGAATATACTTATATATAGGTATATATATATATTCTGTTGCTGTGTTGTTATTTTGCTGATGTTAACTGCCTCTAATACAAACTGTGCTCATGTCTTTGCAGAGGAGAAGATGTTCTCACCATCCTGACAGCGGTAAATCAAGAAGTGAGCAGAAAAACTTGTGAGCGGGATGCGACAAAGCAGATGCCACAGCCCATTGTCACACTGAGGAAGAGGCTTCTCTTTCCTGTCAACTAAATGGGAGGGAACTGCATGGCTGAGAGCTGCAGCAGCCTGGAATTGGCTGTTTTCAGCTCAGAATTTGGTCAAACACAACAGACTTTCAGTGTCTACTCTTACCAAAAGAGCAGATATTTTTGATTGCAAATGCAACTGAGGAGAAAAAGCCTTAAGAAATTTGTATTATTGTGACAGTGTAACACTTTTTAATATAAAAAATAACATTTTTTAACTTGAGAGCATTGTCGCTGTTGAGATGGAGGTGACACACATCACACCAACAACTCCGGGCAAAAAAAAGTCCTTAATACTACAAAGCCTCTTTTATACCATTTCTTGGCATTTGTGCTACGTGTTCATTGGCTGCTAAGTTACTACATTACATATTATTGGTTACCTACAACTAGCATACATTCTTGAAGAAAAACAGCCTCCCTCGAGCAGCTGTGCATCCTCCTTCTGTTGTTTTGGTTTCTTGCTTCTGTTGATGATAAAATTCTCATGGGTACAAACTGATTGTGTCAAGGTCGATGCCTGTGAGGCTTCCAGACCAGCCGTCAGTTCCGAGTCAGAGTATCTCTGAGCTGGTTTTTGATTTATCTCCATTTTATTTAGCTGATCTCTCTCTGTGGCTGGCTAAAATACACTCAGTGTCCTGTTACCAGCAGTACCACACTGCTGTTGCTTTCTTAAGGTATCTTTATGAGGCAACTTTTAGAAGACAACCATTATAAAGCCTTGTGTACTTTATGCCTAACTTTTGCAAAATAAAGGAGGGAGTGTTGTGAATTTTATAGCATATAATCGGCTCACATCAGTGCGTTTTTTTACTTGTCCCCATCACTTAAAATATTTCATTCTTAGTGGTTTGGTACACCTCAAGATAAAGTCAAGCATTTGTTATCCAGCAGTGTCTGTGACGTGGGTTTCAGAGCTTCCTGTACATAGAGCAGTCTTGAAAGTAAAAATCAGTTGCTCTGGTACAGCTTCATGTTTGAAGATGTCCAGTTATCCTGTGTTCAGTTGCCTTGCTGATCTTTGAGTCTTAGCTCTAAGCACAGGAAAAGTCACTAGGTAAGTACCCAGCTCTTAAAACAATTTATATTGCCTCCTGTGGAGAACATGCACACAAAACAGTTTCAATTTCTACCCCCACTTTGTCACAAAGATATAGGGTATCAGCTACTGAGATGAAAAAACAATCATGGTGGTGTTAGACAATAGTGCAGTGCTAACACTATAATGCTAGAGGAACACACCAGCTGCTGTGTAAAGGGAGGAAGAAACTCCAAAGCACCACCCATGCACAGAAAAACCCAACTTACCAAAAAACACGAACAGATTCAGTAAAAGTGAGGCTCAACACTCAAAAACTGTCTAGAGGTTGATGAGCTATTCTTCATTTTTGAAGTCTTTCAAGCAGAAGGCTTTTCGAAGTGCAGCAAAAGGTTTTCTGTAAGTGTTCTGTTAAGCATCACACAATGACTCTGCAAAGTCAGACTGCAATTTGTGCTGCACATCTGCCACCTGTACCTGCATAGGTATAAACAAGAGCCCAGCACAGCCTCATCAAAGTTTTTAAATCAATTTATTGGCTTCTAAAGCCACTACTTCTGCAGATACCAACTCACTCCACTAAGTCTGCAGATACCAACTCACTCCACTATGTGTAGAGCATAATAATCACTAAATTTTAGCCACGAAAAGGCCCGATTTTAGCTTTTTTATAGAACACTAGTAGAGAAGATGACATCTGGAACAAACCACAGAAGATCAGCAATATACTGACAAATGGCATGTTATACATGTTTATTATCAAATTTACATTCCACTATGAAACAACAGTAAGTGCAAAAAGCAGATGGAAAAAATACCATGAAAATCCCAGACCGTTCAAACATTGTGTGTAACCCCCTCATGTAACAGCCACATAAAGCCCAAACCCAATTATTCTCCTTCCCTCTCTGTTGCTATTCAACTGCAGATGTTTAACTTTGATTGCAGGTATTTTGAGCATGCAGGTATCACTGAGTTTATCAAAAACTAACAGTGAAACTAGAAAGCTTTAAGTTTGTGCTTTGTTTAAGACAATCGGAATAAGGTAAATACAAGAGTTTCCTTCTGTCTCTTGTAACTTGCACAAGCATGGGCAAGTCCTTTCTAGCATCTGACTCAAACCTACAAGATAACAGAACCTTGCCAAAATGTAATTCCCCATTCCTTCCAGGTCTACCTCCTACTCAAACAGAAGATCTGGTGCAAGATCTCGGCCATCTCAGTCATGCAACTTTGTCACCTCTAACCTCTTAAAGGAGACAACGAAAGCCAAATCAGTTCCTAGAATGATGGTAAATTCTAAAATGTTCTCAGAAATGCATGCTATTAAAAAAAGTTTTATCTTCTAGGTTTTGGCACAAAATGGTAAACTTGGAAGAAGTCTCAATTTTCCCTTCTTACTGCAAACCAGGCATGTATATCCAAAATGTGCATGACCATCCAAAGGCATAAATGCATGACAGAATTTCAATAACACTGCACCACAGAATCAACCAACACACGCAAACACCATGGTATAGAGGTTCTTCCATTTTCTTTTTGCCTTATGTAAAGTATCTGATGGAACATCTGACCTACGGAAACAAATGGACCTCTCAACATCCACAGCATTGTTTGAACTGAACCAGTTCATATTGTTGGGCTATGGAATATGGAAGCATCCCAAAGAGAAACATGCATTTAATTTATATGCTTTTAGTTTAATTTTACCTGAACCATGGTCTGCCAAAGGAATTCTGCCTTTGCTGATCTGCTACTCTGCTGATCCAATGGCTGGAGTTATCTAATGAAGCCAGTTAGAAAAACAATGTAATACCTTCAAAAATTTATCTGTAACTTACAGGTATTCCTACAATAAACACATAAAATGGACGTATTTTGACATGCTATGCACTTCTCTGTTGATACTGTCTAAGCTTTTGCTAACTCTTCTCGCTGGAAGTTACAGATACACAGCAGACATACCTGTCTCAGTCTACTGGAGACCAACATTGCACTCCCTCCTCCTTTCACTCTTACCTTATGTAGCTAGACAAGACACCATGCACAGCTAAGTACATACAAACATAAATACTTACATGAAAAAATTAAATATTTTTCATTTAAAAAACAAAATTAACCCGTATATAGTCTTTTAAATAAAATTCACCTTTTGTAAGTGTAAGATTTTGCTTAGAGAGCAAAAGGCAACTCCAGGAGTTCCTGAATATTTCTGTGCGCTGCTGACAGACAAGCTTCTGCTAAGAATCCCTGTGCAAGTTTGAAGTAGTTACTCCTTTTCCTTTTACAAAAAAAAAAATTATCGAAGAGTCATTACAGGATCTATAGAACTGTAAAAGCAGAAAGGCCACTTTACAAATTTCCTATAAACAAGGTTAAGAAGCCTTCTTTTCCTGCCCTACTCCACTCACCCCTGCAGCAAGGAGGGTGTTGATTATGGTGGATGTGCCTTATGGCAAATGCAAATCAGTGTAATTGCACTGATGCTTCACACCACGTCCCCAGACAGCTGCCAGCTATGCCCCACTTACGCTGTAACAGGCAAGGTAAACTTAACTGTTTTATCTAATCATATGGGAACTAAAATAATTTTATAATGTTGATAGGTACAGTGAAAATTTACATAAAGATTAAGAACCTGTTTCTGCTCAGGTCACTAGCAAAGACTCATTTTTCCAAGCAATTTTGGGGAAACTTTTTCTTAAGTTACACGAAACAGCTACTGTAGATTGTTCAGTTATGATTAAAACCCTGGACAGGAAGAAATCAAAAAAGCAGCATGGGCAGTAATGTTTTTATGATTACCACTCAGAAACCAGATTTCTAAAATGGAATTCTCTTTTGAGTTGGAAAGTCTGCCTCAGCTACATTCAGAACCACACTCCCTCACTGATCGCAGGATTTCAATATACGTTAAAATGCTACCAAGAACACCAGTTTCTTTTCTTCCTGTTTTTGTATACAGACTGGCAAATTTTGCTCTTAATGAAATCTTTTAAACAAAATCCTGCCTAAAATCAGAAATAAGTGAATGAAAGGCATAAACTTTACTGGAGAACTCTCAAATACACAGAATGTCTACTTGGCAAGACAAGGGGCACATTTCTGAACTTCCAACACTTGCCTTGAAGAAAATGCTCTCCCCACTTAAGTCTTTAAAAAGAAACCATGAATCAAGCACCAGGGTTTATTTCCTTTTGCAATGCTGAAATGTGCCTGAGATACTTGTGTGTGTGTGTGCACAAAAACATCCTCATTTAAATAGATGCACACTACACTTTGGAAGGATTTCTTAGCTTGACGTTTTCACCCCAATACACACTTTCCTGCTTCTTAATTCTCACCCACTGCACATTTCTCTGAGGGCTTCATTCAGAAGCTCTGGAAAGAAATTAACTTCTTTTAATAACTCACTAACACAATTGCACTCTTCCAAAGTATAAATCCCATGTTTGTAAACTGAAGTATTATTTTCTTACACAGAGTTAAAGGTTCTCTCCCCTGCTTCTCCAAGTGAGGAGTTCAAAAAAGCACAGTTTCTGAAATTGGAAAATACAGGAATAAAAAAATCCAAGTTTTCATATTTGTTTGCTACGGAGAGGAACTTGGACTGATAGTGCTGGTCAGACTAACTGTTATTTCAATATTACATTTAAATGATATAGCCTGACTACAAACAACTAGTAAATACTACAGTTGTATGGTGGAAAAAAACAGAACACCTACACATACAGTTCAAAGGGTTAAAACACTGAAAATGTCTACAATAGTCTTCACTTCTGATTAAGTTAAGACAGACCCTGAAGGAGGTCTTAAAATTAAGCTTTGGTTTCACCTTTCTTACCTCCCACAAAAACCTTCTTCCTCAAACCCAAGCAATGTTCCTTTGCTCCTTGGTCCCAACACTTGTCTCTCCCACATCTTTAACATGCACGTACGTTCTCCAACTCTTCTCTAACACATATAATGATGCCTGTACTGGATGTTCATCCCTCACATTATTTATTGTGCTCTAAGTCAAGCACCTTCCACGCCAGTTAGTGCTCCTTCAGTATATCCATTTTTGATGACTGTGTGCAAACCGGAGCTCCCAGTGCTCCAATCATGGCTGGAAGGCTCTGGTTTCTTCTCAGTCCTGCTATTAAGTTGCTACCTGCATTTAAAAACCCAGCTGAGTCCTGCCTCTGCAAGCTAACCTCTGGCCCTTGATTCTTCCCATGGTCCTGTGTTTCAGGGGGCTTGATCACCCTGGCAATGCCCAGCCTCTTCAGTCTGTCCACGAGGTTCATCTTCTGCTGGCCTATGTCCAGGACAGTACGGGAGGGCTTCAGGCCATACATTTCTTGCAAGAATGTTTCAGCTGGTCGAGAAGCCAGGAAATTTTCTGAGTGATGCACTCGAGGCTCAAACAGTGGAGGGGAAGGACAGGGTGAATGCGAAGGAGAATTTGGTGGAGTAGAAGGAATGGGAAATGTTCGAGAAGGTTGTAGCAAAGGCAGTTTTTCCAATATGGGGCTGTCATAAACCTTGGCAGAGATGCCTCGTTCTTGCAAAAGTTTAGCCAGACTGCTTGTGCTGCTAAAAGTAGTAGTTGAGTCTCTTCTGTTGGTGAGAAATTCTCCAATACTTAGTCTGTAAGGAATGGCTGGAGTGCTCACTATTGGGTTTCCAGTACTGCTGCCAGTACTTCCCAGTGAAAATGGAGCACCCACAGAGCTGAAATAAAATAAAAATGGAACAGAATTGCACACATTAGACATTTTTATACCTGCTCTGCATTTGCCTTTTAGTATACAGAAGACTCAATAAAAACTAAATTATTGCTATTAGCTGTGGCAGTTTCAGCTTTAGTAGACTCAGAATTATTTTTCTGCAAAGCACCAATGAATTTACCTTCTGTGAGCTACCTATACTCTAGTACATAGAATATCAACCTAGCTGTTAGTTTAAACAAAATATAACAGAATCAGAAAATAAATTATCATAGAATCTTTTTTTCCACAACAGAAATATGATACAAGGCATTTGCTACTTAGGAGTTAAAATTTACTTCCTTTAACTTAACCTGTTTTAACGCTCAGTCTAGAGAATTCCAAGTTTCCCTTTGCAATTACAACTATTTTGATTAGTAACATCCTCCATGTTGCCTAAATGCCTTAGTATTTTTTAAAACTGGTCCATGTATCAAAAGTCAGGAAGTAACTGTTTAATCCTATGCAGCAACATTTAGGATGTTAACAGTCCTCATACCTGGGAGTAACTTGAGTGACATCAGATGGGTGAAGGATCCTACAGGTAGTAAAGGTAAATGTGGAATTCGTTGAAGATAGACACTTCCCTGGATTTGAGGCTGCAATGTGAAAAATTTACATCCATTGAGAGTAAAAATACATACAAGAACCGATCAAAGTTTAAGCCATTTTAAAAATTTTGACTCAAATTTTTTGAGTCCTTTTTTTGAAGTAAAGAACAAGACAGCAAAGACAGCATTGTCACATAGTCAAATACTTTCCACAGAGGAAAGGACACTGCTGAACAAAATCAGGAAGAAACACTAACCATGCATCTTACCAGTGGGTGGTACTGCTGCTGAAGTGACAGGTGGCAGGAAAATTCCTGCCACTGGCTTTGCCAATGTACATTTCTTCTCCTCTGGGAAGGACTGTTGTGCTTGAAATGTTATACCTCCTTCACTTTCTTCCTCATCATCTTCTTCCAGGTCAGAGATGTGGTGCACAGTATCATCAGACAGAGGGGTAAAGCCTTTAGTAACAACACCTGGTCTTGGGTCAAGAATGGTGCCTAGATTAGGTCTAGCAAGCTGCTGCCAATGAAAAAGGGTCTGAGATCCTGGTGACAAATGAGAAGAGATTTAGAGAGTCATTACTTAGTACTGTATCGAGTTACAAGAATTCATGAGCAAAGCAACTGCAGCTGGCTGGTGCCCACACTGTGATCCACACGTCCACTGGATGGCAATGCCAAGAAGCAGCCTAACACTTGGCACCTCTAAGAAAGCCAAGTAGAAGGCGATGCTGACAAGCTTGCTGGCATGGGGACTACTAAATACAACTGTTTCCTGCTACTGCACATCACACCTAGCTAATACACACACCTACAATGATTTAGCTGGCAAATCTAAAATCCTTTTTTGCTCATGAGAGAAGGAAGATCATCCTCTTACCTTCAATGGGTTTGACAATTTGCAATTTTTCTGGTAGGAGGACACGGAGGTTACTACAGCTGGCAGAGAGATCAGTGAATTCTGAGTTTGTACTGGGGGAAAAAGAGCTTCCTGTTGGTGTACTGCAGCCACTAGCCTCTTTTTTCTGCTCAACCAGCGAATGCATTTTTCGGTCCCACTCCTCCTCAAAGAACTGCTTCTCACTCAGGTAGTTCTGATGACGCAGGGAGAGTCTGTGCAGAGCTGTGACCAAGTCATGGTCTCCAGGTGTTCCTGGCTGGCCAGGACTATGAGTGTCTCTGTGAGAAACATCAAATAACAATAGGTATTAAGACCATTAAATTGACTATTTCTCTCTTACACAGTGAAAGTCCAGTTTGGATTTAGTTTTCAATCAGTTAGTTTCAGAAGACGGTAACAGGCTGTGCTTCCTACTTCAAATTCTTCTCAGAGCTGCTCCCCAGGGCCATCCGTGTGGGGCTCTCCAAGTGCTGCATGCCAGACTGGAAGGGCTTTGCTGTCATAACAGCACTGGAGCGATTAGATCCAGGGATTGGCAACGGGGCAGGAAAGGAAGAGGAGCGGCCACGGATGATATTAGCAACCTTGACAGTGTCAAATACTCGTTTCTGTTGAACCCTGCAGAAAAGACAAGCAAACAGACATGGTTTTCAGAAGCAAAAAAGATATAATATAGAAAAATCTCTGAAAAAAAATTTTCAAAAGTCTGCAGAGACCTCACTAAAAAGATGTTCAGAAAAACACTCATGTTTTCAGAACTACTCTATTAAGTATCAGAATGACCACTTCTTTACCTGAAAGACCTTAACCTCTGCTGATAACCACTTTGGAATATTCAGCAGTATATATCTTATTTATTTAATTTGTATATGTTGTCAGAAACACATATTTAATTTATTACATCTTGCTCAGAATTATGAGGTCCCAGAACAGGTCTTCAGGGTTTTGAAAACTGTTGAGTCTTTCAGCTATAATGTCATTTGTCCAGCAATTTTGCTACAAGCATTCAGAGAATCTGGATAAATAATTCATTAAAGAATGAAATAGCATCATTTTAGCTAATTCCCAGCTTCTTTATGGACTCACATAAGAATAGTAAGTTTCAAACTTGGAAAGACTACCAGATACTACAAACCTTTTTTTATTTACAGTGAAAACACTATAGAGGAAATGTATTTGTTTACAGAGTCCCAGAAATCAGTTTCACCTTAATACAAGTGTATGGATAAATATCAAAACAGCACATAGAGAGCTGAAAACATACTTTTGCTTGGAGAGAACAGATTCATCACCCTGACTCAATTCCTTCCGCATTGTCCCTTCAATTTCTGCTGCAAGGGAGTCCTAGAGAGAAGAATGGAAACCATAAGAGTTGACAAATTAGATTCAAGTCTTTCTTCTAACAGTTTTAGCAGAAAATATCTATAAAAATTACTTTTAACAATCTGCATTTTTTTGCCCAGTAGCAGTATGCTTTGGACAAACTTTGGCCTCTTAAGGGAGGGCATATGGGACAATTTTCCACCATAATTATACCCATGTGTAACCAGTATGGGTTCAGTTTTCATTTGCAACATCTGCATTTTCTTTGTGTTTCTTTATGTGCTTTGTATGTTGGTTACTTCAGTTGAGCTACAATTTTAAGAGCACTTCTTACAAGGCCAAGCATGTACACAAGTGATTCTGTACAAACAGAGCAACCAACCAAAACCTGATGAGTTCTCAGATATTTTGAGTATGTGAGATGCTGTGTTTGTTAAAGAAAATCTGCTGAGTTATAAAATTCACACCAACATCTAACAATAAACCAGCACAACTGAACATAAGCTGTAGAATATGCCAATTCCCTTATTAAACAGAAATGGCATACAAAGAGGAAAAATAATTGCAGTGTAACAATATGTCAAGTGAACAGTTAGCTTCCTAACTAATTTCCTAAATTTCTCACAAGTGTACACATTGAAGAATTCAAAAACCATTAGATCAGCTCCTTTGTCTACTACAAAGTACTTCTGGCTGCAGCTCCTGCAAAGGCTATTGTGCTGCTAGAGCTGAACACTACCACAGCTGTGTGTGCCAGCTGGTGTGTGCCATGCTGGAGGTGTTTGTTACCACAGGAAATGTTCCATGTGACTGGTGGTGGCAGAGACAAGCGACAGAGCTGGCTCTGCTGCGCAGTAACTTCACTTCTTCTTGGGACTCATGCAACATCCCCAGACACTCTGCATTCCGATCTTGCAACTCATGGAGCTGAAACAGAAGAGAGACCATCACATGATCTTTTCAAAGGGAAGACAGAATGAAACTGAATGAACTCTTACAGTAACCTATAATGGCTGAGTCAACACTTTCTCCCAGCTGCAGGGTACCTGTCAACAACTGGAATGGACAATAGTCAGCACAGCACCCTGAAGGGTTTTATTGACAAAGAACGAAAGAGGAAAAAGTATGAGGAAAGTCACAGGAAAATACATTGAAAAACTGCAAATACACTAACTACTGATGCAAAAGAAGTAAAAAAAGAGAACTGCCTTAAAATTTAATGAGCTACAGTACTGTTGATATAATCAGTAATGTTCACACTAAAGCACTCTTTTTCTCCTAACTACTAAGAATAGTAAGACCTTCCTACTTTAAATGTTCCTTGCCTTTCATACTCCTGTGAACTACAAAAATATTTGTGTAGGCTTACATAAAAGAATTATTCTTTTCCTCCACTCATATGACTTCAACAATGAAAGATTAAAAATCCTACATAATTAAAAAGGAGTAGTTCCTATTCTCTCTTAGTTTTCTTTCCCTTGTATTCTATCCCAAACATTTACCCAAATGAAGCCTTAAGTACCTCTGCTGTCAGTTGTCTCTGAGCATCTTTGGAGGCTTGTAAGTGAAGTTTCAGCTCCTCCTTCTCAATCACATTCTGAAAGCACAAAAAGGTGCTCGTCATTTTCTCAGCTGATTTCCCCAAGAGACTGATCCTCTGCCAGACTTTCCTGGAACAGCCACTCTCTTGCAGTGCAACGCCCTGGCTTGCAAGTCAATTTTTGCCTGCTGTAAGCACTGGCATGCACACACTGCACAGACATTTGTGCGTACACAGACACTTTATCAGCATTCCCTTACTTCTTTGAGTTTATGTTGAAGATCAACTATCTGGGACAAAAGGGATGAGATCTCTTCCTGGTAGCGGATCACCTCCTCACTCTTCTCTGACAACTCCTCTGTTATCCTGGAAATTTGAGCATTTGTTTGCCCTACAAAACATGAAAGGAACTTACTCGAGAGACTTTCTCCCAATACACAAAAAAAAACCCTAAACCAAACCCCAGAAAGGATGAGCGAAAGTCAACAACAATCTGCAAAATGACCAATACTCCTAGGAAATCAATTCATAATACATAAAAGCAGGTGCCTTAGAACATCCATAAGGAAAAGATTAACAGTGGGGAGGAGGAGGAAGAAAAAGATGTAACTTCAACATTAAGAACTAAGCATGCAGAATCTGAAATACACATCACCAGTAGGTGAAACGACCACAATAAATGACACCATGGCTCATGACCAAGTCCAGACTTTGAATATGCTGCAGAAGCCAGGTTCTGAATAATCTTGTTATTAATGGCCACTGTAAGCAAAGGCATTTTGTCAAACCTTGTCAAGTGTAACATACACTCTTGATCTTGGTCACTTATCTATTCCCCAATGATCCACTGAATACAATTTTCTGTTTCTTTTTTTTTTGAGCAAGCACTTCATCAAGTGAGATGACAAAGCAACTCAGCTGAAATTTTTCATGCAGTTAGTCTTGTTTGCATAATTGCCCTAAAAACATTGCAAAGTCATAAGAAAGTCTGATCAATCTTGCATAAAGGTCACACTACAACTTTAGTGTTTGTTGTACCTCACCCATTTACTGCAGAACAAGGCCCTGCTTATGGGCCTGTGGGCATTTAAGCTCTATTAGATGCCTTTTTTCCTAAAAATGCAAATTTTAAAGCTGTAGGCTTTACAAAAACCTTTAGGAGAAGATTCTTTCTGTGAGTCTAAATTACCTAGCATGCCTACACATGCTATAGAATTGAATTTAAAAAGTGAACTCACAGAGGCTCTCACTGAAGCAAAATAGGAGAGCATATTTGAACTAAATCCTATTTGCAAAAGGTGTATTTTCTCAGCAGGATCAGAGTAAATTAACCAACTAAGTATTGAGTCATAGTATTTCATGGTCATCTGTAACAAGAAAAATAAAACAGCCTAGTCTTCTTTATGGTGGTTGTATAGAAAAAAAATCTTAAATATAATTTAAGGTTGTTATGCACAAAGAAAGTCAGAAAGTCGTACACATCAAGTGATTACAGATAGAAGTATTGGTCTTTATTGTTTCAGAATACTTAGCGTGCATTTACATTAGAGTAGCTGCAATTCTTTGCAAATAAGCAGTCCCCAAGGCAAATACAAACAACTGCTCTAGAGAAATTAAACCACTTGCTAATTTAAATACTTTGGTTCATAACATGTATTTTAAAATTAATGTGTGCATACTTTTAGGAGTCTATACACTGATACATTTCAGTGTCAAGTCTGCTGAATACACATGAAGAATATTTTGTTGATTTTCTAGTGTCTGCAGGCTTCAGAAGGTGTAGGCACTAGGTATTTCACATATCATTTTGCCATTGCAAAATGCAGCCTTGTTACTCACGGAGTTCTTTGACACAGTCATTGACCAGCTGCTGCTCCTTCTCTTCGTATGTGATGGTTTCTGACTTCAGATGGCAAGCCTTCAAGAAAATTATTTATCAATAACAATTTCAGTTTATCTATGTTATAAATTTTTGGCAAATGAAGAGTCTCCCCTCTCTCTTTAAAAAAATCATGCATCTGGTCACACTTCCTAACTGCGTTTTCCACCATAACCTGTTTCCCTGAATATTACAGGTGTTTTGAGAGTAAGACACTCAAGACACACGAACAAAGCCTGATCTCTTGGCTCTAACAAAAAAATTGTTGCAAAAAGATGTAATTTGGTGGGGAAAGTGAGCCAAGACAGAAATCAGAAATAAGCAACTAAATTTGCTTCAAAAAACTTAAGGTAAAAAAATCTTGAAAACTGACTGATGTTTACCAAATCTCTCATGGCACTGAAAAGCTCTTGGTAGAACAGCTTTTCTCCATATTCCCAACTAGTCTATTTGGACTTTAAATTTTCTGGGCCAGAGACTGAGTATCAGAACATATCTAAACAACATCAAGTTTACTAGATTCCCACTTCCCTTTTGATTGTGAGGATGATAATATTAAACTTAGCACAAACAAGTCTTCTGTAGTCAGGACTGTTTGCCAGTAAGGGACTCACACCATAAAACTCAGTAAATGATTTTAAAGATTATTCAAACAAACAGTGGTATATTTACACAAGTGCAGGCAAATACACTTCTTTACACAATGCTGTCACATGAAAATAAATAAAAAAGCAAATAGAGGCTCACTGTAATTGAGGCTATTTCAAGTCACTGGATGTTATGCTATATCACACAATGATTAACTCCTGGCTGGTCTGTAAACTCGTGCAATCATATACAGAGTTAGGAACACAATAAAGGCAATCTGATCTTCTCTTTCTTATCCTACAGCACTACTAAAGTATCCATCTGGTCTTAGGGAGTTTTAGGAAGAATGTGCATCTCAGGCTGAGTATTTTGGAGACAAAACAAGGACAGAAGTGTATTCTGTTGATATTGAGGGAATCTAGTCTCTCTGGTACTGGTCTAACAAGCTTATATTAGGAAAGGCTCATATTAAAAAAAAAAAATCAAAACACCAAACACACACTAAATAATGCCCCCCCACCTTTCTTAGAAACAACACCCCCTTTTCTTAAAGGCAACAAAAGAACCCAAATTTAAACAATGTCATATTTTACATGTTCCACTTTTCACCACCAAAGAAAAGGCACTGCTTCTGTAGATTCCAACTCTTGGAACCTTTGCTGTTGGTTCCATGACTTTATAGCCATTTTTTTCGTCTGGCCATTTAGTCTCTAACCTTCTAATGGCACAGTCTCTGTATTCAAGTTTTACACACGAGAGACCAGTTAAAACACAGAAACTAAGCACATAGTCAAAACTAAGTGTGTCTTTAAAATAATTTAAGTGGAAACTTATTAACCTTTAAATATCTTCTGACAAAAGCAATGGCAACAGAATGGAATTCCCCAAATACTCCTGCTCACTGCAGTCAGATTTTTATCAAAACAAACTGCGTAAGCTTGAGAGCCTGACAGGTCCAAGTACTTTTGCTGGTGCTTAGGTATGTTCTCATGCTTTTTCATGTATCACAACTGCACTGAGAAGGGACTACTAGGAATTCTGGAGACAAGGAGGAGTGAAGGAAACAGAGGGATGTGGACATGGAGGGAAACTGCTTGGGAATGACTTGTATAGAGTGACACAAAATACTCATGAGCTTCATGAGAAACCCTGCTGCTAGATTTTGACCATTTGTTTCACGCCCAGCACGCATGGCACACACTGTCAGTCTGATGCACCTTGGATCGGAGGGCAAGGTTCTCCTCCTCCAGCTCTCGGAGTTTATCCTGCAAGACATCCAGCTGCAATGGATCGTGGGGGACATTGAAAGACTCATTGAAACGAAGTGGTGTGGAACAGCTGGAATCTGTCTCACTCTCCTCAGAAGCAATGGAAACAATGCGCAGCAGGTCATCCTTCTTTGACAGTTCATGCTGCAGCTGGTTAACCTATGACAAATGAAGACCACCACCAAGTGAAATATACTTTAGACATACAGTATCATAGTGTATTATTTATGCAGCCTCTTAAACATCGCTGCTCCAGTCTAAAATGAGATTAAAGAATAGCTCACACCACCATTTATTTTACAGGAAGGTTGCAAAATCATAATTTTACCATTGCAAGGGAGACTGAAAATGCAATATACCACAAAAATGAACAACAGAACCCACTTTTTAAATTGTTTACTGCAAAGTAATTTTCCAGCTTCTTTGACACATGTTTTCATTTTAACATTCCAGCTATCATTTTTATTATGACCGTTACTCTGAACTGCTGAGTTACTAGATAAAAGGATTGAGAGACAACTATTCACATGTGTAGACTGGTACCTTCCAGTCTGCACTTTACAGGAATTGTAGAACAATTAAAAACAAAAAGAAGAGACAGATCTCATTTAGATAAATTCTATTTTGCCTATCTACATTTTCATATGAACACCTAAGTTGATGCTGTCCTACAGATGATTAGGAGTACATCTTTGTTACCAGCATACTGTTTTATACAAGCAGCTGAATCAATTTCACTGTATTTCAGACTACATCTGTTGACCACAGGATTATTTGTGAACTATTTATTTTTTTTTTTCAGAAAGAAAAACAAAGGAAAGGATAGATCAAGAATTTGTGCTTAGAGGAAGATATGGAGTGAAGATCTTGATCAGAATTCACTTTTCATTACATTTTATTTATTCACTTGTTTACTCTTACTGTAAGCACCCAATTAAGTCAGTTCATTTTCCATCTGCTTCCTCAGCTGTGAAGTTGTTATGCAGCAGCTCATGTTAGATACCAACCTCTTATTTTGACTTATATTATTCCATTCTTAGTTTTAGATGGGAAATCATACTAGTCTAACATACCCTAAAGATATCCCTAACATTCTCATTATTTCTCAGTAATTACAATATGCAGTCTCCATAATTCCTGGACTGCAAAAAGTGACTGAACAATGATTAGGAGAATGACATCTAAGCACACTTCTGTAGTCTGAGAGCACCAATCATCCCTTTCACAGTGAAATAATATATTTCTATTTATCCTCTTGCTGCCATCATAAATTGAAGAAAAAAAGAGAGAAAAAAATGGGGAAAAAACCCTTAAATAAAAGAAAAAGAGAAAGAAAGTCAACCACTTACTCTGTCTAGAGTTTGTCCTAACTGTTCTTCCAGTGCTTCATTCTGTTCCATCAACAGATGGTTTCGCTTAAGGAGGGCTTGTCCAATTCGAGCTGCCAGTTCCAGGTCCCGATCTTTCTGCTCTCAAAATAAGAACAAATGTTTCCTTGTGATCATGTAAAGTTTTAATTCAGAGTAGCTGTAGAATTTCCAAGCTACTGCTCAATGCACTACTACTCTGAGATCCCCGTTCACTCTCAAATGGATCAGCTTTGTTAGAAAATGTTTAATGATTCATCATTTGGATCCAGAACACATCCATAACTGTATTTTTGATAGAGCATATTCTCTTCCACAGCCATTTGCAATAACAGGAGGAGGGGAAAGCACCAAACCTGGGGACAGTTTTCAGTTTTGTGCTGAGTACTGGAAAGGTAATGTGGGCTCTGTTGAATCACACACACACACACAAAAATCACATTCGCTTGGCCTGTGGTCTTTCCAGTGACACTTTATCAAGAGCACACTGCTCCACTTGAACAGCAGTGAAAGGGTAGAAGCTAAGGAGCAAAAGGAAAACAGAAAGCAGCTGTTTCTTTCTTATGCTCACTGGCTCCATGGATGCCCACAGTTTAGTTAAATTTTGTTTCTAAGGTGGTGCAAGCAAATGGGCAGCTTCTCCTTACCCGTATGTTTGATAAGCAGGCTTTTGAAGAAAACTGAGTCAAAATGTCCAGCAGCTGAATAAAACTCTCTCTCAAACACATCTCCTCAACTATATTAACACAGCATTACAGAGACAAGCATACCTCAGCTAACAGACGTTTGACCATGTCGGCATCACTGATGGCTTTCTGTTCCACATTATCTGTGCCAAGAACTGAAGAGAGACAAACATGCTTACTGAAGTAACTGAAATACATGAAGACTGTGGAAGGGGGAAAGCTAAACTCAGAGGATGCTGTTTATATACAAATACAGTACTTGGTTGATGAAACTAGCAGAGGCTACGAAAATGCATCTTCAGAAATATGAAACAATATTCATTTGGGAGACTGCTAAATGAGGTATTGAACATTCACACCTTTCTGAAATATTAAGTAAGACTTGAGGTGCTCACACATCCTTCAAATTTAGACAAAGGAGAAAAAACTCCTAAGAGCAACTTTTTGAATACAGTTAAGCAATTAAATCATCCAGCCTGCTGGGGAAAGGGGGAGGAGTACATTGGAACACATTTAAATATAGCTGAACACATACTTTAACCCTGAGGCAAAATTCCCACTAGACTCTGTGAAAACTGCACACAGGAAGCAGGGAGACCCCAGAGACTACTCATGAAAATGCATTTATTAAGGACTTGACCATCTTGGAAACAATTAAGAAGAAATCAGATCATATATGTCTGCATTTTAAATGTAGCAGTAAATCCTATCTTACTAATCAAGTGACTCCAATGTTTGAAGAGTTTGTAAAGCTATTAAAAAACTGAGAAAAAGTAGGATTTGAAAAACAGAACTGAGTGAAGAATTAAACAAAGCACAAACAACTCTGAACAAAACACAGTGCCAAAATGCAAAGCACTGGTCTGCTCCAGTTCATGTCCTGAGAAACAGAAGATGGTAGTAACAAAGGCATCTTAATTACCTTGTGCAAATTTGTGAGATCCATCCAAGGAGGAGGAAGGAAGTTCAATAAGAGCTAGAGCGACAGATAGTGAAAGATATGGGGGGGAAAAGAGAACAAAGAGGAGAAGGAATTAAAATGTAAGGAAATAAGTGATTTTTTTTCACCATGCATCTATCACAACCAAAAAATAAATGCATGTGCAACCATACTTTTTTCACTATTAAAACTTTCTTAGGTCTTTTAGGGAACCATTTAAGTATGATTTCCATCAGGAGCAGAATTATACACCTCTCTGTCCGGTGATGAACACACTTGTCATGTTCAACAGCAATTTGCTAGTTTTCCTTTACGACGTCAGGACCATTAAAGTGAAGAAGGCAACAATATAAATGTAACAATTAAAGAAGTATCTGCTTCAACTGAAGGTTTAAGTTAACCTGTTTCAAAACTAATTCCATCATCACTGAACTGCAAAATGAGATTACTGTGGATCTGATCTCAAAATTTCCTTCACTCTTTTACCTTGTTTAAATCTGATTTTTACTCTGAATACACAGTGGTATTGGTTATCTGTTCTTCTCTTTCTTTGTTCTTGTTGAGGACTGCACACAGTTGTGAGATAGTGAAGTCCCAAGCTGAAGGGCACACTAACTTTATTTACATTATGTAAACTGTCTATATCCTTTACATACATAATGTCCACAATTAATCTTTTAAAGCATAACACTACGACTATTCTAACATTGAAACTGAGTTGCATTTTAGTAACATAAGAAACTTTTTTGTAATCTTGAAGGACAGGAGAACAGAAAGAACAACACAGAAGGGAAAGTTTTACTGTTTCTCTAAAAGCTTAAAAGAAAACCATATCAAAGTAACAAACCAAATCCTTATTAGCAAGTAGATCAGTAGGCATAAAACCCCAACACATGCTGTTTAAGCATGCAGAAGCTTTGAACTTATAGCACCATCATTTACTAATTGTATCTCTAATCAGGAAATAATTAGAAACTCTCCACTAAATTTAAAGTGTATTCCTATCAGCAGCATAACATGCATTTGGAGGTAAAATTTACTGTATTGCTTGGTTGCTGATCCTGGTTGCTAAAGGGACTCCAAACTCATGAAGCTTAGCAGTATTTGGAAAATTCACTGCACATACATAACTAAGTTACAGCCATTATAGGCAGAATATTATAGCCAACTCTCCTGCGATAACTGTTCCTAGCAGGTGATTTCAATTTACAAGTTTCTATGCAGTCCCTTTAATAACAATTTACACTAATTCCACACAAGGTTACTCAGGTAGGTAAGTTCCTAAAATCAAGAGCAAGTATCTTTACTCTGATAAATAAAATCACAGAACCAGCAGCTTTGAAACTTAGCTCTATATAAATTTTGTTCTTTTGTC
The DNA here is from genome assembly GCA_013397955.1 of Grantiella picta. NCBI lineage: Eukaryota > Metazoa > Chordata > Aves > Passeriformes > Meliphagidae > Grantiella > Grantiella picta. The sequence continues at coordinate 24,761 of VZRM01006564.1, forward strand.
TCAGTATGGGATCAAAACTATACATAGCTTGTTTTAATTCTCTCTTGAGAGCACATGCATGTGCAATACTTACCTTGCCAACTGAAAGTTGCAAGTAACTCTTCGTTTTGGTTAAAATTCTTGTTATGTTGTGCCATGACCCTTTATTCACACACACAAAGTAGCTCTAAAGAGATCTTTCGTAACTCAGGGCTTCTTATGCTAGCACAGTTGAAGCAGAAAATATTCTTCCACCTCACTGAAAACACTGCCAGTGTGAACTCAGCTGGTCATAGGACAGATCTTCTTATAGGCAGCAGCAGCCATAAAAAGAGGTGGTGCTCAAGTGCAATAACTATTCTGCTGTTTTGAGATTTTCTTTCTCAATTACAAATTTATTCAAACCATATATTTAGCATTCTCTCTAGAAAAAATTATAAAAACGTTTCCATAAATATATAAGGGGAGGAAGATATGCAGCTAAAATCCCATGTTATGTTTCATGTCACATTTATTCCCAATTCCAGGCAACAGAAAGAAAAATTAAAACTTCACCTAACAAGCTATTCAACAATAATTATACCTAGAACTTGATTTATATCTATATTTGTCTGGGACCTTCTCAGTACATCCCTGTAGGTTACTAGTCTGAAGAAAGCTAATATGATGACAAGTATATCCAATGTCTGCACAATTTCTAGGAGAAACACAAACCTTATTTATCTTGAGTGTATATAACTCAGCAGTTACAACAGTGTTCTTAAATGATAGAATTAGTTCTGTATGTTATGCCTAACAGCTATTTTTTAATTCAATTTCAGCAACTGTTACAAGAAAACATTTATAATAACTGCTCAAAAAACTCTTACAAGCAGTTTACTGTTTTCACAGGACACTTTCTATATTTGAAAAGAACTTCCCTCTGGGTGAAATAGGAAGACAGCACTTTCTGCAGTACCTTGACAGCCAAATAATACACAATTGGCTTTGTGAAAACTTTGTTGATAAAACCTCTGCCTCTCCCTGCAGGTTGAAAATGCAAGCTCACGCTGACTGAAGGTCCTTCAGAGCTCTGGGGTTCATCACACAGGTGAGGTGCTGAGCAGAGAGCTTCGGCAGAGCCGCATTTCATGTCAAGCTCCATCCAGAATAGATAAGACTCTGATCTCACCTATTTATAATTAAAACTTAGAGGCAGGTCCACACCCCAATGACTACACAACTGCTTCTAGTGAACTACAAAAGCATTCACTCGACTATAAAACCATTTATGCTTGCAATATTACTATCAAAAACAGACTGAGCAATAAACATTAGGCAGCTTTCCAATTACTTTCCACAGTTAAAGGAGTTCAAAGCCTACAAGTTCAATCCATAACAAGATCACTCTAAATTGTTGAGTACTGCATTCTTGGGAAGCAATGTTTTAGTCTTACTTACTGCTTTGCCATGCACACTTGGGAAGCTTAAACTACAAACAATGACAAAAAAAACCCTTTCAGAGATGACAGATGTAAGAAAGAGGTAATGATTACAAACTATGTAAATAACAAGTTCACTCTTCTATGTGGTTTGTTCCAATAGTGCCAATATATAGAAGAAGCAGGACTTCCCCATTTCTCTGATTACAATGAATTCTGCTCACATGAAAACACTTAGAAACTACAAGCAAGTGTTCAGTTCTTTTGGTAACTTTCTGTACATTTGCTTTTCAACGTATTTAAGGTTTCTTCATGTGACTGAAGCTGTCCACCTTCTTTATGTGTGGAGAATCTGGTGAGAGAATGGCTTGACGAGCGAGGTCATAGTCAAGTTAATCTGGTAGCTATGTGGGGCTCAAGGATAAAGTGTCCTTGGAACAAGGAAGCTCTGCAAGAATGTGATGTGAAAGTCCCAGCTGTAACCACAAAGGAATGTGATGTGAAAGTCCCCGCTGTAACCACAAGTATGCAGAAGTAACAGATTAACAGATTGTTGCGCACATAGATCAATGTCCAATCAGGAGCTGAGCTTTTGCAATATGTATGAGCTAATTAGGATAGATATAAAGGTACGAGCTGTACTGCTAATAAACGAGATCTTGCTGATGACCATATTGTATCCGCGTCTCCCTTCTCCAACAAATGGTGACCCCGACGTCGC
>VZRM01006571.1:0-146462 GCA_013397955.1 Grantiella picta
GGTGGGGGGATGGGTGGGCAGGGGGAGCTTGTTATGTTTCAGTCACACAAAATGGGGGCCTGGCTCAATATCCTCAAATATCTTGTATTGCCAGTTCTGACTAAAAATCAATTACCCTCCATAGACAAACCTCATTTAATTTGCACCACTGAGTGGGGAGCCTCTAGCAAGCATTTTGCAAATTGACATTAATGAGCAAACTCTGGAAAAGACATTGAATAACAGAACAGACAACGGTAATTTACCTGCAAAACATTTTAATTTTTGTAAAGCTCTTGAAGTAGGTGAACCCTTGCTGAGAAAGCTCTGTGCAGTACTACAGAACTGGGGGAACCTTTCTGAGCTAGGATCTGGAGGCAGGCACAATGTACAGTTCATGCCATGCCAACTAATACCCTGCAAATTGGAGACTTTATCACTTATTGCAACCATCTTTATAGGGTTACTAGCCACTTTTTAATCTGTGGCCCAGTTAGCCATGGGTTTCTGCAAACTGTGAGAGCTTTTTTAAATTTCCCAGCCCCCGCAAAGCATGATGCTCAATTATATCAGTCATCTCACATACTCCTCTAACTGAGTTTAACACACACTAACTATGACTTGTCACCTTAGCAAAATCAGAAAGGTCTGACTTAAGAAAATGTTGGATGTGAAATACAGCCAGGAGGGTAAAGAGACTGCCAGTCATCTATGGACTATTTAAAAATACTTCTCTCCATTTGAAGATTTATAATTCCAATGTAACCCACTTTTTTGAACAATAAATGATGAGCAGAAAGAGCCTCCTCAGCTCCCCTTCCCAGGATCCTGACAGTCTGGGAAAATTTCTCCTTTAGGCCACTTGCCTATTTAAAGTGTAAGTCTGATTGATTTTACAAGAGAGAAAGAAAGAGTGAGGGTGTCATTGTGTTTCAGAACCTTTATCAGAGGTTTGGCCAGGACTGTCACGGGTAATTTGCTTGTTAGCTTGATGAGAGACCTCATGAGTGCTGCGATACAGGGGCTGTATAAGATGTCTGGAGTGTCTAACGATCCACAGTCGAGAGAAAGGGTACAGGTTAGAAAGAGAAGCAGGAAGACTTGATATAATTGCTCCAATTCATTCCCTTTCAGAGGAGATCTGAAGGAAGAACTTATACCTGAGCACCCCATTTCTGAGGCGGGAGAGCTGCTGTTCTCACCAAAGCGTTGGTATTAAAGTACCATCTCAAGGCAGTGCAGCTGAGGCAGACACTTTGAGCTGGGCCCCAGAGAATGTGCAGCAAACAGCTGCAGAGTCCCTCTCACAGAGCAAATGCACTCTGAATAAAGACTCAGGAAGTGCCATCTTCCCTTACAGCTGAGGCTATCAGATGCACTGAAGTGACATGTGCTCCCCTACACCACTCCTGCAGAGCCCAACTCAGCCCTGTGCAGAGTTTGTGGCTACTCCACATTGTAGTATTGTGTAGTACTGCATAAACTGATGTTTCATCCTAAAGGCCAGACTTGACCAGCTAACAAACAGCTCACAAAATCTGTGTACCTTTCCCTTTCTTCTATTTCATGTATTATTTCATAAAACATTCCCATAGACCTGGCCCAGGCGAGAAAGGGGGAGGCACCAAGTGAGACTAGAGCTGTCTTCTACTCATACAGGGGCACACTGTTCCAATAAATGACGAGTCTATACAAATATTACCCACAAATATGTTTATGCTTTTTCCTCAAAACATGTGTTCTTGGGCCATGTTAGTAATTTTATTACTGCTGAGGAAACAAACAGGAAGATGGAACTGTCTCAAATGATTGGGTTTCTTTCATATGGAAATGTTATGGTGGTTAAAGATTCAGGCTCTAACCTTCCCAGCTATGATGAATGAAGAAGGTGGGGAGAAGACTCCCTCTCTTCTCCCTCTTTTTCTTTCTTGGTACTAATAAAAAGTCTTTTATTGTTCTTCTTGTGCCTCTTTACCTTATGGATAGTAGTACTCTCTCAAACTAGACATACATTCAGCAAAACTTTTATGAGTTGTAATTTGCCTGCTCTCTACTCTATATAGAACTGTATTCTTAGATGAAACTCACAGTGTTCAAAGATTAGAAAATGTGGATGATTTCAGAGCTAAGTAATGCAAACTGCTAAGCATTTGCACCAGGTGAATTAAATTTTAGGGCAAAGTTTGGGTGATTTTTTTTGCAACATGCATTTTTGTATCAGTAATGCATCCATTTTAGATTATGTTCTGGCACACCTCAGATACCAGAGTACAGGATCAGGCACAGCCCTGCAGTCATTTTTACAGATTGGTTGTTAGCACATTCTCTGCCATGCACTTGACCCACATTGGACAGATCAGGTGACTTTCAGACTTCATGCAGAGAATCCACATTAAGTTCTGCCAAAATAACCCTTTGGTTGCACAGCAGCTTCCTGGGGTCGGACATGCTGGTTCTGTGTTTGCATGAGTTGAAATGAACTGCAGAAGGGGGAGGGTGTGCCTTCCTCCTCAGCTTTTGAACTCCGCTTTTTTGAACCTCAGCTTCCACTGCAGCTGGGCATGCTACTCAATAGCCAGCCGTGTTTGTAGAATTTACAACATGTTTATTTCTTCTTTTAAAGCTATATTTCACATCTAGGACAATTTCCAAGTAGTGAACAGCACTTGCAGATGGGCCAGCAACTGCTAGCTGGCCACAAAATGCAGATTGCATCTAGTATCTCAGGTGAAAAAGCAAGAGGGGGTGACAATTATGCCTTGAACTTTGCCTCTTACTGTGTCTGACTTGGACGATACCACGTGGGCACCAAATGCCAGGTAATGGGTGCCAAGTCTCAGCCCAGGGAGCCAGAGAAGGAAGGGGGTGGGAATCAGCTTGTCAGCAAGCAGCTCATACACCCATGTCCTTTTCAAGCAGATCACCCTCAAACAGGACATCCGAGAAAGAGGTGTCATTAGCTGTGATCAAAAATATTGGCCTTCCTGTTTAATACAAATCTGCTTAAAAGGATCACAACTCAGCCTAAGGTCCACAAACCTCTGCCACCAAATGCATCCCCTAGCAGCGGGAACTATAACCATTTCTGGTGGCAGTAGCTCTCAGCTCCCTGCAAATCCACTGACAGTCTTACTGGGGTTTAAATATTGTTATTTATCATCTCTTGGGAAAATAAGTCAATGAGAGATCTCACAGAAAAATTTTGAAAAATTGTGATCCTGTTTTGAATCACTGCATAGCCCCAATGGCACCTCTGACAAAGTGCCTCCCTTGGAAAATAATTAGCCACTTTAATTTAAACTTCATTTTCTTCATCATAAAAATAAGGACAATTGTATACCAATTTAAGACATTATATTGACATAAGACATGTATGCACACTATTTAGAGTGCATGCATCCTGCCTGTACCCAATCCTGATTGCTTGTCTCCTCTAGTTCTTTTTGGCTTGTAAGGTCCTGAGTCAGGACTCACATATAGCATCTCATAAAATTAGGTCCTGCCCTAGGCTCTTGGTTCCGTACCAGCATAAACTTTAACAGCTGTAAATGCTGAAAGAACTAAGTGGAAATACTCTTGGATCGTTTAGAGAAGGGTATGTGGCTTTTAGAAGCAATAGGGTGGGAACACAATACCAATAAATCTGAGATGGATTTGTGTTTTACGCTACAAATATGGAAAGGGCCATCTGTGGTGCAAGGCAGGGGAAAGCCTGGCCTGATGCTTGCTTAGCACTGTCAACGTGTACAGCAGGAGTGAGCTGTAACAGTGTGGGTGCTACAAAGCTAACATAATTCGAGGGGAGGAAAAGTGAGCATAGACACAGTATGATTCAAAGCAGGCAAGTGAGCTGCTGCATTAACTCCTCTGAATGGAGTTTCCTGGAAGGACCCCTGAGCATGACCCTCAAGCACAAGACTCTGGGTTTTTGCCAAATTTATTTGAGGAGGAAGGAGGGCGGGAGGCATGTTTTCTCGAGGGGGAAAAAAACCTCACCCCGTTAAAGCTTTCTGTTGCCAGGGAAGGTCAGGGAAAATTCAGGAAAACTCCTTTTTATGTTCTTTATGATGTTTACTCTGTTGCACAGAGCCAAGAGAGGGACGAGAAAGGCTGCAGCATGATGCAGGGCTGCAAAAGCTGTGTGTATTTAATAGGGTGACATAAATGGTGTGTTTCTGTTTGCCGCCTGCCGAGTGCTGCAGGGAAAATCTGTCCTAAATAGCCAAACGAGAAGCGATGAGAGTGTCTGCTGGCTCTCGTCAGCCGGCCGTCCCCTGGGCCAACCCTCGGCTCCGACGGGAAGTACACAGCGGATGTTTAATGAAAGGGCGGCTGCGGCTTATCTCCGCGAGCAGGGGACTTCTTTGTGAACTCGCTTGCTTTGAAAGATATGTGGTCCACTATGCTGGTATTGTTGGCTCTCGCTTTAAGCACAGCCACATGATTCACATTGGAGCTGTGCGCAGCGCCTGCCAAGGAAAGCTTCCCCCGTTCCCTCCCTGGTTAGGAGTAAACTCGGCAGAAGGTCATCGAGGTCACAAGATCTGCCTGTTATTGCATTTTACAGGAAGGAAGATACGTTGTCTTAAGATCAGTTTATCAGCTGACTTTCCTGTGAAGAAGACTGAGGCTATTTTCCTGTGTACCGCCACCCCCGTAATTCCCAAACGAGTGTGCTCTGTTTGCATCTCCTGTCAGCTCAGCTGTGTGCATTTCTGAAACAGCCCAGTATTAAGCAAACAAATAAAAAAGCCATTGTGAGACATCGTAGAGTCCACATCCCTTATCAAACTGCCCGACAGGCCGGGATAAATCTCTTCCTTGAGGCTGCCTGTCATCTCCCTCCCTCCCTCTCAGAGTCAATGCACAATTAAATCCGTTGTGGTGAAATCGACTCAGCTGATAATTGTGGAGAGAGTTACTTTACACGGATGCTGAGAGCAGCAAAGAGACTAGCAGCCTCCTGTGCTTTCAAGGCGGTTTCTTTTGAGCCTGCTCCTTTGAAGAACAAGTATTTGGTTTGCTGGATTTGGGGTTTTCTGGTTTTGTCTTTTAAAGTCCTGGGTTTGTGAGGATTTTTTTTTTTAAATAAACTCTGCCTTTTCTGTGCAAGGGGGCAAGCAGCGTGCAGAGCTGTCTCCGTCCCCGCCCAGCCTCCTTTGAGAGGTCTTTGCTTTCATAAGGTTTTCAGCTGGGGAATGGTTGCCTTTTTCCTCCCTGTGCTCACTGTGACAAATGCATTTCTGTGACCAGGAAACTGCAGATGTTACAGATGCACTAAGGCATATCTTAGTAGCTAATGATTCTTAATCTCTGAAGGATTACACATATTGAATAATGCCATTCATTGAGTAACAGTTGAAGGGAAACATCCTGGCTCCAAAGTATATATGGTGGCAGCTTTAATTGTGTACTGTTTTTCTACACGTGTAAAGCCAAAATAACACTCCAATGCTCCCCTCATCTAAACAGTGCTGTTTAACCTAGCAAGAAACAGCATATGACAGAATGAATTTGCTGCTTTTCAAATGACCCTGCTTGCTGGACTGCAAAGTTGCATTGCACAGGAAAACAGCTACTAATATTTAATAATATCCACCAACTTCTTTGCAACATTCATCTGGTTAGATTTTTTCATCTGGTTTTGCATGCCTTTACATGGCAAACCTTCATCCTCTAGTGCTAAGGATCTTCACACTCCTATAATAATCCAGAGGGGAGAAGGATCTGAAAACAATATCAGTGAAGATCCAATCTCATTTACAAGCCTGTAGAAGTTACAGTTTTAAGGCAGGATCTGGACTCGCATCACTATTCCCCCAGTATTTTCACGACGTGTGAGATGAATCTATCACTCCCAGTTTTTTCTTTAGTTTTTCCAAGTCAATATCTCTCTGAATACTTCATATTCTGATCTTAAATCATACATCCAGGACCACATCTGCAGTTCACAGTTATGGAAGGTGAAACAACCTTTGGTATATTTTTATGCACTAAATGCTCTTACACATGGTAATCATTGTGCTTGTAATACAAAACAGATATCTAGAGAAAGAGATATGTGGAAGTATTACAGATACACCATGTTTATTCTCAAACAATGTCGCTTTCTTGAATTCTTGCAGCTGAATCTGTACTGGACCTTGTCAGTAGCTAACTGGATATTGCCCATACTAGCTTAGAAACAGACCTCTTACAATTTTTAGTAAGTGTTTATAAAACCCCTTCATGACTGTCAGAGTGTAGCCTAAAACATAAAGATGGTATTTTATAATGCAAAGGGTATGTGATTGTTCTGAGGCAGAATCCTTCTGAGGTTTGTTATTACACAAATGGGGTTTGGTTTGAACTCTTTAATTTGCCACTTGTCAGCCTACATCTAAGAAGCAACCTTGTTTGTATTTCAACAAAGAATCTCATTCTTATTTTCAATAAAAAGACCTGGCAATAATTCTGTTGGCACTAGATGAAGAGTTTGCTTATTCCACTGGTGATGGTTTCTTTTGTTGTTATCTGGTTTAATGAAAACTTAATAAAAAGACTGGAAGTTTATAGATAAAGCTTATGTACATTTGTTCAGGTCATATGCCAAGGGGTCACTTCTTATTGCAGAAGTCATTGCACCAGGGAGAAATGTGGTTAATAATAGCACTTTTTGCAAGCAGCAGTCTTTATTAAGAAGCAGGAACAAGTGAAGCAAACCACAGGGCCTGAGGCAGGCATGTGAACAACACAACAATTTTGACTTTACAGTAATTCACTGCTACTATTATCTTAGCAACCTTTCAGTAGAGTCCTGCAAAATCCAGCAGGGAGGGGATGACTTTGGTCTTTAAAGAAAAAAAGGGTCTAAACAGCTGTGCCTTTGTACAAGTTTTTGAGGTGTTCTTTTAATTACTTCCAAACTCTGTAAAACAGAAATCAAGTTCTCTAATTAACTCCACATTCCTTTAGGAATATGGATTTTTCTCTTTTTTTGTCAGTAGTACTGGCTAAAGATGTTTTAATTTTGCAACAGTTTCGCAAAATGTTAATTTTTTTCAGCATGTCTGCCACTTCTCAAGTTTTATAGTTTGTCACTGCTTCTTAATACACAGCTTTAAATTCAAGGCTTTAAAAGAACACATAGAGCACAATGGCAAACCAAGTGCCCCTTTGCAGCAAAGGTTATTGTTGAATATGTTTCTCAGCCTTCAGTTGTCAATGCATCCCACTCACACCCGGAGAGGCACAGATGGAGGGAACGTCCTTGCTGGGATCTGCGCTGACCTTTCAGCGAGCTGGCTGGAGAGCCAGAGGATGCGGCTGCTGCTGGACCGTGGGAGGCAAGGGCTTGTGGGAAGAAGCAGCTCCTCTGTGTGCTGTGGGGGCACTGCCAGCTGGGAGCAAAGCCCTGTCTGTCCCTGCCACGACGAGGGCTCAGTCAGTTCTGTGCTGTTTGCCAAGCCAGTGCAGCTCGGGCTGCAGGGGGACAGACATGTGTGTACACACACAGCCAGGGAAGGGCTGCCCATGTGGAATTTTATCTTTTATCCATTATGAAAACTGGATTCACGTCTCCTGGGTACGCCTTTATTTTCACACGTTTCTCTGTGGAAGAACAAGCTTCCCACTTTCCTGCTGTATGACGCTGGGCTAAAGCTCTTTCTGGCAGCACTTCACAGAGGCTGATGAAGCAGCACCAGAAACAAATTTGGCCTTACATTTGAAATTTTGACATAAGGTCATTCTGTAAGTTCTACAAATTGGAGCTAACTGTACTTCCTCTCCACAGTCTTCCCCTCCCTTGTCTTGCTTCTCCTCCCTTTCTCTGATCTCCTTTGCTCTGCACAAGCAACAGCTAGGAAAACATCTCAAGGGTAGAATTTTTTTGCTTATTTATTTTGTCATTCCTTGCAAAAGGAGAGAAAAAATTAGATAACTAAGCATTTTTCATTAATGAACATAGTCTAGTAGTTTGGTTAAATTATAAAACAAAATAATTCCTGACAGTCTCCAGATCAATAAATGAGCAATTTCATATTGAACTGAATGAAAAAAATCATGAGGTCTCACAACATATTTTGCTAAAGTTAATTAACTTCCCCAAAACAGCGGTGAATTAGGTTAACATTAATTGTGTACAGTGACGGGAAAAACTGTCCACCAGGCAGCTGAGAGCTTAATGGGTTGTCAGATCCCAGGAGATCCTGTTTTTAAGACCCATTCTTGGATCTCTTGTTGCAGTCATGCATACTGGAAGCTTGCTTTTGGGAGAGGGACAGTTTTCCAATACAAATGTTTTACACTTACCAAGATTCAGAAAAGGGGTGGATCTTTAAACACTAGCAAGAATATGAAATATTCTAATAAAAAATTATTTGCAGAAGGGCTGTGACTGCTCACATCTCAGAACTGACTGGTCTCTGCTAAGGTTAGAGGACTTCCAGGACTGATTTTTCTCCGTCTGCCCTGAGGGGTTTCTATACCTTCTTCTCACGACCTTGTGGGAGACAGGGCAGGATGTGATCATGTGTGTGTTTGGTGACACTGAGTATGGTTCAGTTCTCAACATCCCACTCTTGCTCTCTTCTGAACGGTGTTCAAAAAACTCATCTTTCAGGACTGCACGCTCTGGTCTGCTGGGTCTCTGAATTGGACAAATGATATCCACTGTTTCACCAGGAAGGCAAGAGGCTTTATGCTAATCCTTCAGCTGATATTAAAAAATGGATGAACCCTTAGAATGTGGCAGCTGACACTCTGTCCTCACACCCTGAAGAACTGTGTAAGTACACAGGGATTTAAAGCAATATTCTGCTAGATGACTTCTACAAACAGGGTTATGCTGATAGGTGGAAAGGGCCCTGAGACTGGAATGTTAGAGATTGTTATCTCTATTTTATATCTTCATCTATATCTATCAGCATATATAAAATACATAATTAAATGTTAGAGATTGATGCTCTGCAGATGTATTTGTCAGTCAATGCAAAATCAAGGCAAACAGGAAGATAGCAAAACCAAAAGCCTAGCTGGAAGCTTTGATTTTTCTTATCTTTGTCTCCAGGAACCTTCTTTCATCCCCTGCATGTGTATGAGCTGTGTGAATCATGTCAGGATGACATCTCAAGGATGCGCAGGGGAAGGACCCAGCAGAAAGAGCAGAAAGAGGCTGGGAGAATTCGGGTGGTCTGTGTGGGAGGTTGGGAAAGTTGAAAGAGCTGAGGAATAAGTGAGCAGCTGCAGTCCACCAGGCAATTACAGCTCCCAAGAAGTCAGAGCACAGACTTTGTCTCTCTGTCTTCACAGAACTCATACATTGGACCATAAATTTTGTTGAGGGATCAGTTTTTAGGATGAGGAATTTAATGGAAAGAACCACAGTTATGTAATATTATTAACTATTTGGGAGATTATTCACAAGTGCTGGAAAGTGCTTAGGAAGTTTTTTGGGTTAAAGTCCCTAAGCAAAACAAAAAAGTAACCTGATGGAAGGAAAAATGCCACCTCTAAATCTGTTTGTGTTTGCATGCACATCTATTTCCAGCATCACTGCACTGTCATTTTTCTTCTTTTTCAGATAATATTTAAATTTTCCCATTGACTCATTTCACTGCTGTCTTAATGTTATGTCATTATGAATAAATATACGTCAGAGTCTTGGGTACATCTGGCATCTAATAAGCCTTTAGCATGAATACTCTTATACAAAAGGGACAAGGCTCAAGGCAAAGATACTATTTTCATTTCACCATCTCTCTCACCCTTGACTTATTACTGAATTAATCACTGTTTTCCGATTTGGAAGAAACAGAGCCATGAGAGACATAAAAGATCACCCCGTGCAGGGTGGAAAATGCTTTTCATCCTACAGTCTACATGCCCTCTTTGGGTAGTTAGAAAGTAAGGATGTCCAGGACGTTGCTCAGGGACCTTGGGGTATGCGGTGACAGACACCTGTGAGTTTTCCACAGAAATCAGATGGCCTTGGATGGGCCCAGCCAGGGTGGTCTGATCAGCAGTGATGGCTTTTGGATGCCTTACTCCTAGGGTCAACCCAGATCCGCTGGGCTAGCTGGGCTCCCCTGCTGCTGATCATATAAATCGGCAGGGCAGCGCAGTCCTGCTTGAATTCTTACCAGCAACTTCAGTGCAGGAACTGACACTGATATTCCTGCTTTCTCAAGGGCACCCTTCCCACATATATGTCCCCACTGGCCATGCTGATTTCATCCTAAATGACTTGAGCAAAGAAGATTTATCCAGGGAATCCCAGAGGTGTGGGAGATGTCTCTGGACTTGGATTAATTTCTGGTTTGGATGCTTTAATTTGTGGGTCTAGCCTTTCTGTTCCTGAACAAAAATATCCTTCTAACACAATTTCTTGCTTTCAAAATGTCTTTGAAACCCACAGAATTCATTCCTCTTACTCTCTTTATCCCAGACAATGGATGTGCATACTGTCTTCTCTTGATCTCTCATGTCCAAAAGAGGAAATGGCTTTAAGCTGCCAACAGTAGAGGTTTAGACTGGATATAATGAAATATTTCTTCACCAAAAGAGTTGTCAAGCATATCCCAGGTTCCCAAGGGCAGTAAGAAGTTGAGCCACCATCCAAGGAGGTATTTAAAAGAAGTGTAGGTGTGGTACTTGAGGACATGATTTAGTGGTGGACTTGCCATTGCTGGGTTAAAAGTTGGCCTTGATAATCTCGGAGGCCTTTTCCAACCTAAATGATTTTATGATTCTTATGTATCATTACTTCTAACTTCCTTGCTCCTGAGTTCTGTCTTTCTTTTCTGTGATTTACCTGCACTTTATAAACACAGCATTTCAGGCCCAACCAGACCTGCCTCTAAAGCAGCAATCTCCAACCCTGTCGATGTATAACAACGACACTCTAGCCTAAAAACATTTGGAATCAGTTCTAACATATTATGCTCTGGGTTGTTATTGCATCTAATCTGCATGTGACTCGTGCCAAATATCTTCTTGCCACTGACTGCCTGCATGGGAACACGGGATGGCTGAGGCTGCTGGCTCTGGTGTCACGGGTTGCAGCAGTGATGTGCTATCAGCCTCCAGGCTGACACCTGGTGCCGTGCAGATCCCTGCCAGACCACAGCGCACGACACACTCGCCAGCCCTTATTGCAAACAGCAAGGGAAACTCAGCCTGAGACTTTCTAAAGCATTTTCTCATACGCACCCCCAAACTCAAGACTGAAAAAAAAATTAGTTTTCCACAAAGAGAAAATGTTGGCAGTACCACAGTCATCTAAAATCAGGCAATCGTACACTCCCATCTTTACACCCTTCCTCTGAGAAATGTTTATGCCTTTGTAGCTGTACCTGATCCAGGTACATATTTATGTGGGCAGAGGAAATGGAGAAGGACAAAATAGCTCACACTTTGAATCATCCACACTGCATAGAGTTCCCGCCGCTTGTGTCGGGAACTCAACTGTCTCAACCCACACTCTTTTCTCAGACCAGGACCTGACACAATCATAATAGTCCTGGCTGCATCTACACAGAGTTCAGAAAGAAAGAAACAAGGGGAGGGTGCAATGCTCTTCTTTCTTTTCCTTCCTATCCGTTGGCTGTTTCTGCTACTCTCCTGGTGCTCTCTTGGCCCCTTTATAACACATGCAAATGCTTCAACAATTACTTTCTAATATAAAACCAGCAGATTTGCAGGGCAGCTGGGAGGTTTTCTTAGGGGTAGAATGACAGATTTTGCAGTACAATAATATACAGATGTTGTGATACAGCTTGCTGAGGGCATAACCCAAAGTAGGAGAATTCCCCCTTCCACACACTAATCTAATTCTTTGCCAGCATTTCTTCTTTCCCAGATGCAGAGTGTGGAAATGCCTTGAAGCTTCATTGGAAGGGGAAAGATAATGAACAGTGAGGAGTGAAAGGCAGGAATGGAGATAAAGGTCTGCATACTGAAATAGCAGTAACACACTGGAGTACATCCTGTTGTGATGTATATACTTTCTGCTCTAATTCCTCCCTTGGGCAGTTTGAGAATGGAAATGTTTTTCTCAGAGGAAGTATTCTTGCTACTGATTTTATGGAGGAGCAGCAATTTCCGTAAATGGGATAATACTGAAGAGTAGTTAGAGATCCCTTTGTCAGATATGAACCCACGCTGTTAAATACTGACGCTATGTAGAGTGAAGCATTGGTAGAAGCACAAAGATTATAAGAAATGCCATGTGCACTATTACAGCAAAAACAAAAAAGTTAAGGGCTAAATACTAATTCCTGTAATGTCAGAACCAGCCTTCATTAGATCAGCATCAAAGGATGCAGGTGTTTGTACAGCTTCAGCTTGCCCCTGTGCTTAAAATCTTTTAAGTAACGTATTTGATTATTTTCCAGGGGGTCATTAACATTCAGCTTCAGGTGCAGATTATAATATGCTTATCAATGGTGCACTATGCAGCTCTGGTGTTGCAGTTCAATTTAACACGAGTGTCCTTGCAGAGTTCCTGAGTCAGCCCTGGATACCCTGGCTAGGGGACTAAAAAAAGTAGCAACATACTGTATCTGCTGGGAAAGACCTTCAGCATCTCCAGTAAGAGCCTGCAAATCAGTGAAAATCCCCAACAATCAGCAATCTTCTTTAAAGTCCTATCAGACCCTTACCTGCAAGGTAGGAGTCCCACAAATACATTAATGCTATTCTTAAAAATTGAAACGGCAAGGTTTTTGTAGACAATTCCACATGAAAAATCAGTTTCGTGGGGCACAACTGCCAGATGAACAGTTTTATTTTTATCTACTGTTAACATGACTGAGGGGAAGAGGAATATTGTGATCTGGGTTTATGGGACAAGGAGCAATGTGCCTCCCAAGAACTGTGAGGAAGAGGGTGCATTGACAATGTAATGAATTTCTATAGTGCCATGACCAATGTGAAGGGACTGTAATATCTAGGGATGCAAGTGAGAAGCAACTTCATTAGCTTCAGAATGTTTTCTCATTTATGCTAGTAGAGATTTGGGCCTATGTAAATCTTATCCAGTACACAGAAAAGAATGGTGGGTTTTTTTCAAAAAATGGTTTTTAAACACTTCCACACAACTCCTGACCTTTCTTTATATATTCATGTGCTTGAATTTTTCCATGTCTATATATTTCAGGGGGAAAAAGATGGCCCTCTGTCAAATATAATAGTTTGCATTTTTTTTCTTCCCAGAGAAAAGTTGGCATCCTGCCAGTTAAGAATGTCTCCAGATTCTGGGTGTTTATGGAGCATTTCTATCAGGGTGCTTGTTTATTCTGGATTCAGTCCAGGACACAAGGCTGGTCCTAGATGGCTGCTGTTGACAAGAGAACAATGTATGACTGATCATGTGAGATTATTCCGATCACAAAGCACCTACACAGTTTATTTGTGCACTGGGGCAACACAGAAGCACATATAAAAAGTCCTCTAGATTGAAACATCTTGCTTTTTCCATAGAGAATATAAACAGCTACCAAGGGGACAAACGGAAACATTAGGCTGTGAGGCAATACTTGACTTTCTCAGAAAGTTCAAAAGGTTACACAGAGCTGTTCTCTTTCTCAACCTGTCTGTGTGGCGGTGATTTAAGTTCCAGTCCTTGGTGCCACCCACAGAGTTTGATAAGCCTCTCTGAATTTCATACTTGACTCTTTCTGTCCAGAAAAACTCTGAATGGAAAATGTGGTGTCAGACCCAAGCAGAAGGTGCCCAGAGCACACGTCAGTCTCCATCGGGAAGGGGCAGGGTCTTTGTTGCAACACAGGGGGGACTGCTGATGTGAGTGACAATAATCAGGATATTACTCATGACATTGCTAATGGTGGACATCAGAACTGTGACTGCTCAGTACTTGCAAAGGATTTGAACTTGTAACCTTTGCGCACATTTCAGTATCAGTTTCTAAAAGCACTACAAGGACTTAAATACCTAATTTGTATTATGGTCAGTGGGACTGAAGCATGTAACCTCCCTATGCAGTCATGGAAATTTCACCATCAGTAACCAATTTTTGCAGCACTCCAAGGGATTATCCCTGATACAAAAATCTGAGATGGAAAAAATCCCAAAAGCACAACTCAGAGTTGTGCTTTCCTGCTTCCCCACCTCTCACGTAGATGGTTCTTTCTCTTTGAGTGGAGATCAGAGGTGCCTGTCCAGAATTTCCACTGTAAACCTTTATCTTCTCTTTGTGAAAAATACTCTGGGCTGAAATTTAGTTTCAGGTATGCCTAAAATTAGTAGAAGCAAATTTTAAATTAAATTAAAATTAATTTAAATTAAATTAGTGGAAATTAAATGAAACCTCCAAATTTTTTGAGCTCAGACCTTGGTTTGAACTCCTCTTGCCCTTAACTGGAATTATTTACAATTAATTGGCTACAATCTTTATTGTAAAAATTATTTACAATAAAAGGCTACAATCTAAGGTAGCCTTAAACATCTGATCAGGGTTGAAAATAAAAATCCTTGGATATATCCACATTTAAAATGTGATTGTGCTTAGAAAGTAACTTTTCCCCCCTAAGAGACTACAGTATATATGAATATATACACACGTGTTGGAAGTTGGGGGAATTTCCCCCAGTTTTGTTGCTAGGGAACCATTACAACTGGAATACTTAGGAGACAAGAGATGTAGCCAGGGTGTGGTGACGGGAGGGGAGCACCTGGCCGCTGCTAAAGTCACTTGTTCGCCAGGCACCAGAGGGAGAGCACTGCTGCCTTCCTTTCGCTGCAACCATGGAGAGTCTGGCTCTGCACTGCTTTCTCTTCCTTGCTGGGTGAGCTCTCGTTTGGGAAAAAGCACAGCATTCCAACCCTCTCTCCCCTGCCAGAGCACGCGTCTCTCCGGCTGTGGTCACAGCTGCTGCGGAGGAGCCTGGCTGTTGCTGCCCTGTGCCCCACNTTCTGGTTTTGTTTGTTGTTGCTAATGTTGCTGTTGCTTGTTTGCCTTGTTATAGATACTAGTAAAGAACTGTTATTCCTTTCCCCATATCTTTGCCTAAAAGCCCCTGATTCCAAAGTTATAATAGTTCAGAGGGAAGGGGGGTCATATTCTCTATTCTAAGGAGGTTCCCACCATCCTTAACAGACACCTGTCTGTCAAACCAAGACAACGTGCCTTTCATAGGAATGCAGATTAACAAAGATCTATTTTCTGATGTCACACTCAGAGTATCACAAATATATGTAAGCACTTCAGAGGAGACAAAAGCTTCTTCTACTGTTAGTCCTTGGGGTAAGAAAAGGTCACTGTACTGTGAGTTTATGTGCTCAATTATATCAATGCCAAAGGACTCTGACTTTTCATGTGACTTATAATGAATCACAAGGTGTGTAAAGTAGTATATTTTTATACTATAATCAATGATTACATTTTTAGACAAACAAGCCCAAAAAGCCCAACCAAACAAAAACTCTCCACCAGAACTATGAGCAGTACAGGCTTATAGCTAGATATAGACAACTCATGGGGGAGATTTTCCCAGAGCTTTTTTTTTCCCCTTCAGCCTCTCCACTTTTGCATCTTATCTATGCAGCCTAGATGTAGCTACAAAGTGTAATGAGAACTCTTCTGAGAGAAGTTTACTTTGTAAGTTTCACTACATGAAGGAAATATGGTACAACTTATTCCCAGACTTCTCCATCTGACATCAAAGACTACTTTAAACACTTAAGTGCTTTTAGAGAGTTCATCACAACTTAAACTCTTACAGGCTACAAATCTCAAAATTAAGTAAAATAAGTAAAACTAAGTAAATTAATTTATTTAAATTTAATTAAGTAATTTCTTTATTAAGTAAAATAGGTAAAAATATTGCAGTAGAAAAAACTCTTATAAACCATTTACTGCCAGAATCAGTATACATCTGTGGTCATGAGACCTCAGTTCGGAGACTATCTAAGCTCACATGCACTCATTTCAGAATACTGGGATTATAATACCTGTAATGGGCCTAAACACAAACTCTCTGGAGAATGGGAATAGAAAAGTATTCAATTAACAATGAAAACAGGAATGGGTAAATGGAACAATAAATGTGTTTAATCAGTCTGGGTCATATGTGATAAAGCATATACCTTGGAGTGTAATATCAACAGGAAAATGTTTTGCTGTCAGATAATTGGGACTGTGTTGGTAAAAATTGGTTTCCAAGAGATTTCACAGAAATTCTCCAGTCTTTCAGCAACTAAGTTCACAAGGCTTTGCAGCCATTTTCCTTTCTTCTGGGTCCTGCCTGTATGTAGTACAGAGTCATTCTTCTTCCATGAAAGCAAAAGGAAGAAAAATTGTTTTCTTTTCGGTGCAAAAACTAGTTTCTGATTCACTAATCTAGACCTCAAATACTTCAATTCAATTAGTTGTTTACAAAAGGTTTCTTTCTTACTTTTTCGTGGCTTTTGTGGGTTTAAGACTAATCCACTTGCTAGAAGACAAGCTCTGGGCTCAGACACTTTGCAAGGCTCTAAAATGTTCCAGGTCAAGAGAAAAGAAAATAGCTAAAAGAAAAAGAAAAGGGTTTTACAGAGTTCATATCACAGTGGGCGTCAGCTGTGTATGAACCTCAGCCCCCCCAGCTCTGGGGGTTTTCCTGCTGTGACAGGACCACTGCTGGTCCAGTGCAGCCAGCTGCTGAGCCCAGGAGCTCTGTCACATTGTGCCTTCAGACAACATACTTAAGAGATGCAAAAATCTGGGACCAAAAGCAGCACAGCCTTCAAAACCTGCATCGCAGGAAGCAGGGTACAGAAATGTTTATGCTTCTCCCAGCTCTCCACTATCTGGCAACTCTGCACACATCTCAGCCAGGAGTTTCCAGCGTGTCAGTAACATGGTGGGCTCTGAATATATTTTATGCCTCACAATGTCAGATTAAACTCTATTATTAATAATGACAGCTCGCTATGTTTCATCCTTGCCAGGAGTCTTGGCTGGCATATCCTTGTCTCCCTGTAACCAGCCCAGTATAATCTCTTTGTGTGTGTGTGTGTGTGGGCAAGGCCCCCCAACAGTGCCTGTGTCATCAGTTTTGCTGGTCCCCTTTCCTTCCCACTGCCTAAGTGCCGGGGCACCCCAGAGTGCTTTGCCTTCTCCAGCACACCACTCCCAAGGCACACCCCCAGTGGATACACCATCCTTCCCACGGCACCAGCTTAGGACCATTTTTGCAGATCACCCAGAATGCATCAATATAAATACAGTTGCTCAAAATCACAGGGAGATGTGATTTCACTAGTGTGACAAATCATATTGCCAAGGAATACACTGGCACTTGCTTTTTTTTTTTAAACTGTTTGTGTTTCTTTCACCTACCATGTGAAAAAATTAAGGCTGGGATTCAGCCTGTCCTGACTGTACACATCTGAGATGTTCAGCCTGTCATTATCAAGACATGCAAAATCTGTCAAGGCACTGTAAAATTATTTTGTTTTCCTTCACATGTCTCACTTCCCCTATTTAATTTTAAGAGAATATTGGTTATTTCCTTCATCTTAATAGTACAGTGTAACACCCGTGCTTGTTGAGTTGACACAATAGCTGCCTATCCTGCAGTTACATGATACCAGATGTAGGACTCCCAGAAAAAAACTGCTCTGTGCTACAGAGCACCCTGAAGAGATTTCTGGGAGCTCAAGGGGCTGGGAGGCAAGGGACAGCAAACCTCTGTATGGTGTATCAGCTCAAGCTTGGAAGTGCTATTGTAGCTTTCATGCAGCACTGTGCTGTCCTTCCATGGGACTGGTTAGTGACAGCAGCCTTCAGCAGTGACTGCACTGCTCCCAGGCTTGAACTGGCTCACCCAAAGACATCTCACAAGCCTCTGTCCCTGCCCACATGCTCTGTCAGCTTGGCTGCCTCTTCCACCAGGAGCTTCCCAGCAAAGCAGAGAGGAAACTTTGCAGAGCACCAGCTCAGCACCAAGATATTCTCACCTAACATGCTTTGGCTGCTAGCTATCAATTCCTCCTCAAATGTTACCTCTTATGGCACTGGTGACATTGCCAATCTGTCATCAGCCTGAGAAATGCCAATAGCACTCAGTGCTGTTATGTCCTTTCCCCAGAGGAACACATATTTTGTGCTTGCAAGGACAGTGATAAACCCAGCTGCAAAGCCCTTATGCCAAACAAGTCTGAGGAAAAATTTATGCCAAAACTGCCACATAAAAAAGGAAAATACCATACAAGATTACTGTTTTCACCATCCTGAATAAAAGAAAAAACATTTTCTCTAATCCATCTAGCCTGAAGCTTCTTTGTGCAGCTCTGGACAAGATGGAGAGAAGAAGAAAATGGCTAGCAGCAGAAGTGACAGCTCAAACAGGGCAACACAGCTCAGGCACTGAGCCCCCCAAACGACAAAAGACCCAATTTTACCAGCAGTGTAACCTTAAACAAGCAACACTGCATGGCAGTGTTCCCATGACACTGAAGTCATGTCACACCGGTTGCACTCCTGTATTGCACAAGCAAAGTTTGTCATGAACCTGATGACCAGAGCTCATCAGATTGTCTTCCTCTGGTTAAAATATTCCCCAGCCCCTCCCTCAAATAATAAAATGGAGCTGCCAGCAGAGCTTGCAGTGCAACTTGCTTCATTCAGCACAAGCAGTGCTGCAGCTCTCCCCACAGCCACGTCTCCCATGGACAGAAGTGTTGGCATCACCACGGCAGCAGGGACTAACTTCCTGGCCACACAGCACACTGGATGTATGGACATCCAAGAAATGCTCCTCACTTTGTCAGAGACTTCCATGTGACACAAACAAAAGCTTTCATCTTTTCCAGCTGCGTCTATGCCATGCATCTGGCATGAAACTGAACGTGGATTTGAATCCACATTTCCTTGGTATCCATTCCTCTCCCGGTGAAAAAGTGAACCCCTGAAGGTTGTATCTTTTACTCAGTGTTTCTACACCACCTTCCAAAACAAGGATATGATCTCAGCTGAGGATTTCAGACCCTATCATCATAATAAAGCAATGCAGGATGGTCTTCCTAGCATCTGAGGTTTTCCTTCACCACACTTTTCTTCCAGTATTGATAAAATAGGAATGGTTTTCTGCCCAAGGGAGATTCTGAGCTGTCACCCAAAAGTGGAAGAAATTGTTAATTTTGCACCTTTGCCTCCACAAGCCTCTGGAGCAACAGCATCCAGATTAATGTATTGACTTGCCTGTTGCAAGAGGAAATTCCAGTGAGAAACCTGTTTCTACTGGTTCCAGATGGCTAGCACAGGCATAGATCTTCATGCAGTCTGTTGTTTTCTGGAGCAAACAATCTTTCTTATGAAATAAAAAGAGGCCAATTCAAAATGATAGAAATCAGAAGTCAAAAGATAGAGAACATTATGTAAAAGTTAGTAAGGCATGCAGAAATCTGGCTTCTTGCCATCAAAATTAAAGATACACATCAAAATTTAAGGGGCACTAAATAGTTATTGACTCTGGTGGAGTAAGAAAGGTAAAATACCCTGAATTCATGCAACCACACAAATCTGATCTTTACCCAAAAGTGTATCTAACACATAATAGGGGCACTTCCCCCATTTAATTATACCATGCAGGCCAAATCCAGCTTAAAAGATCCCCTATCACTTCATTAAATTTGGCAGATGGGTGAACAAAGCATATGGTACCATTCTCAGCTCTCAATGCACATCATTGCCACTGCATCAAAAAATGCAGTAATGTGTCACTGGGAGAAAAATGCAGTAATGTGTCACTGGGAGATGCATTTCCCATGTGTTTTTGTGTGAAAAAAATAGCTGTGCCTTGCTCCTGAAGAGAAGAGAGTGAAAATCTTGTCTCTGTGTTTCTGCATGTAACTTCTTACCTCGGCACCACTTCCCCATCATTTCTGTGAATGTAAAAGACTAGACTCCTGTCTCAACATTATGATCAATGCAGTCATTGTCAGGCTTACAGAACTTGTTCCAAAAAGTTTCCATTTACAAGTTGAGTGTTGCTGTACGGGCTTTCTGTACTCATAAAGACTGCATCAAAAAGAATTGGCACTGTAAGCTGTCTTGAAAATAGAGAGATGTTGTGTATTAGGCAGCTGAATAATGCACAACAAGCATATTGAGTCACCTATTTAACTCTTTCCACAAAAACAAGTAATTACATGCAACTTCCCTTCCTCAGAAAGCAAAGTTTAAGAGAAAATTATTAATGGTAAGGGCTGTTTTTGTTCCTGTGGCACACATGTCTGTTGAAATGCTCCAAAATAAGGGAGAGTCCAATTGGCAGCAGAGGGCTCAGGATTAGAGATGGACGGTCATCTTGTAAAAACCGATTCTTATATAAGTGACCCTTAGCTTATTACAGAGCTATGTTATGTTGCCTTATCCTTTACACTTTTCCCAACTCCAAAGTTTGAAAAATTAAAAAAAAAAAAAAGAAAATAATAAAGAAAAGGAAAATATTCTTTTCCTATCATTCAGATAAAATCTTGTATTTTGATGACGTTCATGAAGGAGTAGTTATTTCCACTACAAATGGAAGTTTAGCTCTCCAGCCCCAGGTAACTGAATGTTACTACACGTCTGGATGTGTTGATCTGCTGTCTACTGCCCTTAAACACCATTAGAGATACTGGCCTAGCTGGATGTAATTCAGCCAGAAGTGAGCAGACCTTACTCGGCCTATATGAAGAGACATATTAGGTGTTCTTCTGGCATTTAAGAAAATATTGCAGTTCATCTCCCAAATGCTGAAATTATGGTTTCTTTGATGGGCAAGTTCAAAGGGATTTTTATTTTGTGTATGTGCCATTTTAGTGAACACAATGGTGGTTTCTGCTACATCATTTTCCTGCCCAACCATAAATTTCCTTTTAAAAATAGAAATGTATGAAAGCGATATGGAAAGCATTTTCTAGGATATTGCTCAATATGTTCAGTGTTGCAGCTTGGAATATTACATGACCTGAAGGAAGGAGAATTAACAGTACGTCACAGTGATTTTGATTAAAAAATATGTCCAGATTTATGTCAGAGCTCCATGGAAGGTTATGATGAGTTTAGGAACTGAAGAAACAAACCAGATTTTTTATGACTTACCAGTGATGCAGTCAAACAATTTAATTGGAAGTAGTCAAGAAAATATCTAGTATCTATTTCAAAACAGGCCTTAGAAGTGATTTCTTTTGGGCGAGCATCATAGTATAGTATTTGACAAATAAATCAGGTAACTTATACTGGGGCGGAGGGAGAAAGAAGGGAGGAGGAGGGAAGAAAAGAAACAAAAAATCACATCAAGATATTTACACACCATAACACTTTCAAGCAAGCAGGGTAATTGCAAGTCATCATACCAGTCCTGGGCTGCCTTTACCTCACACCCAGAAAATGAGGGCAAGATTCACGTGCTTACTGAGCTAGCAAAATCCCAGTTTGCAGCAGCTTCTCACTAGAGCTAACGGGGCAAGGAAAAATACCCCAAAGTTAGCAAAAACGTGTCAGCTTCCAGTGGACAAAAGAAAAATCAGATCTTGTCTGCACACACAGCAACAGGCAGTGACCTGTGTTTCCTGTCTCACCCCACTGTCTGCTCACAGATGAGGTGACTTTGCAGAGACTTTTCATTTCCCAGCCTCCAAAGCAGCTACAGAAATTCGTGTGTTACAGAATGTAATTAAGGGGGAGGGGGGAAACTGAAGCCTGAGTACAATTAAATGCTGAAAGGGAGGGGAGTAGATCTAGATAAGGCCACTACATGATGAGACTGTGTTTATCCGTCACACCACTTACAGTGCTCGGGCACTTAAAGGAAATAAATTATGACAGAGCCCTTAATCCTAATGTTAACCACTGAATAGCCAACCCCAATTATCAAGTAAGAAGAAAGAGGTATTTCATCACAGTCACATTTTCACAGTGATCTGGAGTTCGAGAAGTGTAATTACATGTTATTTATGGGGTTTGGTACCTCATGGACTTGTCAAGCAGGAAATAATCTAATTGCTAACTGCAAGAAACAGGCTTTGCAAAGCTGCTCAGAATTGCTGTTCCTTCAGAGCAGAATACAGTTCGATAGAAAAGTACTGCTGTAGTAAGTCTATTAAATAATCCTACATGAGCTCAGATGTGCAAGAGGTACAAGATGGAATTAAAACTGATTCTTTTAGTTTTAGTATTAATGGAACAAGGACAAATAGACAGATGGAAGGAAAGTGGAATAGTCGCATAGAGTGCAGCATTCTGCCACCACTGTAAAACACAGCAGTATTCCCAAAAATACAGAGGGGATGGAAACAATCCTGTCTACCTGTGAGAGATCTTCACATACAAAGAGTACCTGTGATTTCGAAGAGTCTAAAACTTTGAAGAGGGTCTAGCAAGAATCTTTTTCCAAAAGCAAAGAGCTGCAAACATTTCAAAATAATGATTTCCAGCTTCACTGTGTCAACAGTCAATGGTGGAAAAAGCTGTAGAATAACATCTTAAAAACCTAAAATTGACTTATGGATTGAATGTAAGCCAGAAGATGAAAGCAGTGGGACATACTTCATTCCAGTTTTGCAGAAAAAGTCCCATGGGGATCAAATCTGACAATGCCAAATCCATTTTCCATGGCAGGGTTATGCAAATGGGACCACAGAGCCAGGGATTTCCTAGGGGACTAGGTCACAGCCTTCACTGGGAAGAGGCCTTGTAGAAATGGAACAAGGCATTCTAAGGTGGAGATGGGACAGGCTGTTCCCCTTGATACAGAGCTGCATATTTCCACACCCAGAGATGATGTTTAGGCTTGGCTCCAGCTCAGACTGTTCAGTTTGTTTTGGGAAATGCCTCAGGAGGGTAAAAGGGCTCATAGCACTGCAACAGCCACACAGATTCCCAGCTCACCCCCAGGTAAATGGTGCACATACACCTCCAAAGGAACCTGCATGCAAAGAGCCAGGAGCCTGGCAAGTGCTATGGGACTATGTAACACATCCCTGAGAAAGGTCATAATTTAAAAGGAAAGAGCAATTTGGCGTGTTATCAGGCTGAGATCCTTAATTTCTGCCCACAAAAGGACTAATCACCATCATCATAACTGGACCAGAGAGCACAATTTCAGTGGCAACTCTGCATGGAAGAAGAGTGCCACCTTCCTGTTTCTAAACCAGACCCTCTCAATTACACTTCACCAGCACCCTGCCCTTTTTTGCAGTTTTTAATACATCCAGTCACAATCCTACACTTTTACAGTGTCAATAGGCAAGTAATCATTCAGATATAAATGAAAAGCAGGAGAAAACTACAGAAAAGAGCATGGAGCTGATGACTGTAAAAGAGGAGGGCTGTGTTAATTTGCCGGAAATTCCATTTTCTCCTCTCTCTCAAAGCCGTGTACAAATTAGACATTTACATGATAGATGAGTATGTTTCTTTCTTAGGGAAAGTACTCTGCTGGAACTCAGAGCTCGGGTAAGTTCCATGTAATGTGGCCGTTTCCAAGGAAACTACTTGTTCTTAATTGAATAGTAGAGAAAATATTTGTGTAACTTATTGGCACATAAATTAAGGTTGCCCTTGAGCAGCCTTAAACTCACACAACCTTTTTCTTTTTTTTTAAGCAAATTGTCCTAGTTTCTTAGATTTTCTTCTAATGTGCAAATATCATGGAAGAGTCACACCATGTAGGTGGCCTCTTCTCTGGCTCTGACCACTATTAAAGTTGCACAATGCTTAACTTCGGGACCTAAAAGGGAAAATTGTTGATTATTACAGAGGCAATGGCAATACAATGCGAAGCAAGTATGGGCTAGGCAGGGGAAAAGTAATAAAATAAACTCTTGCAAATAAATCTTTCCCAAAAAGACTGCTGTGTACTCAGTGATACAGTGATGATAACCTCAGACTGTCCACACTGGTGTAGCTCCACTGAAGTCAATAGATTCATGCTGATTTAGATCTGCTGAGCATTTTACTTATTTTTTGTCTTTGCTCTGCCACTGGTTTTCACTATATATTCAAATTACTATTGGTTTCTAAAGGACAGAATAGGTGGGTTTCCGAAACAAGGGTTTACTTTAATCCAAAATATGAGAGTCAGGACAGGCTAGTTAAGGTAAGCTATACTCTGCTGCTACTGATGTGAAGGATCCATAGACTTTGCACAGCCTCTTAGCAGAAGAAAACTGGGACAGACATGGAATAGATCACCTTACCCTTAAGTTGCATTCACTGGATGCTGCTGGGAAATGAGAGCAGCATGGACTGGCTATACCAGATGTTGATGGTGAATCCTCAGTTAAGTAATTCTCTTTCAGGTATTTGTGACAGGAAGAAAGAAAAGGCCTTAATATCTTTCTCTTTAACAGGAACTCAGAAGGGAGGCATTTGATAAACAAACAGACTATACTGCTTGAAAAGCATGCATTTTTGTTTTCTCTTTCCCATACATAGGGTGCTTATCTATCTGTCTATCTATCTATCTATCTATCTATCTATATTTCTATCTAATACCATCTATAGTATTTTGAAACATTAATGTCTAATTTAATTGAAGCTTCTCTGGAATGGTCTCATTAAGGGCAAAAAGGAGGTAATAAAATATCACAAAAAATAAAGTATCACAAAAAGGAGGTAATAAAATAAGGGTAGTCAGATTTGGATCTTGTAAGGAACCAATTAAGATCAGCAAACATCAAGCTGAACTATTTAGCTTTCTCTTGATAAATTGTCTTCTCTTAAACCATGGTCTTACTATTTCAGAGACGAGGAATTGTTCTTCCATTTGTCTGGTTCTTCAGAACACCAATCATCATCCTGGATTGCAGGATCCCTACAACACAGCTTCTATATTAGAAGCCTGTAATAATGCCTCTAAATAATTGACTACTGTAATACTTCTTATGTAGTCCTTTGCCACTCACCCATTTCATTTGCTTAATAAAACATGGCTTTTAAAGTTCAAGCAAAAAGCTGACTCTTCTCCAAGTGATTCCTCTTTCCACTAAAGATGAGGGAGGATAGTGATGAGTGTGATGTCCTTTCACTCAGTGCTAAGCCACTGCAGAGTCCATAAAATCAGGAAACTCAGGATAAAGTTTGGTTTATTTAGGGTTATGTGCCTGTCAGAAAAACACACTGAATAAATGTAGCAAAATGCTATCTGACCAGGGCAGCGAGCCCAAACAGCATCATATAGGTGACCCTGTCATTTAAGCTGAACTTGTATTAATAATGGTCCTTAACAAGCTGTCAATCTCTAAGGAGAGCCTTTTGTGCCTTTTCCCTGATGCTTTTGTGTTCGCTTACTCGATGGCCACAAATCAGCCCTAGCTGAGTTGCGGTCAGTCCTAGGGCAGCTTGGGAAAAGCGAAGCTTCTTTCTCCTTGTCTTCCCTGTGCTCTTGCTTTTTTCCCCTTTCTTTGCCTTTCACTGCCACACAAATCATAAAAATTGCAGGCTGGGGGTCAAGCTGCGTAAAACAAACAGATACAAGTTTCCTCTTTGTTTCAGTGCAGAGCACAGATGGGAGGAGGGAAACTGCTGTTCCGCTGAGATAACTGCCGGATGGAAAATCTGAAAGTATCTCCACGACACTGGGAAATAGGACATCTTTCAGTCAGTAGGAAACCCAAATGGATTTCTTAATACCTGCTGAACATTAATAGCAAAAAACTCACTGAGTACTTAAGTTCTGCTCCACTCCTCTTACCTTTTCCTTTTAAATACTAAAAAAAAATTTTAAAAACCCCAAACAAAAAAAAAACCAACCAACCAACAAACCCAAAAAAAAATCCGCAAAAAACCCCAAATAAATAAACAAACAACAAAACCCAAAGAAACTCAAACAACCAAACAAAGAAAACACCAACACAAAACCCACCATGCTGAGGACCAGAAAATTATCTGAAGTTTTGGGCAGGCTACAAGAAAGCCTAGGACTCTTAAAACCTTGCAGCAATCAGTGACCTTCCATCACTCATTCATGTCTGCTGGTGGCCTGTTCCTGGGCTCCAAGCAACTGAAGCTCTGAGTGAGAAATGCAAAGCTTAACCTGAAATAAAGACACTGGAATCAGCTGCACTTTCAGAGATGTGTTCTCAGTTACTTCAAGATACAGTGACACAGAGCAAATTTCTCACTTGGCACATGAAAGTGGGGCTTGTCTCAAGACTGGGCTTGCTCACTGTCTGTGATCCATCTCTTCAGACACAATGTGAGCTCACCATGGTGTAAACTCCAGAAGGCTCTGGAGACAGTGAACCACAGCATCTCCTAGGCTCCAGTCTGCCTCTTCATACAAACTGGGTGGATGCAAGACACAGCCAAACACACACCATCCCTGCAGGCTTTGAGCCCTGCCTGCACCCTGACTGTAAGCAGTAATGTGGACAGACAGCATGGGAGTGAGGGACGGCAGGATCTCCGGCCTGGGGATGCCCCTTCCCCAGCCCAGCTCACAGCGTGGTGCCACGGGATGTATGCTGCCTGATTGTTCTGGCTGGGCTTGGTTGCACCCTATGCTCCAGCATCACGATCAAAGCAGCACAGAATAATGAGGGTGTTTGCAGAAAGGCTTCTGCTCAGTCTACCCAGTCTCACTAGATTAAGTCCTTTAGGGTATGTTCAGTTTATCTTGATTTGCAATGAAAGACACAGTTTTTACAGTGACCGTGATACTGGTTAGGGCTGTGACAACTCTTTTGACATTTCACTAGTCTAAAATCCCAGTTGTAGACAATTTTAAGCACTTGGGCAGCTGGCAGTTCTCATGAGAGGTAGAGGTGGGTGGAAGAGAAGGAGGAGAGAGAAATATGCATTTTCTTTCAAGTAGCTTCTTACCCAGATTGCATGCAGCTATGCCAAATGACCAGGAGCATGGGTGTCCCTGCTTATTAGAAAAAGATGCACTAGTTTCTTTGAGAATTTCACAATATTTTTTCTCTTTGGAAATTCAGATTATTTTTGTTAGCCATCAATATTTTTGGTTTTTCCCCTGCTCTTGAGTATGCATGTGTCCTGTTTGGAAAAGAGACATTTCCTATGAAAATTGTATTTGCCCTTGAATACTCAGCATCACAAAAATAACTTAAAAACCACAACAGGTGTAATTATAGAGACAGGAAAAAAAGCTAAGCAGCATCTCAGTGCTGAAACACAGAGGACAGCAGATTTTCAAGTGAGCCACATTTGGTTTGTGCAGAAATTTGTGCCCAGATTATGTTTCCTTTTTTTTGTCATCGGCATGAGCAAACCATTTTCTCACTCTGATCCTATGTTCTGAGTTTGCTGCCACTGGGATAATAATCCATACCTTCATTTTGGTATAGTGAGGAGCATTCAATTTGTGCAAAGTGCTTTGGCATCTCAGATGAAAGGGCATTTAGAAGTGAAAAGTGTTTTATTACCATTGTTATTGACTTGTCTGAAAGGCAAACCTCAGCCTGACAAGACTCTGCTAAACAAACACCACCGAGGGCTTGAGAGGCAGCAAAGCCCAATTCAATTACAGAAACCACCTACCTCTACAAACTTTGGGAACTGAACAAACTACTAAGATCCAAATTCCACCTTTCGTTGTTAACAAGCTTAGTGAAGTGATGAAAGTCTTCTTTTCCCTTGCTTGCTTTAGCTACACGAAGTTTTTTTCATAGTCAAGGTCGTTCTCTTTTCAGCTCTTTTGTGTATTTCTTATTATGTTTGAAAAGAAAGTGGAAGCAGCTAATTGTAGTTATCTCCTTGCACAGCAGTGTAACCAAAATAAAAAGGTGGCAGAGGAGTCTTCTCAGCTACTTTGTTTCGCCCAGTGATGTGCATTCTCATTCTTGTTCCTTGAGCCATACTTTGCCACACATAAGGCACCTTCTGTTTGAAAAGATGTGTGGGAAAGAGTTGCTTCCTTCATTTCTAGCTCTCATTCCTCTACAGCTTTACACAAAAAAAAAAAAAAAAGTTCATTTTGTGCTTCTTTACCTTATTCTAACAGCTGATAGATTGAAGAAAACTCGTGACCATTTATTGATTACAGTCACATCTTAGACTAGCCAAGGACCAGCTGGCTGATGTAAGGGTTGACAGCAGACCAGCAGCAGACACCTGCACGCCAGCACTGCGAGCCTCTCCTTCCAGCTCTGGCTTCACGGGACAGAGCCACTGCTCAGCCTCAGGAGGGCAAGCACAAGCATCGCACAAAGCAGAGGAACTGGATTATTGCAAAGCCTTTAAAAACTATTGGCTTACAAGAAAATCGCTCAATTTGTGACCTGTATTACATCTGACACCAGATATTCAAGGTTAAAATAAAAAGGCCCATCAGGTGCTATACACAGACACCACTATCTAATGAAATGAGAGTAGTAGTTCTCTTGATTTGTTTTATCTATCAATAAGGCATTAGACATTTATTACATGCAAGGAATAAAGACAAACTCAAACAGGTTCACCCTGCTGCATACTGAACTGGATGATTCAATCTATTATCTGGTTTTGCTTTTGTGTATTCATGAGTGTGTTCTAATGGGGTTAAACAGAAGCAGAATTAGGTCTCTCAGACCAGGATGGTTATTATGGCTTTTTACATCCCATCAACATATCAATATTCACAGTCTTTACTTCATTTTCCAAACTCAGATTGAAAATATGTTAAACCTAGGAAGGGAAGTGTATCAGGTATGGAACTTTCATATGCAGAAAACATTTGTTAGAATTAATCTCTTTTCATATGATAAGTCACACCTAGAGCAAATGCAGGACCCATATCTTTGGAGCAAATTATATTGCTGTTCCCCAAAACTAGGAACTAGGTTTTAATTTGCCAGTTGTAAAATGCAAAATGGCCTGTAGATAAGTTGCTGAAGAATGCAGATTTTATTATTGAGATTGGACTTTGATTTAATTTGTAAAATAAGTGTGGTTCATGAGTTTTAGCAGCTGAAGTAAAAGACTTTCTTATTCATTATTCTTGGGTATGCCAAGAGAGAGGTCACAGAAAGGCAGTCTTTCAATAGCAGGTCTTGGCAGGGATTTAAAGGCTAACTAACAACAGTTTGGAAGTAGGGCTTTCATCAGCAGTGCAGGTAAATACCACTGTTAGTAAATTACATGAGGAAATCTGCCAAGGCTGCAGGGTCTGCAGGTCATCTGGAGGAGATGTTTGAAGCATTATCAATTTAAATAAAATTTTTAAAAATCAGAATGCCTTTTTCATATATTAAAGCTCAGTGAAAGGGCGCTATCACAAGCAGATTTTCTGATAATGGATAGGCACAGGTGGTTTCCAGTAGTTAAAACCATCTTGGAAATACGAAGAAGGAAAAGTCAATGGGCATACAGGTTTAATTTTTGGGAGTATTTTAGAGGGATGTTGCCCTTTTGTGCATTCATCATGCACCAACATCATATTAATCACAGAGCAGGTGGAAAAAGGAGTCTTCAACATTTTCCTGCATCAAACCCCATGCATGTGAAACTTCTCCCATCTGCTTCAGACAGCTTGGAGATTGCTACACCTACAGCCAGCAGCTATTATCTAGACTGATCACATGAAGTTCATACTTGGTTTGAAAAGCCAGGCCTGAAATAGGAACTGAGAAATAAACTACCAATTTCCACTAGGCAAGGATGCATAAGAGACCTAGCCAAGAGAAAACTTTGTAGGTAGCAAATTCTGGGTGCAACTGATGATTGTCACCAAACTGATTCTGACCCAAAGATAATCATACACCCAATGGGGTACCGCATCAAATGAATATCAGGTGGTGCTGGTCCAGTGCAGGAGAAGGGGGACACTGCTAGAGGTGGAGGCAGAGAAGCCCAGAGACTTCTCCCACACATATATACGGGCAAATTGACTTTTGCCTCCAAACCTGATACTGTGAAGGAATAAAAGAGCCATAGAAAGGTCAATTAGACCTGTGGGCAAGCCTCTACTCTAATCTCCATCTCAGAGAGGCCTATCACCAGCATGAGATCAGGTCAACTGCAGCTTTATCTAGCAAGGTTGTGGAAACCTTCAAGGGTGGTGATTGAAAACATTCCCAGGTAACTTGTTCCAGTGTGGCACCAACCTCCTGGTGAAGGTGTTTTTCCTAATGCTCATCCTAGACAAGCTGTGCTACAGGTTGTTGCCCTTACCCTTTGCCTTATGATCTATAGTAGCTAGGAATGATTTTTATTCATAGTCTCATTAACGTTCTTGGATTCATCATCTTAATTGCCTTTTAGGAATTTGTAGGCTGCTATAAGTTAAATTGTTCACCTCCTTTTCATCCAATTAAACAAGCCCAGTTCTCTCAGCCCCTCTTTAGAGATTCTGCACTTTAGGTCCCAAGATCTTGGAGCCATCCACTGGGTTTTCTCCAGGTTTTCTACATCCTCCTTGAACAAAAGGCCCAACTTGCCTTATCCATCACAGGAGCACATCTGGCTACTACTGACTCTGGTATTCACCCTAATGTCTTGTTCCTTTTCATCTTGGTGTTGTTCAGCCTGTCACTGCCCAATCTGCACTGACACACTAGATTATTCCACCGCAGGTCCTGAACTCTGTGCTTCTCCTTGCTGAATTCACAAGGCTGCAGTGTACCCAATGAAACATTTATCCAGGTGTCTCTGGGTTGAAGTTCTGTCTCAGTATTTCAGCCATACTCAGGACTAGTGTCATCTCCAGTTTGCAGAGGATATGCTCAGTATCATTTCCAAGGTCACTGTTAAAGACATTGAACAATAATGGTCCCAGCATCAACCTTCAGGGTACCCTGCTTGCAACAAGCTGCCAAGCCATTCCTCATCACCCTTTGGCAAGGAGGAATAGCCAATGGGTGTACTGAATGTGGATAACTCATCTCAGTGAGCTGGAAGCAATAGCGTCATAGGTGGTCACCTAAGGTGGCTTTTAGTAGCAGGTTTGGGAAATAGCTGTGATTTCAGCAGTTGCTCTGTAGAGACAAACCAAAACCCTACAACAGAGCATAGTTGAAACGTGTGCTGAGGTTGGGCATTCTGCCTTCAGATTAAACCACAATAAATATATTGAGCTACAGGGAAATGACCGATACCATGAGCCCCAGCAATATTCTTAATTTCAGCACAATTAATGGAGAGAAGTTGAATGGCACGTTGACTGGCTGAGGCAGATGGGTGGTGACAGGGCTGGGCTGACATGGGTTCCTCTCAGACCTGTGGGCATCAGTGTCTCAGTCTATCTGCTCTTGTGTTAGAGATTGGCAGCAAAGAAGCAGGAAATGGAAATGAAGCAGTGGAAACTGAAGCAATAGGAAGAATCTATATGTTTTCCACTTTACCAAAATTCTTCCTAATCCTACACTTCCCTGAACATTAGCTATTTTATCCCAAGTATTTACTAACCCAGTGAAGAAGCTCAAAGTAATACTTATTCTTTCCCAGCTGCTTTCAGAAATGGAAACAAGACCCATGGGATTAATTGCATTAGTTATAAATCTCTAAGTGTCCTTTTGAGGATACATTTTCATGGAGAAAGGCTTTGATCAAAGGTACTTCTACCAAGGAAAACGTCTGTTATATCATAGATCATCTCCTATCTCCCTTGCAACTGTGATCCCATCACATCAACTCATTTCCCTTCAGGCAAGAGTGTAAGGCTGCATAGGAAATACAGTGTGGCAAGAGAGTCCCGGCTGTAAAAGCAAAGGGAAATATAAGATTCATTCTCCAAGACAAACAATTTTGTGTCAGCCAAAAAATGTCTGTATTCACATTTTCACATCCAGAGAGAGAGAGAACAGCAAAATATTTATATATCTAGAGTTCTTCCATTAGCACACAAAGTGAAAAATAAAAAATACCTAGGGTAATTGTAGTTCCTTAGGCATCACTGATTTCACCAACTCACCTAGTTAATAAAAGCCTTCCTTCAGGAAGGAATCATTAGGAAAATTGTGAGCAGGTGGTTTCCAAACTTGCTTTGAAGCCTTCTGGATATTTTGTCCTAGATTATAGAGAACTTTGACTTGCCTTCCATGAACTGCAGAAACACAGGCAGCTCACACATCTGAGTTCTGTTGTCTAGGGGTATTTACACTTGCAAGTTACTCTTAATTTAATGGAGGCGGGGGGGGAGGGGGTGCCGGGCGGAAATTTCAACTGTTAAACATTTAGGAATTTCAGACTGAGGAGTTAACAGCAGCGTGCTCGAAACTGTTTTGGAGGCAGTGATAGGATGGGCACCTTGATGAGAGCTGGAGTGGGTGCTGGAGCATCAGAGAGTTTCCCAGAGACAAGGACGGGGAAAAAAAGTAGTAGTGAGCTGGAACATGTGTGAGGACATGAGAAAAACTGAGATAGGTCAGTGACCGTGTCAAAGAAGGCTTCTTGCTGGATGGGAAGCTGCTCCAAGATGGTCAGCCTGACCTAAGAGAATGCAGGGGGAAATGGCATGTCCCTCTTCCCCCCTTTAGCATCCTTTTACTCCCAGGCCTCAGAAATCTCCAAGGAACACAAGCCCTCACATACAAATGTCCCACGAGCTGTACTGAACAATTTTCCTGCTCACATGGAAATAACAAACAGTGTGAAAACTTCAGACAAGAGTTCACTACTGTGTTTCACTAAATAAGCTATTCAGAAAGAGAAAAAAACCAATGAAACCACAAAGAATGTGTGTCATAGAAAAGACTGTATTTAGTCAAATGTTGAAAAGAAGCATGGGCTTGGACTGCCAACACATCTGAAAATATTGCAGCCCATTCCTGGCGCAGATGAGCCAGAAGGGAGGGACACAAAATTTATTGAACAGCTGTGTGATGGGATTTGAGCTGGGAGGTTACTGTACTATGTACTCACTCATGCAGCTTCTCCCAGTGCAGGGAAGTAACGTGTCCCATGGCAGGGCATGCTCTGTTTCTTTCTGTGACTTTCTCAGAGCACCACACAAAGCTGAATTAATTCCTCTGTAAAAACTATTTCTGAGACATCCCAGCCAGTGATATTTTCACAGTTTACCAAGAGAAGGAAGTGATGCTGGGTGCTGAATTTCTATGCAATATTTTTCATAATACCACTGAGAAACAGCCAAGTCCCTAAGCACTGTGCACGTTACTGAGAAGCCTTAGCAGTGCAGGTCAGGGTCCCTGGCAGTGTCAGAGGGCTCTGTCCCACAGGTTTTGGTGGCCCTGACACCATGGTCCATTGCCACAGTGCTCTGTGTTGGTGGGAAGCTTTCTCTCAAGGCTGCAGGACAGTTTCCAAGTGGTCACCTGGGCAGAGCACCAAACTCCCTGGCTACTGCAGTTGCCCCCCTTAGTCCTTGTCTCAGAGTGGCAAGGCACCACATAGGAGCTCTGCACTGCTCCCAAGGGATGGCAGGCTCTTGGTGGGGTGTGAAGCAAGAAGAGCTTGCAATCTGATTTTAAAGAATGCAAAGCACTTTTGGATTCTTCTGGATGAATGACAAATAAATGACAACAGTGAAGTTATTAACTGGCTGACATAACTGGCTCATTCAGACTCCCAGCTCTGCTCAGTATCTGCATGACCTCACCTCTGCTTGGGAGACAAAGTTTTTACTTATTGGTTGGCCAAATCTGAAAATTAAAAATAAAAAAAAGAAAGTATTTTTCTGGCAAGAGGAATGAGCAATGACAGCAGTCTGGGCAGGGCAGTTCACTGGCCAGCTTTGTCAGCTCAGGAGGTGACTTCAGCTGGAATTAGCAGAGGGAATACCGCCCAGAGACCAAGCTAAGCAAACAAGAGCGACCAGTGGGGAGGGCACTAGCCTTCCCTCCTGTGAGAGGGGACAAACAGAGCTGTGCAAGGTTTCTGTGCATGAAAATGGCTGACTGGACACCACACTGCCCCCTCCATCGTGGGAAGAAGCAATTGCATATGGGCTCCCAAGCAAAGCCTTGCACTATGCAGGTTGGATTTCAAGTGAAGCACAGTGTAAGGGAGAACTGGTTTCTCACTAATTTCCCTAATTTACAGCTACAGCTGCTTTACTGTGTTTACATTTCATATGACAAGCTGTTATATCACACGGTCGAGGAGATGACCAAAACAAAATGTACACAAAGAGCAAATAATTGGCTAGAATTCACAATGACAATCAGCAAAATAAGGATAACTCATTAAATTTGAGGAAAGGGTGTTTCATTTAAAACCTATACCATGAGTGCACAGGCAACTGCCTCACAGCCAGCAAGCACCACGCACTGCTGCAAATCCTGCATCACACATAACAGGCAAGAGCTTCTCACTGGCAGACACATCAGAGACACTCATGTGGGCAGGTGCAGGGTCCCCTCCTGGCACACCCCTTCTGGGGGAGCAAACAGTGGTTCTGGGGGATTGGTGATGAGGCAACTATTGTGCCCACGAGGTCAGCCCATCTGGAATGAGCCAAAAGCCCTCGTCATCCTGTCCAAGCCCCTCCCCTGGGGTACGCAAGGAGATTGCCTGAGGTAGCCAGAGAGGAGGGACCATGAAAACAGCAAGAGAAAACTTTGGGTTCTGATGAGGGGCATTCGGGCACCTCACTCTATCCATGTCAGAAGGAATTAGTGACTTAAGTAGATTTACAAAGTTTGCACATATCCATCAGGTGAGGAATTTTGTCATTTCAGGTTATTACTACATTCTTTTATAGCCAGCAACAAAACCCAGTTTAAAAATAGGAAGCAGTTGCAGAGAGGCAAGGGGAACAGGATGAGTTTTCTGTTTTCTTTACAGAGGAACTTGGCAGTCTTGTCTCTGCTGACTGCAGTGCTGCACATTGTTCCTCCATCCTCAACAGTCCTCTGCAACACTGAACAAACCCGTGCCACCACCTGCCTCAGAGTCATCTCTTGGGTGTGAGCTGCAAGTTAGCATTTTTTTTCTGATATGCTATGTCATGTTCAGAAGATTGACTGGAATCCCAACAGGACAGTTCCCTTTTACTTTCTATTACCTAATTTTGAAAGTATGGATGGCTTCATCGTTTGCACTGTCTTACCAATAGAGCTGTATCATATTCGTGCTGAAATCTGATTCTTTTTCTCTGTGCTACAAAACTCATAGCTCAACAAAGAAAAAAAATCCTTTCTAGGATAGCTGCTGGATCTCTTATTTACACTTGCTTGCTTACAGAGATATTTTAGTGGACAGGTGGGATAATTTATTACTCAGAGCTAGGTCTGGTTTCTAATTTTGATTCAAATGTAGTACTCAATTTTCTCCAGATCAAAGATTTCTCCTTGTAAATCAATTTTTCTATTATTAAAAATTTTAAAGTACACCACTCAACTAGAAATTCACATGTCTTCAAAGATCAATAATGTGAACAAAGTTTATCCGTTGTTTCCTAAATGGCCTCCTGGATTTTTGCCTGGGATTAAATGCATCAGATGACGTTGGACCATCTGTGCTGTGCTTCACTATTATTTTATTCTGAAAAATAAATGAACAGAAGAAGGCATTATGGTAGTTGCATCCACCCATTAAAGGGCATGTGTTAAGCCAAAACCCAATATAATTCAATATTAGCATCATTTTACAAGATCTTTTTTCTCTGAAAAAAATACATAATGTGCATTAATATTTCATTATTTGTTATGTGATTTCTCAACTTCTGTTCAGGCTTGGAAGATTTACAGTGGAGCACTTAAAATCTAAAATATGCTGACTGTCAGAGTCCTGACTTGACTTTGCCTTGAGAGGATAATTACTTCTCTGGTCAACCTCTGTGCTCTTTCAGAATGAGAATGGGACAACCTCTGAATGCATATATAACCCCACATAATAAACAAAACACTGCATTCCAGTTTATCCGGTTTATGTCTACCTGGAGA
This sequence comes from Grantiella picta, assembly GCA_013397955.1. Classification (NCBI taxonomy): domain Eukaryota; kingdom Metazoa; phylum Chordata; class Aves; order Passeriformes; family Meliphagidae; genus Grantiella; species Grantiella picta. The sequence continues at coordinate 35,737 of VZRM01006571.1, forward strand.
AATAACTTCTTTGTGATCATGCTCCAAATAATACGATTTTTTAATTCCAATTTTTTTTTTTTTAATGACTAATAGCAAATGCCACCAGGCAGCATTCAGCTGTGTAAAACAGTGCAAAAGTGCAGTCACATCCTGGCAGAGCCCAGAGGCAGAGCGCAGGCAAACCCCTCTAAGTGGGGGTGCTGAACCCACCCCCAGAGGTGTGAGCACTTTCACCTGAGCACAGCACAGGGCTGGGCAATGCATGAGGTGTGCTGTGACCCTGAGCTGGGCACAGCTGCACTGGAGTGTGCCTAATACCACTGCCTTGGCACACTACAGAGCTATTGGGATGCACTGGGGCCTAGAAATTCTGGCTTCTGTTCTCCCCTTAACTGCAGCCGTGCCTGGAAAAAACTTCCACCCAGCTTATAATTTACGGCACTAATTTAAACTTGAGTAACTTCTGCAGTGTCTTCCTCTTCTACCACAGGTAACTTTTCAAACTCCCACCAGGAATAGGCATCCCTTTATTCTGTGCATTTCTGCTTTGTTCTTCTTTGTTTTCTGGATGCTGGCAAGAATGTTTTGCCCATAAAGTTTTACTGCTTGACAGTGAGTGTCTTTGCCACAGTCAGTGTCCCTCCACTGAGGGAGAAAGCTCCTTGAGAAAGGGAAAGCAGTCTTGTGGGGCAGGCAGAGACTTCCTGCTTCCCTGCAAGTCAGCAGCCAGTGTGGTTGTCCTGTGGTCTGCCCTCCCTGGAGACACTCCTCATATTTGACTCCTCTGGTCTATCTCCAACAGTACTGGCAACTGTGTTTCTTTGGACTTGTTTGACTAGGACTTCAAGAGATTGCTATTTAGTTTTGACTTGTCAGCAGACTGCGTCTGTAATTAATACTCCTTATGAATGGAAATACCATAGGCTTTTTGCAAATATGGTTTCTGTTTCTGTGTTATTTCTTGTGTCAAATTATATCAAGTGATCTCTCCCTGCCTGCCATACTTCACACTGCAAGATGCTCTCTTACGTTTCAGGATAAAGATGTTCTTGTCTCTTGACTTGTTATGCCCTTGAGACAGAGCAATATGCCAGGTGTGACAAAAAAGCAACTTCAGAGATTCCTTCAGAGATTTGCCCAGAAGTGACAGTACAGAGGTGGTGTCTTATCTGTACTAGTAACTCTTTCCCACATGCATCAAGTCCTGCCAGGCTCTTTATTTGTGACAAACTACAAACCACAGACTTTCCACAGATTTCTTCCTACGCTCATCCTCATTTTATATTCTGTTGACCAAACCTCCTCTGCTGTAAGCATTGCTCAGAACCACTCAGAGATGCTTTTGCAGTCACACAGTATCTTTTATCGCTTGAGTCCCCAGAAGCTGAAAAAATCAACACTTTAACGTGTTGGTACTTTTCGCATATTTCTGTTTTCCATTTTCATCAGTAAGTCATGTCCCTTGTTAACAGAACAGTAAGCAGAATTCACCATGAGCTTAAAAACTCAAGCTTTCTCATGTGTAATACCTACAAATCATAGAATCACAGAAACATTAACGTTGGAAAAGACCTCCAAGATCACTGAGTGCAGACTTGGACTGGTAACCACCTTGTCAACTAGACCACAGCACTAAGTACCTTATGTCCTGTCATTTCTAGAAGGGATGGTGACTCCAGAACTTTTCTGGACAGACGACTCTTAGTGAAAAAAATCTTTCTGATTCTGTCCAATCTGAACCTCCCTTGGCACTTGCTGCCTGAGAGAGGAGGCCAGTCCTCACCTTGCTACAACCTCCTTTCAGGCAGTTGTAGGATCAAGGTCTCCCCTGAAATTCATAGATACTATTTATATGTACATAATATATAGATGTATTATATACCATATAGCATATATGTGTGTTTAGTTTACATCTAATTGCTATAAATAAATAATGCATTATGGTGAAACTATTCCAGGTAAAAAAGAGTTAATTTCTACTCTGTTTCTCAGTAAAGAAAGGCAGGAGCAATGCTTTGCCTGATGTTTATATTCCCTATTTGGTAGAGGCTGAGCTGTGAGGCAACAGCAAGTGTGTTCATAGCACCCTGTACTGCTGTACCTGAAAACTGAGAATTTTTTAGAGGTCAGTAACAATTACACATCACAGTATTGCAGCGTGACTGTGAGTGATTTCAAGTTACTGAGTCTCCTAAAGGAGACCTCTTTCATGTGAAAGAGGCTGAGCAACTGGCTGAGCAGCTTTCAAATTTGCTCCAAACTGCCACTGCCCTTCCCTGACGTGAAATTACCCATTTGGAGATTAGATGTTTGATCTGTGATAACTGCCTAGACCTCCCCTGTAGCAGATAGAGACCTTAGAAAACAGGTAACTGAAAGGAACCAACATGATAAATGGGGACCTTAATCATGTATCTGACCCCTTGTACTGTTTTTCAGTGCCCCTTAATGGTGCTTCTATGGTTTCCACATTTATTTTGCTCTGTCTCCTTGTGTGTCCTCTTCCTCCATTTTGCTCTTTCTCATTTGGGTTCCCTTTGACACTTTCTGTTCCACTTCCTTCATGCAGTTGTCTTGTGATCCCCCCCTCCCAGAAATCACCATTTTGGCTTGCTGTGCTCTTTGCCACCAAGATGAATTTCAATATCTGCCCCGGCTGGCACCACTAAAGCTCCAGTACAGCTTGTTTTCTGTGTACATGCCTGCAGTTTTCTCACTTTAGAAATATCCATGGACTTTTCAAAGAGTAATTGCCCATTATATTAGCCCTGAGTGTAATAGAAAAAATGTAGCAACACAGCCAAGATTTTATGAGTTCTGTAATACTGCTGATATTTTTGCCCTGAAGAGGAAAACACTGTCAGCAAGCTTCCTCTGCCAGAGCTCAGAAGAGACTCAAACACATCTCAAATCTCATTAAATGAAGGCAGTGTACATCTCTTTGCAAGGAATGGGAAGGAAAACATTTAAAAACCTGTAGCTTCACACCCCAGGGACAGGAGCAAGACATGCAATCCTTCCATTTGACTGAGGCATAATATAAAGTGCTGGTGCATAAACATTTTCAAATGAGAGACAATGCCAAAGCCTCAGGAGGAAGCAGACTGCGAGCTGCAGTAGTGTGTGCTGCAGATTTGGTTGGCTTCTTCAAATTGCCAGCTCTGAGGTGTGTTTTATCCACCTCCCTCCCCCACACTGCTCAAACCCTACAAAGTCTGCTGTGACTTGCACCTTCTCGTAACCTCTGGACCTCTACAGCAGTGGTGCATCCTAACTGGACCCATTTGCCCTGTTCCACAGCTCCAGCAAAATCATGATCATTTGGGTATGTGCACAGACCCTTCACCATTGCCTTCAACCCACTGGCTGGGCTCAGCAAAGGTTATGATGGAATTGTGAGTCCTACCGTGTTCTCTGTCATTACAGCCATGCAAGACAACGCACATCACATCCTAGAGTGCACTTCCATTAGCAGGAAAGTCGAAGACCTGAGGTGATCAGAGTGCTACAGAGAGGTTCATCCTTCTGCACTGCCCTTCCAAGGCAAGCTACAAGTCCCTGGGAAACCCACTGAGCACACCAGCCCTTCTGCAGAAATCACAGACACATTCTTTCACACACACACTGGAGACCCTGACACCAGAGGCACACCAGAGGGGATGGGGGCTGATAATGTAGCCAACTCTCATGACTTTACCATGAATCTTGTAATGGCCAATGTTTATTTTTAAGTTCCTGGAGTCATAGTTTCATAGAGCTAGGAATAATATCATCCTGGGAGCCGATGCTTAGTGATTATCCACTATTTCCCTGAATCTATTCCAGTGGTGTGCCTTTCCTTCTGTGTTCTTCATCTTTCCCACAGCAATTCTGCCTTTTGTCATATTATCAAGCACTGGAACAGGCTGCCCAGGGAAGTGGATGAGTCACCATCCCTGGAGGTATTTAAAAGAAATGTAGATGTGGGGATATGGGATATGATTTAGTGGTGGACTTCACAGGGCTGGGTTAAAGACTGGCACTGATGATCTTAAGATCTTTTCCAACTTAAAGAATTTAATGACTCCATGATTAAAGCACATCTCTCCCAGGCAGACCCACACAGCCAGTCAATCCATCTCATCTGCATGTGTGATCTGCGTCTCTCACTATGTCACCTTTGTAAGACTGCAGTCTCATCAACATGTTAACTGTTACAGGAAAGGGACCCTGTTGGCTGGCATTAATTGTACTGCCTAAATTTCTGGTTGTTCCCACATCTGCGTTCTGGTGCCGGGCCTGTGTGTCTGTGTATGATTATGTGGGAACCATAGCATATATTTAAGATAAAATAAACATTTGGTCCTTGTAGTTTCAAGGCAAAAGCTAAAACCCCAAAAGCTTATTAAAAATCCCATGGTTCATAACTCAGTATAATCTTATGGCTTTTAAGTCGCTTTTGTGGATTTCTGGAGCCTGCTCTACTGAACCAGAAATAAAGTTCTGGGGCTGAACAGTGGGAGTGGCCAGAGAATGGCTGGGGAATGGCATTGAGCCCCAAAACGGCAACTTGGGAAACCTGTCCTCAGTCCTGGCTCAGGTGGCTCCCAACCTGCCGGCCAGGGTCAAAGCTGAGGAAATAGCTAAGATTGTAGCTAAATAATAGCTAAACCTCCGACAGGAGCACACACACAGCTTGCAGGACTGGATGTGCAGCTGTGTGGCACTACAGGAGAAAGGAGGGACCACAGTAGCCCTGCTGCTGCCCCACCCTCATCACTGCAGGCAGCACCATCCAGGAGCCACACTCCTCTGAACCCCTCCCCACAAACCCCACAATGCAGCTGGCCAGCTTCTCCTACTTAACTACACTCACATGTGTAAATTCCCAGAGCAGTGAATAAAAAATAATAGCTTTCTGCTGGTTACCAGGGGTTGGGAATGTGCATTGAAGTAAGTGAACTGAAAGCCTCTGCCACTGGAAGAGTGGCTGCCACTTCTGCAGTGGTGACCAAATGGTGAGCAGGGTCTGCACACCAGCAGCAGCTGGGATCATGGCTGAGTGTGGGACCTTCTTCAGCCTCCAGACCCCTAACACCCCATGGACTCACTGTACTATTGCAACAAAAGCAGAGTCAGGAGAACTGAAAATACCTGAGATTGATCCTTGCTGTGTGGTGAGCATGTAGACTTCCTGAGTTAGATCCCATCAGCTCCAGGGAGTGAAATTTGTAGTACCTCACATACCATTGCTGCATATGGAAACCCCAAAAAAGAAGCAGCCATCAGGGGAAAAGTGCTTTCCCTGGGGAGGCTCCTGGCATATAGGAGTGCAGCATAAGGGAGAATTCACAGGAAACTTGGCCAGAACCGGAATCTCCTGTTAAACTTAAATGTGTGTCAGTTCCTGTTTAAACAAAATGTATAGTCTCCAACTAGCCACAGTGGTTAGTTAATCTCTGTGTTTTGTTACTACTCAAAACCCTGAGCAAGCCTGGACCTTTGTGGTATCTGTGGTACAGAGACAGGACAAGGCTAAAATAATCTAAAGACAAACAGAAGATAAGATGAGAAAAGGAGGCAAAAATGAAAGGTTACAAATTTTGCAACAGGTCATTGAGCCACAGTGCAACCAAGTGTAGACCTCAGTGTATCCAATATCCGGTCCAGTGTCTGTTTCCCATTAGCTTAGCGAGCTCCTGGAACACATTCTCCTTGAAAGAGAGCACAACTACTGTATCACTCACAGAGAAGTTGGATAAAATAAATATATGCACCTTTACAACCTATAGGCTTTTTATGTTATACAAAAAGACCAATTTGAGTACCCATTTAAAAAGCTTGGACACCCCAAAGAGACCATTTTTCTTTCAGGTTTTTTGAGATTTTCTGAAATTCATCAGAAAACTGTTCAGTGGCAGAAGCTGGTCAATGAGCCCAATGGCAGTGTTTTGGTGGCAGTATTTGGAGTCAAGAAAAGCAGCTAGGAAACAGACTCCTGCCATTAGCACAATTCAAGAAAACAGTTGTTTCTTCATCTGAATTGCTTTTAGAGACAGATTTTTAAAACTAGCTCAGACAAATCACTCCGAACATGGGTCTAATCAAGCCAACAAATCTGAGAAACACTGATGCAAACATATCTACAGCGAAGACCATGTGAAACTGCAGCTTTATGGTAAAAAGAACACAGAAAGAGGATATGCATTTTCCTTCCCAGATGCCACCCCTTCTTCCATTCACAGTCATCTGTCTTCAGTACAGGACATTTTTATATGTTGTCTTTCTTGCTTGCTTTTCTACTACAAATCAATCAGCAAAAAACTTTCCTGTGGTTGCTATTCTCCTTTTACTTCAATCACCTCTGTAGGAAATCCTTCCCCTTTTTAAGCTGTAGAGTTAAAAAATAAAGGAAAAATTCATTGAGGTACATATAATCTTTACAAAGTGAATTAAAGTATGTAAAATTTCCTGTTGAGACTTACAAGTGTAAAAGAGAACTAGGTCTGGTTGCTCTCAAGTGCAAAACTTTCAAGTTATCTTATACATGTAACTTTCTGTATGGTTTGTGTTGCAAAGTAAGTAGGGACAATTGCTTCTGTGGCCACACGCAATACTTTTAGAGAAATGCAAGCACAAAGGAAAGAAATATTAGAAGTCTGTACAGAAATGCTTGCTTAAAATTCAGCTTCTTTGCTTGCACGATTTGGATAGTGCTAAATTCCCTATGCTCCCTCAAGTGAGAGGCTGCGCTTTTGCAGATGACACTGATCCCAGTGAGCAGAAGTCCATCACTGGGAGACTGGAGTACACTCAGGGTGTGTGTAAGATTGCCACTGATGGCAAGGGAGATGAAGGACACACCTCTGCCTTAAGTGAAGAGGGAAAAATAAACCACCAGTCATAATCAGAACACTTCATAAAAGTGATATTTCCATTCTGTCAGCAGATACAAAGCAGATCAGTCCCACACCCCTGGCTACTTTTGCTCTCCTCACTTGTCATACAGTGTCATTTGTTTTGGCTCCTGACCAACCCATTCAGGGCTTTGAAGGTGCTTAAACTCACAAGAAAAATCAACAGCTATCTGCCTAACATTGTTCTTACCCACTTTGCTGTATTCTGATTCCATGAAATTAAGCTTCTTTATTACTGTTCATGACATTCCTGCTTTTCTAGTATTTAGACAGACCTTTCAATGCAAGAGTCTTAGGTGGGCAAAAAAGCAAAACAAACCTTTATATTTTCTAGTTCCACTTGTTCTGAGCTGGATTAGCTCTAAGCACCCTTTGTCTAAATTGCACAGTACTACCTGCTCGGTTTTGCAAGAAAATAGAGTGTTTCTTTAATAGAATAAGCCATTGAGCTTCTAGGGCATTTGCAGGGCTCCATCTCTGTAGATCTACTTTCAGCTTTTTCAGCTTGTTGCTATGGAAATCCAATCTGGTCAAGTCCTTTGGGACGTGAGCAGGAATTGACAGGTATTTTAATACATGTAATTAAAACAGGCCCTGCAACCACAAACCAAGTAATTTCAAGACCGTTACAATGCTTTCCATATGGGAAAGAAGATGTGCAGAGAAGTGGTAGAGAAGTAATCTGACCACAGAAATGTGAGCAAGAGCCTGCACTCTCTGAACATCAATCCAGTGCACTTTGCATGGAACTAAGGCTCTTCTTTACATTGCATGAACCCTAAAATGTCCCTGAAGCAGTGATAATTCTCATGCCAGAAAATCAGTTTGTATTTCACTATGGACAAGGTTATTAATAACCAAATGGCAAAGAAAAGCACCCAGAAGGCAGAATCATTGGTCTCTGAGCCAGACACATGCCATGAGAACACTGATGTGACTGATCCCCGTGGGGTCCCTGTGCCCATTCAGCACAGAGGAAGGAACAGGCTTGTTGGATGAACGGCTGTGTCACATCTCACTGTTGGCAACATGTGGCCCTGTGGAACAGACGTGTCCCCAGCACAGTGTCCCAGTGCTGCTCTGACAGCAGGCTCCCTCATTCACTGCTGTGGTGCTCACACCTTCATCCCAACACACAGGAGCTGAGTCATTCACCCCTGCCACACCACGAGAAAGAGGCTGATCTCTTGCTCATGGCTGGGGCACCACAGCACAGTGGGGTGGGCTGGGGACACTGACATGCAGACACAATGACAGCTCCAGTGCCTTCAGTTTCCACAGTGTCTTCTATGGCCTCCTGCAAATCAGACACAGATGTCGCAGGAAACAGAGGGAAAGAGGAACCTACAGAGAGTTTCCACATGTTTGTCTCGGTTTGAAAGACAGGTGTCTGCTAAGAGAGGTTGAAACCTCCCTTAGGACAGAGAATGTGATTTTCTCTTCCCTCCGAATTATTTAATTTTAAAAATCAAGGGCTTTCAAGCAAAGGTATGGGAAAAGGAATAACAGTCCTTTACTAGTATCTATAAACAAGCAATAACAATAATAGCAACCACAAATAGAACCAGAAACCAATAGCAGATGACTTTTGAGCTGCTGAGCTTTTTTCCCGTGTGGTGTAATTCTGGTCATAAACAGCAGGGGGCGCTGTTGAGCTCCCGGCCAGGCAGGGCAGGTGCAATGACTGCCGGGCGGCTGCAGGTGGCGCTGTGGCGCAGGGTCAGGTCAGCCTCAGGCAGCTGCTGATGGCGGAAGAGGCTGAGAGGCAGGCAGGGCAGCAAGCAGCTCGGAATGATGAGCAGGGCGGCAGGGGCAAGGGGGCTGGCTCTCCCCGGCTAGCTAGCGAGGCAGCAAGGGTTCCGCAGTCACAGCAGACACTGCGGTCTCGTGCGGCAGAGCAGGGCGGGCGGCAGGGACAGCCAGACTCCCCGGCAACTGCTGCGAGAAAACGCAGCTGGAGAAGCACGCACTTCCCAGTGGGAAGAAGGTTGAATCAAAGCTCACCCAGCCAAGAGGAGAAAACAGAGCACAGCTGGATTTTTCTGCGGTCACAGCCAGAAGCAAGGAGTGGCCTCTCCTCTCAGTGTCCGAACGATGACGAGAGAGAGAATTCCAACCGATGGCTCTTTCCTTCTCCTGCCCTGCCCAGCACACCCCTTTGTCTCTTACAAAAGAGTTGATGGCTCTAATCACCTAGCTATATGTTGCTTAGTAACAGCAATGGAGAGAAAATTCCAAGGCCTCCCCCAGCCTCCGACAATGTTTTAAGTGGTTTTTCTAGCAATTAAAATGCTGTGGCATGATCACAGACAAAATCCAGTTCTCCAGGGCAATATTTAAACCACCTTCCTCCATGAGGCCATCTCTTGTCTCCTGCACCTCTTGTCCTGTCCATTGCAAGCTTTCAGAAGTGATGGTGCCTCTCACAGGATGGTGGAACCAGGCCCTTTTGGCTCAATCTCCCAACAGTCTTCTTTACCCACTGGATATCTTCAGCCACCAGAGCTCCTTACCTTCATTCTCATCCAGCAATGCCTTTCCCTTCACACCTGGCCTTTTTATAGAACAGGTCTCCAAAATAATCAGGGTTCCTAGGTCTTTGTCCCTTTCCCTAAACTTCCTAACAGGGAGGGCCTATATTTCTGAAATGTGATAGGCTTGACCCTGGCATGGAGTGGCAGAAAATGCACTCTTTACAAAATCTTTCCCATGGCAGCAGTTGTGATTAGCACTACTCAATCACTATCTAACATCTGCTCTAAATGAGGGAAGGGCTATACCACAAAATAGTGCTGCTCAGACACTACCACAGAACACAGGACAGGGCCTGGATTACAGTTCTACTGCTGTTTCTTGGCACTGGAGTGTTCAACTGAAAATTAAACAAGTCTCCCAGACTTCCTGTCATAATGCATGCACACACTGAGGTTTTAAGGACCATGTATAGAAATTTGAAATCCTTCATCCATCAGAGTGGATGCAGGAGCCCTGCCAATGCCCATAAGCAGTGGGATTTCTAAAGCCACTTCTGCTTTGAAAATAATCAAACTATGTACACTGCTCACCCATCATCACTCTGTAATTACTCAGTCAGAAAAGTTTAGTCTGAGGTGATCTTGCCTAACCATGTTCTCCTGCTGCCTTTAAATGCTGCACTTTCTGCTTCATTCTTACTACTGCTATCACAGCATCACTGGGCTTTGGTAGAGATTATGGTTTCATTGTGCAGGACGCTGCTCTGCCACTGAGAAAGAGTGTCTGCCACTAAGCACTTAAGTCTAAATCGAATGGACAGATAAAGGGGTTCAAATAAAACAGGACAGATGAAGTCTGAACTGCTGCCTCCCTTCAGTAGAAAAAGAAATAAATATAAGCATAGACCTTAGCATAAAATCACATTGGAGGTCTGTAATAGAAATAGATTTGTTCCCTTAGCTTTTCTCTGACTGTTTTAGCATGAGACCATCCTTTCGTTGTTTGATCTCAGTCTAGAAACAATGCTTTGGGGAACTTTTTTGGGTGTGGAGTTTCTTTTTTTCCTTTCCTGTTTCCAAAAATACAGTTGCTACGTGTGATTTAATACTGAGTTTTGAAAACAGGTTTGCACTGCTGTCCTGTTAAAACAGCTTTTTGGCATGCTTTGGATTCTTGCATGCTTGTGCTTGTCACCTTTTTCATAAAATATGCACAACTTTTCATTATGTGAAGAGCTCAACTACAGCCTCTGCAGAGATCTCTGCAGGGATCAGGCTGACCCTGAGACAGTGCTCTGATTATTTTGATTGCCTAGAGGTCTCCATCAACCTACAGGGAACAGACCACAGCGGTTTTGGGTTTTTTCCACTCTAAATAGCCGTTTGAACTCAATAGAACCAAAATAATTAGGCTGGAAATAACTATTAATAAAGAAGCCCAATTTTCATTTAGAAAAGCAAAATACTGAAGAAAAGCTCATAAAATGCTGGTTACTGCATTTATTGGAAGAGATACTAGCCCCTCTGCCTTATCCACATAAAAGTTATCTTCAAAAAGGCATGATATTACTCCCAAAAAAGGAAGTGCATGTTTTCATTTGTGTGGTTACAGCACAGCTGTGGGCTGTACTTTATTTTGTGAACCGAAAATCAGATCTGGTGCCTGGCTTGAAATGTCATGAAGAGATTCACATTTGAACACACTGAAAACTTTACAGTGTTTGATGACCAGGATGTAAAAGGATTATCAGATTAACTATGGGATTGCAGATCTTGGTATTTTATCATGAGTCCAGTTATACATCATGATTTTATTTCTGAAAGTCCCTAGTGCCAAATTTTGTAAACAGATAAAGGTCTAAGCTTTCATTGCAAACAAGAATAGATTTCTCTCTTATTGCTCTTGAGGGAAAACATCTCCTTAACACTTTTAATGATGCCTACAATATAACTAAAAAATCTCACCTTTTAATTAATTTTATTTTTACAACAATCTACTAATATATTGGACACCTACTCCTGGCTTTAAATTGACTGTGATTAGCAACTCTGCAAACCTTTTATGACACAAATGCACAAAAAAACCTCTTATGATACAAATGCACAAAAAAACCCAGAAAAACCTGGAGAAAATGTTCAGCTTTCACCAGTCGACGTGCTGGGAATTTGCAATTCTTGTCAAAGTGTCATGTGTTTATGGACCTGGTCAGTGGCATCACATTTGAACCGTTTGACTTGAGTTAGAGACAGCTTCCTTTTCTCAGCTGACAAGGTATGGTCTTCATGGGCTGAGCATGCATGCAACCTTCCTCTCTCTCCCTGCCCAACAACCCAGGTGCATGGGGAAGCATAAAGCACTTGCAGACCTCACTGTGGGCTAAAATAGTTGAGGACCACTGCCTGCCTTGAGGATGCTCATGGTCATTCATCGATCTAATCCATATGGCATTCTGTGTCCAGGGTCCTGAGACATGGCCTGGTGTTCTTCTACCTCCTGTTTACCACAGGCAGGAATAATCTCTGCAGTATGCACCTGCTATTTGTCTTCTCCTCAGCCTTCCACAGAGGAGCCCATCAAAACCTTTACTGTGTCCTTATGGGGAACAGTTGTCTCCTTCAACCCTTCCACTGGTAAGAGCAGGTTGCTCTCAAATGAGCCGTCCTAATGCTGTAAAAATCCTCATGGTTCACATTTCTCATTTGCACTGTTCCAGTTTGGAAAGATTATGCTGGAGAGTGTTGTGCCATACGTGTACACTGTCTACATAACAGCAACTTGCAAAACACAATTGCACTGTTTAAGTGTGTTATATAATTAGGGCAAGCGGCAATCTGGCCCTGCGTGCTGTTACTGCGCTGTCCTGCTCATCATTTCTGAGATCTATAGCACCAGGGAACATGATACCACCAGTCTGTAGTTTTCAAACTTAAACAAAGTATTTTGTTGGATTGGTGACCAAACTAATTTTTATGACATGTCATTTCTGGAAGGACATTGCTTTATTTCGCAGAAGGGTTTCCCATAGATAATGGTTGTTAGCTGGCTGAGTTGGAATCTAGCAGGATTAAGGAAATCTAAACTGACAGCTGGTTTTGTGCAAGGAAGCATAATGTGGCTGTTGTTACAGGAGGCAATGTGGGATGTTTGTGCACAAATGCATGACAAGAGGGCTTGCTCTTAGCTGTATATGTAAGTGCAGCTTAGCAGTTAAAGCAGCACATCAGGGCTAAATGCCTTGCAGAGAAAACTTCATGTGACTTTTTCATCACACACAGTTTGTGGTTGTGAATAAGATTATGTTTTTACTTTCACTATAGTTGTCAGAAACAGAGGTTTGAACTCTGGTCAAAAAGGAGCCATATTGCCAATTATCTTAAAGGGAAGCCAAGTCAGCTTACCACTAAAGAGTGAGGAACAGATAGCCCCTCCAGGCAACAGCCCAGCTTGTAGGTATGCACAACTGATACAGCAGAACTGATGTGTCCTATCAGAAACAGCACCTCAGATGCTGACATTTCATTTGCCAACTCCTAGGCTTTATTTTCTCCAAGCAAACTGCCCCGCAACTGCTAAGCACAGACATTTGAAAACAAACAGTTTCAATGGGACTGCACAGCTCAGTGCTCAGAAGCAGCATTGCCACTTCTGCTGAGCTCAACAGGCATTGAGGCAGCTTCTGGTGCTGAAGGTGCCTACCTGGAAACACAGAAAATTTCTTGAGGGCTTTTTCAGTCAGAAGCGATTTTACTATACCAGTTGAGCTTACAGCAGAAAAATATTAGAAATTGCTTTATTACAGGTCTGTGTGAAATCACAGGCTGTGCTTTGACATGCTTTGCATGAGTTTGCCACTAATGCAGCTATGATGAATACACCAAAGTAACATTTAATGTCCATCAGTCTCAGTGAGGCTTAGGATTTACAAAGTGCTCAGTACAATGCTAATGATGTTTTTGTGACATTGACATAATTGAGGCATAAATGTACTCACATGGGACTGACACTTGCCAGTATTAGCTAAAACAAATATGGGCAAAGTTGGGAGCCATGAAAGCAGAGAGACTGGATAGAGGTGGGATAGTGATTTATGCTGAAGCCACCAGAGCTGTGCCTGGCATAAAACACAGTGATGCAGAGTAGGGCAGAGAAAGTATCAGGTGCTCTATTGTCCATGAATGCTGCTAATCTGGAGCACCTTGCCCTGACTCTGGCACGTGGAAGAAGGACACAGTTGCCTGGATGAGTGAGTAAGTCTGAAAGGCATCCAGAGCATTCAAGGGAGACTGAAGCCCAAGTGGCCTTAGGGTGCAGTTTGGACTTCTGCAGCTCCCAAGACCCAGGGCAGACTGTTCTGGAAATAAGGCCATTCCAGAGAGCATGGAGTGTCAGGTAAACCATGCTGTGCTTGTACAAATGAAGGACAGAGTGCTGGTGTAATGAAATACGAGATTTTCCTTCCCACACAAATGAGACAGAAGAAATTGCTGCAGGAGTCCCCCAAGATACCCTTGTAAACCAAACTCAGATGTGCCCACAGAGCTGCTGACCCAAGAGATGTAACCTCAGGACTTCCACATTTGGCCATTCTGGGAAAATGGTCTGCTTACAGAATGGGAACATGGGGATAATTGCCTCCCACCTCATCCTGCAGTTCCAGTATTAGAGGCAACTCTATTCCCTCTCAGCTGTATTCCGCAACAAGATCCTCTTCCTTAACAGTTCTATCATTCAATGATATATGAGATACCTTGGCTGTGATGTTTCAGGTTTATGCTGCTATTTGGAATACGGCTTGGATTACTTTCACATTAGCCTAACAAAAAACTAGGAGAAGATTGCAATAAACAAGAAAAATAAGTTCAAAAACCATGATTCAAATCTGTTTGAAATGGATCTCTTAGTATTATGCCGATCCTTTAAATTCATATTTTCTTCCTTAGAAGTTTAAGATCACTTATTTAAAATATACTTCATATGTTGCCCTTGTTGGAAAATAAGTTCTGGTCTTCTGTGGAAATTCTCCTTCTGAACTGCTGTATTTTATTAAAGCAGTTCGTTCACTTCTACTAGCTCAAGTCACCATCTGACCACAATTAATCCAGCTATTTTGCACACACAGTTGATCTTGTTTTCCTTGCTGATTCTTATAGTAAAATGTGTGTGGATTAATAATACACAAGTACGTTCTGTTTTCACTGAAGTAAGGGTCATACTGGCAAATCTCTGATCTGAATATTTAACTCTGAATGCAGAAAGTGTACTAAAAACTTATTTAAATGATACAGCTGCTGAAGAAGTGATACAGCTGTTGGAGAGTGTAACTGTATTTGCTACTTTCAACACAAAATCTAATTGATATTTTCTAACTGATCTCTTCTAACTGATATTTTAAGCTTTTGTAAAACATATTTGAGTATGGATCACTGAAAATTGTAGAGCTACTTCTTGCTTTCTAATGAAGTCAAGAAACCATCCCAACTTGCCACAAATGTAAACAAACACCAGGAATTCATGTGGAAGCTGGGAGGACACATCATCCAGTTTCATTTCCTGAATAAACTGTCTGTGTGAGAACCAGGATATAATTTTAAGGAGGGCAGCAATTCTCTGCTTCATAGGCCTGACTGAACACATTTTAATGAGAAAATGCCAGTTCACTGGAACTGATTAATTCCATATGTTTTCTTGTTTCCCGTTCGTTATGTTCACCTTTGTGGGTTCCCACCCAGGTTTCTGCTGGAAAAACACACACAGCCCATGCTCATGTGGCATCCAAAGGCCCATGTTGGGTCTCACAGCACCCTCCATGAGGACCTGCAGAGTCCAGATGGCCCTGATCATCAGCTCCAGAGCTGCACGAATGTCCCCTGCACATTCCCAGCAGAGACAGACATATTGAAAAATGCCTGCTTTCCACCTACACCCCTTGATATGCTGTTCCAATAGCCAGACACTTCTGATTTTACAGGCATCCTTTAGTTTCTAGTTTCTCCAGATTGACCTCTGAATCCTTAGGTTCAATTTGCCACTTTACTTGATTACGGATGCTGCTGGATTCAAATATTTTCTCCCACTGCAGTCAATTATAGACCAGGATCAAGTTTCTTCTCTATTTTCTCTCCAATATACAAAAGCTGTACAAGACCTTTGAAGGTTATATGGCTGTATCTCATCCTGAGTGTGAAAAGCCTGCATTTAAATAACTTCACTCTTAGTATCTTTTATATTAGGGACATAAAACACGAAAAACACAGAAAAATTAACATATTACTTCTTTTTAAGATTCTTTTTGCAGCTTAAATCAGTGTATTCTGTAGATTTGTAGGACAAAGGCTCAGCTATGATAGGGTGCAAGTTATATAATTGGGTATCTATTTCATATAATCGGGTATCTGTTTTATGAGTACACAGAAATGAATACCCAGTCAAATTGTAACAGAAAAGAAAGTTCTACAGATTGTTTTCTATTTGCTTAGGCATCAACAAAAAAATAGGGACAAAAAACCTTTCAACAGTGAAAATGGTGTATTAGATTGGCAAACTTAAACTTTAAAGCACAAAACTTGTCCCAAGTCAGAACAGAGATAGGTTAGCAATAACTTGAAATTTAACAGGTATTGGAAGGAATAACTTATAACGTAAGTGATTCAGGGCAAGGGTGTTCCTTTCATGTTGAAAACACCCTTCCCAGAATATTGTTCTGTATCTTTTAAATTAATTGTCTGGGGAATGGTGGTGTCCCTCTGCTTTTGTGCACAATGTAGCTAAATGAGGTGATTTACAGCAAACAGTCGAACAAAGTAAGAAAGGTAACAACAAGGGAATATTCCTGAAAAGCAAGAGGATGGTGGGGCAGAGGAAAAGAGCCATTTCATTGGATTTGTGACAGATTCATGTTTGAAGTAGAGGCCTGTCTATCTAAAATTGGTGAAGATGCACTATCAGCCAAATGTAGCATTATTGGAGAATTATCCTCGAAGCTTTCTGAATCCCTCAGACACACAGAAGAACAGGGCAGTTTCCTAAAGGTGGGGACAGAAAATGTGACGTTCTTCTACTAACCTACTGGATGACACTGAAAATGTTGCTTCACCTCTCTCCTCCCCTTCTCTGGCAAGATTTTGGAGGCTCCCCTTGGCAGAGATTGCCACTGTTTGTAGGGGCTCAGCTAAGATCCGCAGAGACCCTTCGACAGCAAGCAGAGCATTAACCCCTTCTCGGCCCCCCGAGGGACAGCGGGGTCCCTGTCCGGGTGGGGACACATCCCGGGAGCTTGCTGAGGCAGTCGAAGCGCTCGGCGGGGCTGCGCTGGGGCGCGCTGACCTCTGCTGGCCACCGACAGAGCCCGCGGGGAAAAGGGAGGAAACAGGAAAGGGTGTGTTAACCCTGCTGCGGTTTCTGCCCAAATTCTGGCTGCTCGCCTAATCTCTTCTTACTTTCCCAGGGGAATAGCGTGTTGGGTACTGAAACGGCTGTGTGGTGCTTCTACGGGCATCCAGCAGCTCCTGAGGTTGTTTTTCCATGGATTAATTATTTCAGATGCATGACTTGGCAGAGGTATCCCTTTTGTGTTGGAGATAGTTTTGTCAAACTTTAAAAGTTGAACTGAAATTTTCCATGCTATGGACTTTACCTCACACCGGGACATTTTTACTCCTTGAAGTCTCGGTCTGAGGGAAACTATTTTGAGTGTATCCAAACGTAATTGTGCTGTTACTGACATTCTCAAAGTGTTTAAACTCTGGAACTGATGAAGGAGCATCACTTGAGTTTTTGCTGAAGGCAGAAATGCTTTGTATGAAGCCTGAGACCTTTTGGCAAAGCTACAGACCTTTCAGATCTGCAATTTACATGTGTCTGGTAGTTCCTAGCACATCTCAGCTCCTTTTACTGAAGATTTTGCTCACTACCATGCATGATCCACAAGCTCTATACACTTTTGCTTGTGGTCTTAACCACCTAGTTAACATCAGGTCTCCAAGTCCCACCTTGGGCACTGGGTGACAGAATTAAGGGCTGGGATACAGAAATTGTCTAGAGGAGGAAGAAGGCTGAAGACAAGAGAAGAGTGACAAAATAGAAGGGTCACACTGGGAAGGGACAGTATGTGCACTACACACATTCCTTGCAATCAGCTCTGGTCAAGGCACCCCTGGTCAGAGCCTTTCCTGCAGAACCTGCTCCACACTGAGCCAGACAGCATGAAAGATTGTCTCTAGACATTGGGGTGGCCTAGCTGCAGTGAAAATATTCTGTGTATCAAAAAACAAGCCCCAGCACTGAGGCCACGAATGCTACCCAGCATGGCAGAGTAATCATGGCTGTACTGATGCTGCTGCTAGCACTGTGTAAAGCTGCACACAAGGAGAAAGCACATCCTTAGTGCCCCAAAACTGGGACTCCACAGTGTGGCCAAGCTTTGTTCCAGCTTGTGAGTGATATGCCTGCAACTTTCTTCCTCTTTCAAAACTTGGAAAATGCAGTTCATCTTTGCAAGTTGAGGAGGGGTATGGAGCTGTAAAACAAAAATCTCTTTGTACTTTATTTTAAAATGGAGATCCATCACAGATGTTAGCTTGGCTTTTACTTCAGCTGCAATATATTTTGGATTTGAAATTAATGAAAAATAATTTGTGATAAGATTTTGTGATATGCAAAGGAAAGCACAGTTTGTCTTGACCTACTTTAGGATAAAAGTATCCATATCCAGCTGAACAGCCCCCATTTTTGGTGGTATGCAGAGTGAATAGCCCAAAATATATACATGATTTAGGAAAGGTGTAGTGTAATGAGAATTACCCATATACAGACATCAAAGTTAATATACTGGACAAAAGAATAAAGGAAATGATCCCTATCTTCTGTTCAGTCAAGTCACTAAATTCAAGTGTGTCATTGTGTCAGTAGCGTTTGATTTGAAGACTTCATTATTAAGAAGAGAATGCTCAGCATAGTAGATATTGCAATAATGAATCTTGCTGCTTTCTGAAGTCTACATCCTGAAGATCTTCTGTAAATTACTTGTATTCCTAAATTATCCTTTAGGGGCAAGGCCAACAAAACAGAACCAGACCAACACCAAGCTCACAAGAAGACAGTATTTCTAGTTTAAAATAAGCACCTTTCTGTACAGTAGTGCTGTGTGATGTATATGCATCTGTGTGCATTGCAGTGTGCAGTGCATGCTCAAGTAGTGTGCCAAGGAAGGTATATACTAAAACATTATCAAGGACTGACTGATTGCATACCCCCAAACTGATAATATGGCTGAATTTTCTTTCTGGACAGGCCCCTGGACTTAGAAAGGTGAATATGTTTTCATTGTGTGAAAAGCACAAACAAACATCCTGAGGAATTAGTGCTTGCATTGCGTTGATTATTGAACAGAACTAATTGTTCTGTGAGGCCTATACAAAATTATATATTCAAGAAATTCTCTATTTGTGGAAGCCTAGTTACCGTGTTTGCATACACAAATAAGCACATTGATCACCAAACACATGCATGTCTCAAAATTTTAATTAACAAATCTTCACTCAAAGTTATAACCTATTCAGTGTTGTCATGGGTATGTTTGCCATGTCCTTCATGACTCCCTGCCTTTCATGTTGAAAATGTAGCTGAAAATGTCCTTCAAATAAGGTGCTTAAACTCTGCTTAAGCAAGTACAATTGAGTCCTTGACATTATTTAGATCATGAGAGGGGTTGAATGCAGGGAGAAGTCTTTATCATATTTTACTGCATATGGGTAATGCTTATAACTCAGTGAGGACTGTGTGTAACATGATTCCCAGAAATTAAATGCTCCAGAGAGAAAGTTATACAATTAATCATCAATTTTTATGTTACCACTCAGCAAGATTTTTATTTTTGCATGCTGAGAGAATGAAGGGAGAGAAAACAGATTTTGAAGAAACTATATCCAGATATACTGGCTTTATTTGGCTTTGAATTTGCTTGTGCTTCAATAATTATTCTGAACATCTGGTTTCTTTGTTAATCAGAGAAAGCTTGTTTTATTCCCTTGAATTTATAATGAGAAAAATTTAATTTATTGCAGTCTGCCACATGAGAATCCACTGCAACAGTAACAGTTTGCAGGAACCGAACATGACATCATGCTGCTTGTGATATGCCTGTGTATGCCTGTGTGTGGGATGCTCACACACAATAATGATTATTTTCCCGTAGGATTGAAACCACGTGCAGGAACTCCCCTGCCAGGGGCAGCCAGGACTGCATCACCTGCTTATCACCATGATGGCCAACTCAACACAGCCAGGGACTTACAGGTAGGAAGAGGGATTTACCCAGGTGATAAATAGTTCATCTCTTTAGTGATGTTCAAAAGAACATCATTCAAAAGATCATCAAAATTATGTTCAAATGATCATCTCATCAGAGATGATCAAGGCTTTGCTTCCTGTGATGTCAACCTCTGTTTCTTCACTCTTATCTCAACATTCCTTCTCGGCTTTGATTTCCACCCCAGGGTATATATAGCCATTTGTTAACAGCAGAGGAGCAAGTCTGAAGTCCCACGGAGACGTTAAGCCTGTTCAACTGGCCAGGAAATGTTCACCTCCTGTTATGCAGAGAGGTTGGAGGCTTCCCTGTGATCCCTTTGTCCTCCTCAGAGATATCTTCATCACCACCACCACTTTGGTTATGGCTCCATTTAGGAAGAAGGAGAAGAAAATGTAGCTGCCTCCTGTGACATCCAGCTGGAGCAATGCCAAGTGATGGCAGACAGTAAGAAGTAGAGCAAAGACAGAACCTTTTATTTCATAATATCAGTTCCAGGGTCAGACTGGGTACCTGCTGCTTCACCAGACCACAGACCATCACTGTGGTGAGGAAAGCAAACTGTGATACAAGTGGTCTCTGTGCATCAGGCAATTGATCCGCAGGTAAGGATTTGGGGCTTGGTTTTTAAAGAGTTTTATTAAATACATATTAAAATGCAGCAACAGAGGATGTTAAACATTTGCTGTTTCATCAAAAAGATGGGGGCAGATTTTCATTAAAAAACCTTCTCACCTGTTACTTTCTCACAGAATCTAAGAAAATTGTAATAGCAGGTAAGGTAGCTAAATCTAGAATAGAACCTAAAATGGTTTTTGGAACAACACTTCCGAAATGTCTCTATTTTATGATCAGTAAAACCTACAGGAAAATACTTCAAAGTGGGCTGTTCTGACGTTATGCCACATGTATAAAAGCAGTACTGCCTCAGACTCTCAGAATATCATGAAACATGAATGCATTAAGGATGCAGTAAGTGGTCTTTAATGATTATCCTCATTGCACAAGGTCCTTCCCTGCAGAGGAGAACAAAAGCACCATGGTCCTGCCGCAGCACTGCTGATTTCTGCTGACTTCTTTCAAAGGAGATTGCCCTTCTGACAGGCTGTGGGCCTCCCAGCCCTCCCAGGCTCCACCAGCCAGCACATTGCTCACTCACTGGCAGGACCCAGGGTACACCATGCTGCCAAGCACACTCAGGGCCACGGGACTGGGAAGGCATCTTCAGGAGCCACTGCTCCAAGGACATCCTGGCAGCAGCCCCCAAGGCCATGCTTGCAGCAGCTGCCCTGTGAGCAAAAGGAGAAGAATGCCTTGGATGGAGAGTGGACAAGTGGAATCATCAGAGCAGTGCTGGCATAGTCCTCAAAAGGCTGTGAGAACACACAACAAGGTCCCTCTCAGCTCTCATTGCAATGGCATCACTTCAATGGTCTCAGCTCTTCCACGCTGTCCATGTTCAGTTTTGGCTTTTTAAGTTTTTAGTTTAAGACCCCTGGTTTCACAGACTTCATGGCCTTTTCCATGCAATTTAGCTTTCATAAACACATGTGTGCATGGGCACACACAAGCACATGTTCGTCCTGCCTTGCTTCTTCAGCATGAGTCCCACTTGAGGAAGACTCAGGTGTTCTAGGGTGATCCAAGGCATTGCCAACTCAGCACCTGGACCACGATGCCCGCAAGTGACTGTGGGGATGAGGGAATTTCCCCTGACAGGACACCCGAGTTCCCCCAGCTAAAGTGACTCTCTCTGAAGCACGCTGGCTTTCTGAACACACACTGGCTGAAAGAGCCACTGACACAAACAGAGGCTACACTGTCACCCTGTGCCAAATGTGCTGGCAAGGCTGGGGCCAAGCTGGGCTGTGTGAATGGCAGCGCTTCCTCTCAGATGCTGGCACTCGGGCAGGGCTCCCTTCACCCCCACCCACAGCCCCCGCAGCCCAGCCATCTGGGGGGAGCTGCAGCAGCTGCTGGAGACCACGCGTCACGCAGGGAATGCGCTCCGCCAGCCAACGGGAATATGCTCTGCCAGCCAGCGGCTGGTGCTGGTCTCCAGGATGCCCTCAGAGGAGCCATGTATGATTGTTTTTTCCCCACTGGAAGCTTGAGCTGCTGGGCAGTCTGACAGCTGACTGGGTGGTGGATCTCAGTGGACCTGAGCAACTTCCTCCAGCAATCAGCTCTAACAAAAGGCCTCTGTCAAGCCATGTAGAGCAGAGAACTGGCGTTGAGCGTGCAATGCTACTATTAAGGAATTAGCACAATGAGAAAATTATTTTGGCACCAAACTGCAGCAATGTCTGGGACAGCAAGACAGGTATCCACTTCTACCCCTACTTCTGATCATCATAAGCAATCTTTGCCTCTACCTTTTTTTCTGTTCAAGAATTGGTCAAGGAAGACAAGGAGTGGGTGCAGTTAATACAGGCAAAATTAAATGTATCTGCTACAGCTCTTTAAACTCCATCACTTAGAATAGTCCTGGAGGTAAACACTTTACATTACTGGATTTAGGATGCAGTAAAATTTTAAAAGGGCACATGCTCTTCCTGAGTAAACTGTTGCAAAAGGGGTTACATGTGCTTATATCAGTTGAGATTCATTCTAAATTTTACTTTCCTGTGTTCTTCCAAATGATAATATCAGATGAAATCTTGAGTGCTGTTAAGAATGACTGTGACATCAGACATGAAAGGACACTTGGTTTTGCAGTCTTGTCAAAACTCTGACGGAGTTTTCAGATTTTAAAAAAAATTAGTTCTGAGTTATTCACAATGGCAAGTCAGAGGCTGAATCTATTTTTAAATGGTCTTATTTCAAACCTCACTCTGTTTTTAAATCAAAGAGGAGATCTAATCTATTTCCAGACATTTCTCTTATTAGTTTCTCAGAAACATCATCTAACTGTATTAACACAGCTGTCAGAAGGGGCTACCTTAATAAAATGTAGCCTTTATCAAAGGGAAAGAAAAGAAAATTTTATTAGTTTGTTGACCAGGGCATTTCTACAGATGGCATCTGCTTTACTGGTTTATGTCCATGCTCAGATCTGACTCTTGTCATTGTACCATTTGTATAGTTTAATTTTGCTAATATGAGCATCTGAAGTGATTATGGAGAGATACTTAATGGGCAGCATATATGAAAGATCCTATTAAACAGCATTCCTGCATTATCTAAAACAGATGTAGTATTGTAAAACAAAAAAAGCCTTTATTAAGCTCCCAAAGCTGTCTTTGTCCATCTGCATAAATTGGCAGGTTGCATGAAGACCTTTTTGTTATTTATGAATAGAATTGTGCCTGAAATACAACCATACATAAAAAAATCTCTAATTTAGGAAGGGTTAAAGTCCTTGGTCTTGATATCCATCTTGTAGCTAAAGCCTGTCATTATGATCTGAGGTTTTACTGCTTGCTTCCTCTGGTTCTTCTTGTTATTTGTTTTTTACAAGCCAGCTTCCAGTTAACCCTCACTCTTTCATTCATGTCACTGGCATCTTGTATGTGTTATACTAGACGAATGCAGACCTCCTCATCAGGCTATGAAATACGTATGCTCAAAAGCTCCTAAGGCAATTCCTTTAGCCTTTACCTTCTTAGCATAAGATTTGCCCTGCATTGCTTTTCTCTTATAAAATAGAATATAATGCTAATTATACATTGTTGCCTTCAACAATTGCAAATCCAGATAAAGGAGGTACCAAATGACCCTATCCTGTGTCCTGCTTGGATGTGCAATATCTCCAGAATACCACAAAGTTCTCCCTGGATCTACCATTTGCAAGACAAAGCCCCTCTGGGTGAATTCTGCATTGTGATACTTTTGGATTAGGTGGCTGCTCTAACTGCAGAGATCTGTTGCTTCTGCTGAGTCCAAAAGCAGCAGTCCTACACAGAAGCCAGCACTGAAGCATACAAGCCCCACATCCAAAACTTAGAGAGTGCAGCAGGTCTGCAGGGAATTGTCCATTTGCACTGTGCCGCATGGGGCTGGATAGCTGCCCTTGGGTACCCACATCAACCACTTCAGCCTTCACCTGCTCCACCAGCTCTGCTCACATCACCTCTCCAGGCCACCCTGCTCAAGAAAGGCATGCTTTTTTCATTCAGATGTCACAAAACAAGAATTTAAGAGCCCAGTATAGGGCCAAAAATAAGTGGTTTTACAAGTTTCCAGCAGCTGTAAAGTTAAGAGATGCAGCTCAGTTCATTCAAAATTTCCTATAGTTTCAGCTGAAATATAATTTCCTTTTTCCCCCTCTTCCTGAGTGGTCTGTAAAAACTGAGCTTTTAAACTTTGCAAGAGTAGTGAAGATTCGTGATCCTGTGGTAATTTATGTTGAAACCTGGAAGAAGTTTTCTTTAAAAAGTATTTTTAGTTCATAAAATATTGTGTGAGGCAGCCACTAGTCCAGTTTTAGCATCTGAAATGTGACAGCATTCTACACATGGAGATCTGTAGGGAAAAAATGTTTCAAAATAAAATTGTAATGCCTCCTAGTTCTGGTTCAGTAGCATGGACATTTTTGGCTCCCTTAAGCTAAATAGCATTGAAAGGAAGGCAAGTAGCAATGTTCTCTTTCTAACCTGATTTCAGGGCATTACTGTGACTTGGAGATTTAGTCTCTGTTAATTTCTGAGTTATTTTAATTGTACAGCAGAGGCTCCACAGTTATTTCGGCATTCATCACAAGAGCAGAGGAGGTAGGTGCCTGTGCACCGTGTGGCCCAGAGATGAGCACTGCATGGCGAGGGAAGGGCTTGGATAACAAAATGCCAGATTTATCAGAAACCCCTGATTTTCATCTTTAGATCCCCAGCCAAACCACCTGAGCACCATAGTCAGAGAGCAGAACATTATATTGTGACATTTAAATAATGTTTACCTTTCTCATGTAGGGGGGAGAAAAAAGCTGCAGTGAGGTTTCCTCAACAATTGGCATTTAACAGCTGGCAGTGGGCAGGCATCATGACTGACAGTGCTGGCCAGAGATGCCTCTGCTTAACACAAAACAGCACCAGCAAACCTTACCCTGAGGAATCGCTGCTGTTAATCACTAAGTTTACTAAACGTGAAAAGCTGCAGTTACACATCAACTGTTCCTGCTGGTGGGAAAGGGATTGGCTCTAGCACTCCATCTCGAGATGGATATAATTCACGAGCTTCTTCTAGCATCTGGTGCCAACCACACAGAAGACTTGTGTCAGTAAAATATGAGGTTGTTATCGCTTCCATGTTTATGAAATGTTCTGTGCTTTACAGTGAATATATTTTCTTAAGCACTATGAGGAAATGGCTGAGAACCTCACATCTGGGTGTTACCTCTCCTTCTATAAACCATGTCTAAGTCAATCCAGACAGACTTTTAACAGTATATTTCTCCAGCTGAGCAAATTGGATGAGGAACTGTTCAGTTCCATGAAGACAGGTCAGTAGTGTTTTCACAGGTCAGGAGGGTTTTTTCTAATTATTCTTTGGCTTACATGATTTTTCTGTGACATATACATGCATGCTGAAAAATTTGGGACAGATGTGTTCTTGAAAATGACCCATACAGTTACATTTTTTAGATCTGATTTTAATGATGCATAGTTACCAACAATACTTTCTTGTACTTCAGAACACAGTACCTTAGTCCTTTAGTGACTGAAACGTTCAATGGCTACTCCATGGACAGGTCTCCAGATCTCTGTTCATCCTGTTCTTCCTCAGATCTGCTGTTACTCATACTCCCTTCTGCAAAAAGTGATCCAAAATCTCCATTACTTTTCTCTCCACCTTTTGATTTCTCCTCTCTGTCTATCATTACAACAGCCTTTATAGGGGTGTCTATCACTTTTTGGAGACATTGGACTCTTTATCAGGCCACTCTGCACATTACCTTGCATAATTTGATCTACTCATATTTCCAAACCTCCTCTTAATGTCAGTTCTCAATATTGTCTTGCAGCTCCTAATCCTTTTCCCTCCATTCTGTTCCACCTTTATTTTTATTTTTTTCCTGACCTTTTCTAGGAGATGCTTTGCTGGCATGAACATGGCTAAATCATCAACCCATACAGAGTCACCAATGGGTAAAGCTGTAAGAGGTGGCAAGATAGCTTCCTCCTCTAATGCAAATAAATATTTACCTATCATCTTAATACTTTCCAGTATTTCAACATTCCCTTAAACAGCCGTCTCTAATATCTTGGTATCTCCTCAAATATCTACCATGTTAACACTTAAAAGTTTTTTAATTCCACCATATTCTTTCCTGCTACAATGTCAGGTGATGTCTACCTGTCTCTCACTCGGTTGCCACGTGATTCAGTGAATATAACATTTCCACCTACCACACTAGAATGTTGTTTCCACAAGGATTCTCTCTTACTCCATGGTATTGTTTTGAACGAAGAAAACCCAATTCTGGTCTTTGCAGGTGTATTTTCCAGACACATTGTTATTTTGTTCTCTGGTCTCCGGTGTTTTTGTCTAAAAATACAAGGCACAAAAATCAAATGTTCTGAGAGGCTTCTCTGCACTGAGCAGTGTGCTATATTCTAGCCTTACATATGGATCTCCTGGGTTTGTTTCTTTCAGCTTCCATTTCTTTCCATATTGTGCTACTCACCATGCTACTACTATTACTTGCCACCCTGATGTATGGCATGTACTGACACATCCAAAGATACAAGAATACACAAAACAGCTTCTCATACCTTTGTTGAGAGGATGAGAAAATATACACTATTCTTCTTGTTCTGCAGAACTTCCCTGTGAAAAGAGTGAAGTTTTCCAAGGTTACCCCAAGACTACAGTTAAGCTTGCAGCCTATAAATATGATTTATAAACTTACTGACTATCTCAATTCTCATTACTTTAGGTGCAAAACAAAATGAACCCCCACTGGACACAATTTTCTCCTCCCCTCAGCGTTATTTATAAATGAGGTTGCCTGAAGGGAAGTGTTAAAATCATTGCCTGTTACGGATTCCCTCCTAGATTGTTAGTACTTCCAAACTCCAGTGCTTCTCCTTGAATCTTGCCTTTCTTCTATCATCATTTAAACAACTGACAGTTCTAATTATTGTACTCATAGACAAGGACTTAATTAACCTAATCAGCCTGCCATGGAGCTGACAGGTATGCTTTTCTGTCAGAGTTAGGTCAAAACATGTAATCTGCAATGAATAGGAGCTCTTTTTCAGCTGCTCTGGCAGTGGTTCAGTGCATCCATGTCTCTCCTCAGGCCACTGAATTGTGTGACCTTGCAGTTCACAATGAAGAGTGATGATTATAAAGTGTATGTCAAAAAGCTAGTCTTCTCTGACCCAGTTTCCAGACACAACATGATGGATAAATGCCAGGGAGGCAGCAGCCTGTGTTATCAAACAGAAACAGGGGCAAAGCAGAGGGGAACATTGCTTCAGTACTGCCCAGAAACCATCGCTCTCAGCATGGAGCAGTGCAGAGAACTGTGCTTTTTGGGGTGGGAGTGGGAGACACAAGATGAGATGACATAGACATACCATTTAGGCACTCCTAGGTGTTTGTGCCTGTACTGCCTCAGCACCCTGACCACTTTCTGGTCATCACCGAGGGAAACAAAGACACAATTCCTTCTGCAAGCTCTGGCTGCTCTTTACCTTCAGGAACAGATCACTACCACCCACTTTGTGGACTCCCTTGCAGCTCCACTAGCAAAGGTCAGAGAGGGATAGAATGGCTGGAGAAAATTGTGAGAAACAGTTTGTGTCCATTTCTCTCCCCAGCCCTCTCTGAAGCTGGAGCTGCTGCATGCCAGAGTGAGAAGCCCACATTCTTATTAACTTTCTGGTTTACCCGGGACTGAAAATAATACCATGTACTCCACATCCTGACAAATTATCTAAAATTAACCCAGCTAGGCAGTTACCTATAAATCAAAAAATATATTTTTTAAGTATTTATATAAATAAATCCTTTCATGCTGGCTATTTTTTGTGCAAGGGCCGGAGCAGCTGCAGTGCTGTTGGCAGACCATTTAGGACTCTCTCTTTCCTCATTTCCTCCCATCCTCCTAACATACTCACTTCCTTTGAGAGTTTCCTATCTTAGGAAATATCCCCTTGATTAAAAATCAACCAACACAGAAAGGTGTTTCCCCATCAGCTTCCTGCCTCACATCAGGGAAGTCAGCAGCAGTGACAAATCTGTAAGAGAAAAGAATCAAAGAGAAACTGGAAACTAAGCTTCCAACTGAGCCATAGACTGGAAGAACATTATAAAGAGCTGGTGTTTGTCACTGTACTTATATGAAATCTACCTGTCCTTGGGCCCTTGTAAGGAGGGCCATATGTAAAAATTGCATTTTTACTCATGATATTGCATCCTTAACCATCATATCTCAGATAACATACTGCAAGAGTCAGCTCCACAGTTCTTAGTCCTGGAGTTCAATCTGTGCAGCAGAATAACAAGCAGCGTTGCCAACCACTGGGCTTCCCTCTTGCAGTGTTGTACAACCAGGAGCAAAGACAGATTGATACACCAGTCCTGCTCAGATGATAATGTTTGTTTCACTCACTCATTGAATTTATTCAAACCTAGACTTACTTCCCTCAGTCCTGTTCCTTTTAAAATATTAAGGGAAACCTGGAATTTACAACTGCCTAGACAATATCAGAGCCTGTGTCACATTTTAAACTTTTTTTATCTTTTTTTTTTCTTAATTTTTTTTTGCCAAGGGAAAAGAAATAAATCCTTAAAAGGCAAATCAGACTAGGTTGAGCATCATAAACTTCATGGCACTCTAGCCCTCATAGCTGAGGCCTATAATGTGCACAAAAGCAAAGAGCTAGAAACAAAAGTCCCAGTTCAAATAGTCCCTTAGGAACATGAATAAAGGCAAAACACTGATGTTTGTAACAAGGAATATGAAATTTTATGAAATCTTAATCTAGTCCTTCAGAAATGGCAAATGCACCCTGAACTCAGATAAATCATGTAGAACACCAAAAGTCTGAGAACGGCTTGAAAACATTCATACAGTATAGTCATGACATGAGGGACATCGATGTGTCAGGTCCCTGTGACTCGTCAGAGTACTGACCTGTTATGCAACTCAAAACACAGCAAGTAAGACAATTGTGATTATGTGTTTTAGTATATCAGAAAGCAGACACTTTATATTTTAGAAACTGTACTATGGAAGAGAGTTGATTTATGCAAACCTTCATATTTGCAAGTGACTGTGTAGTGCTGGCCAAAAGGATATCAAGAGTCAAAAAAATATGTAGAGACTCAAAGACATTTAGTATTACATTTGTGCCAAACATGGGACCACTGGAGGCTGAGCAAGCAGAGGTGAGAAAAAAAGCCAAGGCCTCAAACTGAATTGTGTTGCCCAGAGCATTTTTATAAAATCACATTGAAGGGAAGCTACCTCTAAAGAAACAGCAAACCCCACAGGAACCACCAAAGTCACTCGACCCTCACTGATTTTAACAGGTAGGAAATATTGATTAAAATTAGAAGATAAGCCTCCTGAAGCAGTATGGAATCCTAGGAGGGTCTTAATTTATTCTGCATTTATTTAGGAACAGGAGGATAGATTCTAACTTTGATCTTAAGCGCACATTCTCACACATTGTAGTTATTAAACACTTCACAGTTTAACAGCTCTTTACTTGGCTTTTTAGCCTCAGTAACACATCATCTGCAATGTAGTTATACAGACTGACACATCTGAGAACTGAATCTTGTCTTAATCCTTAAGAGCTACTTGAAATCTCGTGTGTAAGATACATAAC
Organism: Grantiella picta; assembly: GCA_013397955.1. Lineage (NCBI taxonomy): Eukaryota > Metazoa > Chordata > Aves > Passeriformes > Meliphagidae > Grantiella > Grantiella picta. Next base: position 65,178 of record VZRM01006571.1, read on the forward strand.
AAACTAATATTACTGCCTAAGGCCTAAGCTGGTAGAGTAGATAAGTAACGTTTCTGCAGCAGAAACTGTTCCCATGTGCCTGTTTGCACTGCACCCAGGGGGAAGAAAACATCCTGATGGGTTCGACAGTGTGAATCCCAAAACCGGTTCTCACTGAACAATAGCTTTCCATTAGCCTGGTGAAAGGATGCCTCTGATCACAGATATTGCAGAGACAGTCTTTTCAGGACTATTTCTACTCAGACTTTCTCACGCAGGGTAAGTAGAGCAGGGAAACAGCTTTCAGTGGAAAAGCAAGCAAACAACAAAACAAAACAAACCCCTCTAAGTAAGGGTAGATTAAGAGTCTGGGAATCTTTTGATCTTTTGGACTCAGCTGTCCTCCAGCAGAACAGAGAACAGCTGACTGAGGAAAAAATAATGCCAAATAACTGGATTTCTGGCGAAGAAAAACTAAAAAGAGGCTAGGAATGAATGGAGAAATGTGCTTGTCGGTGAAACCGGCTGGGTGAAACCCTAGTATTGCCACAATCAATCAGGAGCTTTGCTGTTGGCTGCTGAGGAGCCAGGCTTTAACCACTGATTTCAGTGTGGACACTCACCTTATAAACATTCATTCTGGGAGTTTAAAAACTCACTGTGAAAACATTTTAAAAATTCATTATTTGAATGAATTTTCAAGATGTGTAAGTATAAAGAAAGTATTACAAAATGAAGGAACTGTATTTCCATTTCAGGTAAACAACTATAATGGGCATTACCAAGAGGTACATTAAGATTGTTCCTGCTAAAGTTCAGATACAGTTGCCAAGTTACTAGTAAGGTGCACTTCACCTTTGACAAAAACTGCCCATGTGGGCTTCAATAATAATGAAGTCTTGTGTTTATCAGTATGATACTAACTTATGGAGTGTGTACGTATGTTATACATCTGTGGTTATATGTATATACAGAGAAAAACTCGTTGAGGGAAACTATTTTTGTCTAGGGATCAGAATACCTGGAGGTATGAAACATTATGCTGGTTTGCAGCCCTTGGATTATGAACATTGTAGGCTGCACCTAACTCAGCTCTCACTCAAATCAAGATTGCTTGAAAACTTCTGACAATATTTTTTTTAATTTGAAATTGCCAACTGGTATAAAAATGTAAAAGTTCTAGCAACATGGTAGGTTTTTTGTAGATTTTATTTTGGATTTTCCTCACCTGTCTACCTAGTCCAAAGGTTGACCAAGGACCTGGGTGTTCTGGCTTCCCAGGAAATGAACCCTTGACAATTCTCAGGATTTTTAAGCCCTCAGGTCTCAGATAAATTGTCTTCAAGTTAAGACTATGGGGCTCCTTTAGTCTACAGCTTAGAAACTCTATGTGCTATGAATCAGTATCTCCCCTTATCTCAGGGGGTACTTTTTAACTGTGGGTTTTGTCAGATACAGAACAAGATTTTTTCTTTTTTTTTTTTTTTTTTTTCAAATATTGACATCTTCCACAAACAGGAAGCAGGTTTTTCTACTCAGTTCTGATTCAATTTTCTAGCATGAAATGTCTATTTGTACAGCAGGAAGCTGAAAATTTTTATCATCTCAACTAGCACTATTTCACAACACTTAGCACAGGCCAGTCTGTGCATTGTAAACAGGAACTGGCAAGTGGGTTACTTCTTACTCCAGAGCTACTTCCCAATATGGACATTGTTACCTTGGGAAGAACATTTGGACAAGGTTCTCTTTAAGTGTCTTGAGTTTCCTGGGAATCAGCTAACTCAAGGACATAAACATCAGAGGTGTACAAGCACACAGAAACTAAAGCACATGGAAACTCCCATTCCACTCTGGGATCCATGACTGCCCAAAGGTCAAATCTTCAGTGTGAAAGAGACACTTGGGCATGGGCAGAAACACGTGGGCACTCCCCTTACAGCAAGCTGAACTCAACTTAAATGCTGTCCTAGAAGAAATATATTGTCTTCCAAGGACAGCAGCTGTCCTGTGAATCATACAAATCATACAAACCTGTCAAGCTTATCACAATTACTGCAATTCATTTAAATACATACATACATATATCTATATATATGTATATGTTTTTAAATGAATTAGTATACACATAGTTCCATGGCAATAATAGCAGTGAAGGAATATGAAGCTTATGTAAATAATGGCTTTACTTTGAAATGAAACAGAAAAAAAGATGCTGGGAAAAAATAAACCAGATTTTGAACAGATTTATTTTCACACTGACTTCAGGTCTTCATTTATTAACAACAAACTTTTTCCACAAGCAAGCCAATATTGATCGGTAATGCAAGGGAGAAAACATAAAATATTTATTCACTCATAGAATAACAGTAAGAAAAAATTTTCTAGATAGTCAGACATCTGTGCAGGATGCTGGGAATGCATGGGGAGTAGTTTATTAACAGAGCTGTTCTGCATATTTTGTGTAGGTTACTCCTCTTGTTTTGAGCTTCTTCTGAAAGATCAAGATTTACCGCCTGGAACAGGGGCGGCTGTTCATTCATCCAACATAAATTAGTCTCTGGTGCAGGTTTAAGGCAACTGGCAGTGCAGGCCTTAACTCGATGAACCTGGAAAGGCCCACGCCTCCCACACCACTGCTTTTCAAATGAGAAATTCCTCGGCACAAAAGACTCAGCCCACAGGACTTCTCCAGACAAACAATCAGCCTGCAGTGCTTCATTGGGCATGAGGGTTTTGGCAAGGCGCCATTCACTATCATTAAAAGTGTTTATAAAAAAATTGTTCATTTTTGGCCAGCTTTTTTTTCCAAGGCCAGGCCTCCACCCCCACATCTTCAGTGGAATGTGTTAATAATTTGCTTTGTGGAGATGAAAGGCTCTTTGATAGGAGCAGCATAAACACATCTCACTGTGCTCAAAGGTCTTTGTCCCACAATAGAAGCATAGTTTCTGTACAGTGGCTTGAACGGGAAGAACAGACACATTTCTGAATCATTTTTCACTCTTTTTTTCTGCCTTTCCTCTTCACATACACACACACACACCCCGTTTGTTTCTTCCTTTATTTCTTAAAGTCTGTTGTAAATCCTTGTGTGAAATACAAACAAGAAGGTAGTTCTGAACAAGAAATCCTAACTAATATTTGCAGCAGATGGATTAAAAATACCAGCCAGTCCCTGCAGTCTGTGGTGTCAGAAACCAAAAACCACACCAAAACATGGGTCTGTCCCAGAGTATGTGACTGAGCATAACTTGGAGTAGTGTAAAGCATGGGAGTGGGGAAGACTCCAGCTGCTATCATCTTCTGAGCCTCTCTTCAACAGCATGTTGCAGGGCCTACTGAATAAATACAAATGAGAGTTTATAATTCATCTGGAGGGAAAAAACAGGTATCATGGCCTCAAAATGCAGTGTATACCAGCAAGCACTGACTAACTCTTGCCCCTGGCTATAGTGCATCCCCTTCACTGCCCAGTTTGAGCCATTCTGTGCATCTCATCTATACTAACACTGCCCCTTTTAAAGCACAACCTATTGGTGCTGAACCACAGCATCAACCTTCAGTGATCCTGAATGGATAAAGATATAACTGAGATGTGGCCCTCACTCCTGGCCTGATTGACCTATCAACACAAGACTTAACCACAACATTGTCTTGAGATATTAGCACTTCAGGACATCTTTCAATATGAGCTTTGTGTAGGCTTGTTTTATTTCATTTTTGTCTGTTCTTTTGATTAAAAAAACATGGTACACTGTCCTGGCTTTACCTGTGTTTTTGTTGTCCTAAAGTGTTTGCTGCCCTCCTGCTATGTCTCTACTGACTCTTGACAGATTATGTGGTTTTTTATTCATGACAGCCCACTCTAAAGAAAAATCAAATTATTTTACAGATGTGTCACCTTACACTTCTGAAGAATTATCATTCAGCAACTAGAATAACATGGTCAAATAGGCTGAAGTTACTTGAGCACTTATGCTATACTTTTTGAGGCAATTTAGACATTAAAAGCATTTCACTGTTGCTCCATGCAATATTAAGGTCTATATGTTGTAGACTATATGTAGACATATTTGGGAATGGACAGCTGCCCAACAGCTCAGATTGCACTGTGCAGCAAAGCAGCTTCAGTCTGGACATGCCCAGTCACAAAATCATTCTGGGAGAGACAGTACTCCTGGTAGCCAGTGCTCTACCAATGTTTTTCACATGTATGTTCCGCTTTCAAAAGGATTTTAAATCCTTAACAAACTCTGCTCAGAGAGTCATTGCTGAAAAGAGAGATTGAGATTTGTAAGGCAAAAATGTAAAGGTTTAGGAAAAATATAGGCATTGTAATTTAAATGTAGGTTTGCACCAGTACAAGCAAGGCACAGAGTTTCTGAGCTCACCTGAGGTGATAGGAGTGAATAGCTGTAAGTCAAGTCACCAACATCTCAGTTTGTATTGTGGGTAGAGGGCAGATTTAGCATCTTTAAACTACAGCAGCCCAACAAGTGCTAATCTGGTCACTCTGTGCTGCTAATCTTGTTCTTTTCTGTAGTCATTGTTTCCAGCCCCAGTGCTTCAGCAAACATAATTGTGTCTTGTCATCTGCAACACTTCTCCCATGCAATGATCTCTGATAACATTAATGTTGAGCCTGAGTTTCAGCTGTGGCCATAGTCCTTCCCTCAGAAGGGACGATGGCTGGCGCCACAGTCAGGTGTTTGGACTGACAAGGAATGAAGGTGAGTCAGGACTCAAACTGATGGTTTCACATTTTAAAGTTAAATGGTGTGGGATGAAAGATCATATATTGGAAATACTGCTGCATGAATAGGGACAGCACAAGCTTTAGCTCAGTGTGTGAGAGCTTGGGATGCACCATGCAGTGTAAAGTGACTCTTAATATCACAGGTTGCTCAAGTGTCATTGCCCTTCTTATCTTTTCTAAATATACATTTCCACAACACTCAGTGAAATAGTAACCATGTATCTTGATGTGGTTTCAGTGCAAAACCACCTGAAGAATGGCAGTTTCGCTTGATCTCAATTTAAGCATTTCGGGCCCATTCAGAGCAGAAACTTAGGGAGTGCCATGATACTGTGGAGCAAAGCAAATATTTGCACAACCCATGGAGACCAAGCAGCATGCACTTTAAAGCAGATCTATTGTGTGCTGCTGCCTCCAGCCAGCATCTCTGTTTGTGGTGGGAGTAAGCAGGTTGGACCTGCTATGAGCCTCTCCTGTGCTAGTGGCAACCTCTGTCAGACAAGTGGAATAGACAGCTTTGGGGGGCCAAGGGGAAGGACAGCATTTTCAAGTGTAGTTGAAAATTCATCAGAGCTTTTTTGCATGCATGCAATTCAAAACATTTCTGTCTCATTTCTGTCTGCAGTATACAGGGGTACAGTATACCCCTGTATACTGCAGGGGTATGTTGCTAAGGGGAGGTTCCCAAAAGAAAGGATCTTCTGCTTGGCTGCTTGACTTCTGCTGCATTGTCGGAAATAGTTAAATACAATGATCTAGACCGGAAAACACCCAGGTTCTTCTTAGCTGATTTTTCATTCACCTGCAGGCTAATTTACACACCCAGCTGCATCTATAGCTACCTGGGATAAAGACAGAACAACCTGCTGTTAACAGAGGCTACTGTCCTGAGCAAGATTTGCTTTACTCTACATGTGATGTCTTCAACTCGTTCACAAACATTCTCTGTAGCCAACACTTGTGTTTCTACAGCATGCTCAGAGTTAATATGTCACAGTGATGGCTGGTTGCTTCCTAGGAAGAGTATGCCCTGCTCTGACCAGCTTCCTGACACCAGAAAGAGCCTGACAGCCAAGAGAGGAGCTGATCTGAAGTGGTCTTTGTAGTACGACCAGTCCTGATCAGTAATAGTGAAAATGTGTCTGCCCACACAGGAGAGGTTACAGTATTGAGCAGGAGGACCTAGCTGAAGAGCTGGTACAGAGGGTGACAAAGCAGGTAAATAGGTATAAGAGTGGACCCAGCCCTACTCCTACCTGAGTCTATGAGCAAAGCTGGAGAAAGAAGGAACTTGAAATATGACTGGGATGCGTGAAATATAAAGGTAGTCATTTATCGTTTGTTTCCATACAATGGGCAAAGCTGTGGTTGCAATTTTTTTCCTGTTCTCTTTCTTGTATAAAAACATAGGGAGCATGGCCAAGCTTCTCCTGATAATTATCCTGTTCCCTTAACTAAAAAAATCTCTGTTTCCACATTCCCAAGGAGTCTGAGCACATATGAACATAGAAGAGCTTGATCACAACGAGAAGTAGGAATATGCCTTTGGGCTGAACGTTCTAGCCACAGTTTTCTGTATTTAAGAAAGAAAAAACATAACAAATAAGCAGTCATGACAACCTGGGGAAAAACTCTGTTTCATTGTTTGCTTCTATTTAACTCAGACAATAACAATTCTATAAATGGCTAATAAAAAGCCGTTGCTGGAAGGCAAAAATAAAATTCAGAGTTTCTTTTCATCAATATGAAACATTCCTCCTCATGCAAAGACCAGTCCCTGCAGCCTCTGCTCATGTGAAAGATGTTTACTCATAAGGGGGTTTGCAAGGGCTGAAGCATTAAGCACACAAAAATAACGATGGCTCTTCTATGTGCTCAAAGAAAGTTGAAGTACTTTATATTTTCAGCATAGGGTGAAAGTAGTACTTCTTCAAAATTGTGACATGTAAGAGAAATGTGGCATTTCCAGGCAGGAAAACAGTGGGAGCCCTGGTCCTGACCAGGCCTGGTTGCTGCCACTGGGGCTCTGCTTGTGCTGCAGCACACTCCCTGTGCTCCTGCAAAAATAACACTCCAATGCTAATTTTAGCATCAGCTATAATACAAAGCAATTCAAGGCATCCACAGTGTATTTCATGGGGACAGTATTTCTCTTTTTCTTGTGTAGTTCCCAGGCTGCAGTGCCATTCTGTTCACCAATCTTAAACAAACACCGCCCTTGAGATTTCCTAAATAGTTCAAAGTGGTGTCTAGGGAAACATTAGAAGCATAGATATGGGAAGCCTGAATATGCTTCAGATGAAACCACTTTGGATGTCCATTTTAGTGCAAGTTCTGGGCTGGAAGATAGTATAAAGCAAGAGTTTTTTAAGATAAACTTGTCAGGAATGATGCGATAATAGCTAAGTTTCCTAAATATTTATTCCTGATAAGCTTTTCACAAGCCCTTCACTCATCATTTCATTCAATTTTTGATGCAAGAAGTGTTTGAGGAAGAAGAATTAATGGTCCTGAACTTTTCAGTCTGCTTGCAGTTCTGACTGGAATGGAATGTTGTTTCCCTGCTTATTTATTATAGGGAGCACGTACAGATACGTTCACTGCAGAAGCCAATGTACAAGAGGCAGTACTCCAAAAATCTGTCTTTGACAGCAGAGGCCACAGTCACCATAGTTATTTTCTATTCTAAATACAGGGAGGAACTGCAGTAACTGGGACATGCTAGTTTGCAAAACACTAATGCCATCTCATCAATGGATAACCACTGTTTGTATGTGCTGGATATCAGCACCTGTAAACTCCTACACCTGCACCTTACTCTGAGGAAACATAGAAAGTCAGCAAGTATTTTCAAAAGCAGCAGCAAGAGACACTAACATGAAAAGATCGTACATGGGGCAATACCTCCTGATTCCCACTCCTTATTATTCTCTTTAAAAAATCTTGGGACGTTCTCTGGCCTTTATTCATCACTGTCCCCACCCATCCCTAGTTTCAGGAATGTCACAGGTCATGATTAAAATAGCTGCCACTTTCCCATACCTTTTGTGATATTTTTGCAATGTGGGATAAAACTCTGTCTCTTGTATCCACATGGGGGAAATCCAAACTTCTCCCTCTGTCTTAATGCACTCTCCCAGCTGCCACACAGTGTGGTGGGAGCTGGAGGAGCATTTTGAGGAATTATTACCACAAGTCTGGTTTTATTCTTGTTCTCTTTGTAAATGAGGCCCATTTTTGGAGACAGGGCACTTGGCTAGCAGGAGTTCTGGACTGACCTGGTTTGGTTAGCCTTACTTTTTTATGACTATGTCATTACATAGCACGATGATAGTCAGTCCTGTTCTCAGGGTCCTAAACATCCGGGCAATTCTTCTGTGGCCTTTTCTGGGACTCATAGCTTGGAAAAGATGCTAGAACCATAGAAAGAGATTAACATTGCTTGTCTTCAATGTGCTCAGAGCTACAAAGCCTATTCCAGCCCTTAATCAACAAATGCTTACTAATACCCACTGGAACACCCACCAGCCCCAGTAAAATTTAGCCCAGAGACGGAACCATGGACCATACCTGGCCAGCACAACCCTTTTGCATGCACCAGCAGGACATTAAAATCACAGCAGGTCACACAGATGACATATCTCACAAGTGTAGCCCACTGTTTGCTTCAGGACACTCAGCTTACCAGGAAGTCTTGTCCAGAATATGGATGTTTTGGCTGGATGGCCAGGATGCTGTGGGGCAGGATGGTCTGAGGAGACTGCTGCTCAGCCGCAGAGACACAGTCGGCACATGGGCAAGATGAAGGTGTGGCTAAAAAGATCAAGAAAACAAAAAGTCTGCTGTACCTGGGGGATGGACGTTAGGAGAAGAAGCAGGTGGCCCATTTGTCCTGCCACTGCCCCCCAAGCCTGTTCCCTATCTTCTGTTCTCTCTCATTCGTGGGCCCAGCTCCTAGTTGACTTTCAGCCACATTCCAGGCCTGCCTGGTTGCTTAACCATCCCCAATCTACTATTACTAATGTTTTTATTGGCCAAACACATAAAACCTGGCTCCTGACCACACTGCTGTTGCCTTGCCTTGTGGTGTGCCCTTTCCTTCCTGTGCTTCTCATTTGTTAGGGTCCTTTGCTGGAGTAGCAGCAGAGGCAGAGGGCTGCCTGCCCTGCCTGCGGTGTTGGGGAGCTGTGCTGGGTGGAAAACAAGGGGATGGCCACAGGCCAGCGTCCCCAGGCCAGGGCAGGCAGCCTGGCAGACAGGATGTGATGGGGAGAGCTCAACACGGGCGGCAGGACACAGGCTGCAGCCAAGAGGCAAAATGCCAAATTTCAGCAGTGGCAGGAGGAAAAGGACTTCCTCAGCATCTGGGCGGGAGCTGCTGCCATCCAGAAAAACACCAGACCAAAGCTGGGCCTGGGGCAGGTGTTTCACCCCTTATCCCCTATTTTGTTTCTGACACATTTGGTCTTCTTCAATTAAAGTAGCTAGTCATCCTACTAAAGTGTCCCTGTTACAGCGGCTTTAACAAGGGACATAGATACGATGGCACGAAAAAAGATGCAAATGTTTTGAAATAACTCCAACACCTGGAAGAATCTGCTAAACAGAAGAGAGAAGGGGTCTGCCCACTCAGTTTAGTGTTTGTTGTGTGCTTTCCACAGGCTAAAACTGATGTGAGCACATCTTTCAGAGAAAGAGCCATCCCCCTGCCTTGATAGTTAACCACAACTACCAAGTACAGGGCTTATTGCCCTCTTGGCTGAATTTAGTTTGAGTTCCTTTGGTCCCAAAACCTTCTGGAAGTCAGTGAGAAAACTGACAGGTCCAGACAGGCAGCCCTGGCCAAATATACTGCTTGTCCCTCCAGTGAGTGTGCTACATTTTGAGAGGCAGTACATAAACTGAAAACTGTCCTGATGTAAATGGTCTTACTCAGCAGTGGAAGAACAACTTGCAAGCAGCTAGCTGTCTTACACAAGGAAGATCTCTAGACTCCTCCAGTATTAACAACAATGCATTATAATGTTTATACAGGCATGTAAATCTAAATTTTGTACATTAAACATTTACAGGACACAAATCAGTCTCCAGTGCATCTGATTCCATTTCAAAAGTGTAACTGCTAGATTAGTGACTGTACCATAGCTTCTCTTGTCTCTTTATTTTAAATAAAAGCACTTTTTGCCACTGTGTTTTATGTAGAGGTTAATCTTGTGGATATGCATTTTGTGTGCTCTGATGCCTCTTTCCAGTAACAGCAGATGAAATCATGTTTGTGTGACCCAATTGCATATTAGTGGGATATTGGGATTAAGCTGTTTAGACTTCCCAAGACTGAGGTATTTTGACACTGATGCAGAATGGGAACTTGAGGATCCTTGGGAGCATGATTTTTCGTCTTGAACATAAGGCCTCCAGAAATTCAGGCAGATACTGAGGCAAGGCTTCTGAAGCCCACAAATCTCAAATGCATGCTGTCCAGTTGTACATACAGTTTTGTGCCTATGGTCTTACCAACTTCTTGCCTCATAACCCGACAGGGTAGAGAAGGTCTGTTAACATAAATGTGCAGATGGTAGGATTTGGCAAAAAGTCCGCATAAAAAAGGAGGTTAAAAATCTTCATGTGAAAGTATGTTTAAAGAGAAAACAGAAGTTTTGAAATCAAAGCAAATCCATCTGTCTTCCTGTTTCTGCTTCCTAAGAAGAAGTGAAAGTGTTACAACATAAAGAAGGCTGCTGCCACTGGTGTATTTAGCATCAGAAAATAATTAAACTCTCCTAAAAGGCTGTCATGAAGCACCCAAAGCCAGGGGCTGCAGAAAGCGATGAATGATGACTTACTGGAGAAGGTCCTGTGTCCTTAGAAGTGAACCTGCTGTTTTGCAGTACTCAGATATGATACAAATATAGCACACATAGCATGCTTGTGTATAAATTGCATGTGAAAGATTGCTTTTGAAGAGGAAGCTTCCCCACTACAGGAAGTGTCTGGAGCTATGCCTGTGTTGCAGTCTAAAAAATTATTACTTAAAACACTACTCAGAGGAAATGAATGCAAAGCTTTTTGCAAGTAGGCTAGGAGAAATCTAGAGCTCTACAACCAAGCAAGTGGGAAAAGATGTAGGTCCTAAATCTGTCTGAAGATCTCCGTCATTTGGCAACTACGTCTTTTGATCAAATGAAAGTGGGTATAGAGTGCACAGCAGGCTGATTTCTTCTGCATACCACCATGCCCCCCACCCAAAGAGGGTACAAGAAATCAAGTGGGTTGGACCAGGGGAAGTTTAAACCAGCCAGCAGGATCTCTGTGCTGGCTCATGCACTTTGTGGACGCAGGGACAGAGGCACAGACCTGCCCCACTGCTGTTTCGTGACTAGGAGAACCAGCTCACGTGAGGCTATGCACAATGGTGATATACTTGTCCTTTCCTACCCTTCCCTATCCCAGCTGAGTCAAAGTAACATTCTTTAACATTTGTTCAGATGTTGAAAAAGTCAAAGTGTCCACCACATGTAGTTTGTAATGCATTATTGAATGTGTGACTAAGAATATAAAGCAGCTAACAGTACCAAAGCCTTATATATCTCCCATATATATCATAAACAGAAGAACCACATAATAAGTAGTGGGTTTTTTTAGTGCAACTAACTGTTTTACCTCCCATGTAATAAAAATAAAAAGTGGGAGACTTGCAACAGGGGCTTCTCAAGCTCTGATGCCGCTATGGAATGTGCTATCTAAAATGCTCATACAGAGAAGGGTAGCCAAGGAATGTGAGTATCTTCTCATCATATTGTGAAGGCTCTGAGTAATCCCTTGTCAAATGTTAACATTACATAGAATACTTCAAAAATCAATGAAGAAGCCAAAGCATGTTAGACCCATTTACCACAGCCTAATCAACCAAGTAAGCTCAGATCTTTAAACTAATTATGAGTCACTGAAATAATTAAGGATTCCCTTCTCACGTGATACTGTTGGAATTCTCTGTTACAGAACAACTGCATAGTAAACATTATGCATGTGCTCAGACAGTTGCTGGATTTCATAAACAGCCCTTTTTTCTGAGAAACTTTGGTAGCCTTTGTGAGCAGCAGTCAATGACAAATAATATGAACAAGCAACATATGTTCAGAGAGGCTTTCATGGGAAGATTGCTTGAGTGGGGAGGGGGAGATGAAAGAGAAACTGATAACTGGCACTTAAGAGGGGCTCTATAAAACTGTGGGATTCATTTCCAGACAAATGTTCTCTCTATGCTGTTTGCACAGCTCAAAAGTAACCCCTGATGACTGATTACATTAGCTGGATGTTATATTAACTGGATGTCTGCATTCCACAGATCTTTCCTGAGGATTTATACCATACCAGGTCATTTCTCATATTCATGGTTAATCTAGAATAAAGTCAGAAAACAACTTGACTTTTTTGACAACCGTCCAACAAATTTTATAGTCGTACCTGTTGCAGCTTTCTGGGTAAATTGATCCTCATTCATCATAGTTCTGTACACAGATCTAGATACACATATTTTTGTTTTCACAATCAACTCAAACATTAATACACCAGCTTACTCTGGACTGAAATTGGACATGTTAAATTCTTCGTGGTAAACACTTCTTATATTGTATTTGTATTTGCTTCTTATATTTAAAATGCAGTTCTGATTTCATCTCATTAATTCTTTTCTGATGCTAATTTTTACCCATTATTTATTACACATTTCATTTTTTTCTTAGAGCACAGCATCAAACTTTAGAATTAAAAGCACGTGCAGGTGTGAGACTAGCCAGGACCTACTCCCAAACCATTAAGTGTCTGCTAACATTTTTGACATATTAATTAGGGTCAAATTTCTGGAAAAGCCAGAAGAATCTCTGACCTGAACTTAAATGCTTTCCAAAACAATCCATTCTATTATTTGTGCAAATCTGCCCTGACAGTACTGTGGACAGTACTCTCTAAATTATCACTCCAAATATCAGAGACACTGTATGGTGCTTCAACCATAGAGAATATGTTTTTGCTGAGCAAAGTACTATAAGCTTAAAATGACTGAGAAGAGAGTGTTTCATCAGCAACCAAACCCTTCTCCTGATCTTTCCTAGCCTCCTCTCTCTACACTTCTCCTAACTGTAGGGCCACCCAGACAGAACATGGTGCCACATCCCCTGATTCCAGAGCATACCCCATGCCAAGCAGGGCTAGTACAGGAGCACAAACAACATTATATCATGAAAGCCTGAGTCTTCTGTGAAAATGATGCCTGACCATCATTTTCAAAAGGGTCAGTAACCTCTGTGGAAATGATGGAAGTTAACCTTTTCCCTCCCTTTCCCCAATTACTGTCCCACTAATCGTTAAAGCAAGCCTGGGAAAGAGAGAAAAGATGAGGATTTCAATCCCTCAGTGAGTCTACAGCCATTTTCTGAGTGGTGCTGTTTTAAATGGGATTAAAATGGTAGATATTCAGGAGAAAACATTAAGTTAATTTTGGGTTTGATACTGCATTTTTATTAACTGCCCATGGCAGACTAAGACAGAAACATTTAAAATCCAGAAACATTATGATTTTCAACCTCTTTTCTCCAGGACTGGTAATTCTTGATACAACACAGCATAGTTCATTGGATATCAAGCATCCCAGATAGCATGATCAGAAAATAGCTCTGAATCAGGAATTAGGACATTAAAAAGCATACAGTGCTCATATGTCAGTGAAATGATCACATTTTATAGTTTATTGCAAGGTGGGTTTTATGTTGGTTTTTTGGGGTTTTGTTTTGTTTTGTTTTGAAAAATGACCTGACAGAAAATATAGACAGGCATTTGCAGAACTGTGTTAAAATTACTCTTTATCTTTCATCAGATTTTCTAGCAGCAGCTATGTTTTATTATAAACAGTAGAAGTGAAGTTGGGAAAACAATACAGATGAGCAAGAACCCATGAAAGATTGATGCAAAGTGTTATGAGGAGCTCTTACAGCAGACTGACTTTTGCCTTTTGCCTTCTTCTGCACATATGTGCACTTTCCCTGAGAAAAAGAGCATTCCATCCCAATTTTGCTATGGCAAGTAAACCTTGGTTTATTTTAGAGACCATTAGAGTCTCAAAAAAAAAATTCAATGTTTGTATTTTGCATATTTGTTTATAATGGAATTCTTACCACTTTAGACCAACATATCTCCTTCAAACATTCTTAACAATTTTCCAGATGCACACAAATCCTAGAGAAGTTAGACATCTTAGGACTTCGTGGGAAGTAGGAAAAAATAAGAAAAACTGGAATAAGGGGATAAATGGATTGCCATTGAGTTTCTTGTGATTCCTGGCTTTCTGATGAAAAAATGGTATTTAATCCCACACGAGTGTACATATGTATGTAAATGTAGAGATGCATTTATTCCTTGTGCACTTCTTCCTGGCAGGCCTTTTTCTACAGAATAAGCAGCTGTGTGTGCCAGGCTTTATTTCTTAAGTGAGACAAACTTCAGCTGAAGGGTACTCAACAGAGATGTCATGGACACTTGTCAGTTGCATTTCATTTATAACAGATCAGTCTCTTTTCTCTTGGTCTCTCTTCACCTGTCATCTCTAATCATCTGCCAAATCTCTTTCATTGCTGCTACTTCAGTTTGGATGATAATCTATTTCAGACAGTTTTTAAAAATTTCCCATATATAAGGCATTTATGTATTTTCTTCTTGCACGGCACAATAAGAGATGCTTTATATTTTTTATAGCTCACAAATGGGTTTGATTATTTTTATATTACTTGACCTTACGAACAATTCAAACAGAAAATCAGTGCAATCCCCTTAGTACTATGAAACATTTTGAACGTGAAGTTCATGTGTGTGACATCAAGATATATTTCTTGACCTACATAGACTTAGCCCAGAACTGACATAATAGAATAATTTGAATTAGTTAAAAAATAAAGGTTTAGATTCCGCTCTGTTATTTTTATTTCAGACAGGAAAAACGATTCTGACTATAAATGCATATATTTTTGAGGTCGTATGATAGTGATATTATCCTGTCTCATAAGCAGAAATAGTTCAGTGTGTAAGGAAGAAAAGATACAAGTACTGGCACAAAGCACTTCAGCATCTGTGTTTAAAGGTCAGTTGAAAGAACCTTGAAGATGTGATCCTTAAATTCTGACTGTCTTCACTTTGCAAGCAGATAATTTACGGGCATTGATGCTAGCTGTACAATAGATTGAGGAGTGTGTTCCTCATAGTTTTCTTAAACATTTATTTGTTGACTCATGCTACTAGGTCAGAGAGGCAGCCATGGGGTGATCTGTCCCAGATCTCACTGAAGATCCAAACCCCTGGAGCAGAGATGCTCTCAGTCAGAGAATGGAACTAGCTCATAGCAGGCAGAATTTGTAACTCTCATTACTGGTTGCACAGACCAGAAATATTGTCTGCTCAACCTTTAGGAGACTGAGATTTTTGCAGTCTGTAACTTCCTTGTGAGAGGAAGAGGAGGGGCAGCAATTGATGTCTTCTCTGGTGACCAGGGAGGAATTGCCTCAAGTTGTGTCACAGGAGGTTTAGGCTGGATTTTAGGAAAAGATTTTTCACCCAGAGGGTGGCTGGACACTGGAACAGCTCCCCAAGGAAGTGATCACAGCACCAAGCCTGACAGAGTCCGAATGTTTGGACAATGCTCTCAGGCTCGTGGTGTGACTCTGGAGGGCAGGAGTTGGACTCAGTGATTCTTGTTGGTTCTTTCCAACTCAGCATATTCTGTGATTCTATGAACCAGAATCAACTAATAATAGTGTATTCCTTACACCTTAAAGCTGTGTTTGTGGGCTCAACCTGCCCAGACAGAAAGAAAAGCAATACATTGATGTCCTTTTTCTGAATTAAAACAATATTTATGAAGCCATAAAGAGCTAAATTATTATTATTATTATTATTATTAATAATAATAGAATCATTATCATTGTTGTTGCTGTTGCTGTTATTGTTTTAGGGCCAACACAATGCTTGTACTCACAAAGCCTCCAGGAGAAAAAGAGCATAGTATAAGCCAACATCCACAGCACTGTAGTGTAGGAATCCATTAGGCAGCATGATCAGCACTGTATAAGATCTGATTTTCTCCCCTGGTCCTACATCCTGGTTACCTTCATGGCTACACCTCAGTTGCACACTGGTGATACTGCTGGTGCTTGCAAAACAGTGATCACCTTATTTCAGATAACAAGAAATGGAAGTGAAAAAGCATACAACAATAGTCCTGTGGCCAACAGCTACATGGGACACAGAGGACACTGGGGACAAAAGCCATGAAGCACAAACATGGCGAGTTGGGGACCTGGTTTAGAGCATTTCCTAGCTCTGCCTTACTCACAAGTATAGACTCAGCCTGACAAGAGGCCAAGCCAAAGCAGACCTGCTAGGCCACTGACATCAGCTCCAGGCAAGTGTTGGGGAAACTATTCATGAATGACAAAGAATATCAGGCAGTAACTGGGAAGGGTTACAATGATGGTCACAAAGACGATGATGATGCAGTGTGCCAGTGACAGAAAAAGAAATTATACGCCAGTATCTCCGGTATTCTCTTTACATTTAATCTCTTGTTCTTTACAAAAATTGAAAATTAGGCAAGTGGCTGATGGGGAACTATGATTTTTTTGTTTATTTGTCTACTTACTATGCTGTTTTCCAGCTATGTCAAATAGCTATGTCTATAGAGAGTACAGTTCAATCAGTGCAAAAGTTAGAGCCATTTTATTTTTCTTATGTCTGACATACTGTGTCTTTATCAGGAGAACTATTTAGATAGTGAACCTGTATCAAATGCAAACTTAGCTAAAATATGTCCTCTGTTTTATGTCAAAGTTGGCTGACTTAATGTCTTTGATCTTTCAGCTAGGACATCAAGGTTGGCATTTTTAATAACTCTCACTAGGCAGAATAAAGTCTGTGTCTGAGAAAATAGGCAGGATATCATTAATCTGTTTCAAAACAAACAGGGAGTTATAACAGCTCTTTAATCTGAAGGCGATAGATCCTGAGATGGAATGAAGCACCTGAGTGCCAGCCAAGTTCAGCGGAGAGTGAATAGAGTGTATGTCAGAATTTATTGTGACATTATTTTGTGACCTACAAGAAGACATTCATTGTGTTAGAAATACATGAGAGAGACAGCTATTTGTGATCAATTGGTGTATTTGCTGTGTGTTCTTCCCTTTTGAAAGACTGACTCTTTTTCTCTGTTTATAGTTTTTTTATTTATCTACTCAATTATTTTATTGTCCTTCCAAGAACTTCAGTGTATTAATTAAAAGCAAATGGGCAAATCAATAGAGTACTTTAGGTTACTCGCTGGACACATACTACCAGCCTGTATTTATGAATGCAAATGTGCAAGATGTAATGCCTCAATCAGTGAATTCAGAAGTTACTATGGCTGAGGAGAATATCTTCAGGTAAAGACTGAAAAATAGCAGTTTTACAGACTTGGGAGGCATTTCAGGATTTGCCCAACCATTATTAGATAAATTATATATTCTCTTTGATGATGACTTTCATGGGATTCTTTGAAGACGGTAAATGATAATCAAAAGAGGATTGGAGAAAGACAAGCCAGCAAAACACAATAAATATTCTGTATAAAAGCTTAGGAATTACATATATGTAATTCCAATGCTTTTTTACCAGCATTACAATAATTGACATTACAAATTGCAATATAACCACTCGTACAGAAATTTAAAAAAGAAAAAACCCAAACCAAAAAACAAACAAACGAGCAAAAAGTCTTCTTATACCAAAGGAGAATCAAAATGTTTGGTAATTTGGTGCTGTGTTAGAACAAGGCATGAACACACAAGGTACTCTCTCAATCACCAAGGCTAACAGTGAAATTAAGGATGACATCTAGACCAATGCACTTTCCAACATTCTGCAAGCAGCATGCTTCCCATCTAAGTTGTAAAAACAAGATACAGTAGGCACTTTAAAACCAAATAAAAGCAGATTTCAAGAGACATAATCATGAGACATTCCAATTTATAAAAGCTTTGGCAAAAAATGCACCCAAAAAACTGAAGTCACCTTCAGACCCAGCATATCTAATGAACTAAAGGCATAATTTCAATTTAGCTTTATTGACCTCTTAAGAGCTGATGACTTCAGCTTCATTTTTGCAAGTTTCTACATCTTCACCTTCTGAAAAGCCAAACCACAGGTGAAATTGCTTTAGATCAATTTGGTTTGTAAATGCTCCAAATATATTGAAAGTCAGTTAACTTATAAATCCAGTGAGCACTGAACAATTCATGGAGTGAACTTATAGATATGGCTTATTCCATTCACCTCCCCTCTCCTAAAATCAAGGAAGGACAGAAAGCACAAATAAAGATGTGCAGAATGTGGAGGGGAAACAGCAATATAAACATTAAATGGGCACATTGAAGTTGTCAGTGATATCTGGCAAAATACAGCTCAATAAAAGTTTTGATAAAATAAATTGCTATCATAATGCACAGAAGAATTAAGAAATATTTCTGCATACTGATAAGGGTACATCACAGTGAGATTATTAACAGACCTACCAGTAAAGCAGAAGTAAGTGATCTGGTTTTGGCATGCCCTCCTCAGCTGTAAAATAAAAATGTATAAAAAGAAATTTGAGACATCTGAAGTCATTGTTGGGTGAAAAGCATAATACTTTAATTACAAATACAATATTTGTTATAAATGCTAAAATATATACCAAAAATTTGATAAAATAATGCAACTGAACAAACTTAAAAAGAAGGTCCCAAATACCTAATGGCATAAGCCATGGTTAGCTTTTGCATGACAACATTGTAAACGTTGTCTTCAGATATTAAGATGCTTGAACTTACTGAATTCATGACAAAGCAAAAAGGTGAAGTATATATGCAGCGTGAAAAGAAATACCTCCAGAGAGATAGTGTTATCTTGCCTTGGGCTGCAAGTAAAATGCAAGGTAACTTTTATCAAGCTGTTCAGAAATTCACAAAGACTTTCCAGGAACTTCTTGCATTTCACATGTGAGTTCAATTGTTACAAAGAACATGCCTTCAAGTGTGTTGGTCTCTCCTTTAATATTAACTTTGCTCAACTGATTTAACCTGATTGAAAGGCAAACCCATTTTTCCCACCATCATGGACACTTTTTTTGTCTCAGAGCACATGACTGAAACATGTCTAAGCAAAATCTGCATAAATGGAGGATGTTCTTTTGTTTCAGTGGACCTGGATAAAGTAGCTGTAATTTGACAGCGCCTTCAAAATAATTAAAAGTCTGACATCACACCAGTGACAGTTAGATCTTAACAATGGGAATTTCCATAGAAGCTCATTGGAAACATGTTTTAGCACAAGAGTTTGTGGAGAAACCAATACTATGATCTAGGGGTCCTGGAGGACCACAAGTGCTTTTTTAGTGTTCTGTTGACAGTTCAGAAGGGCCTGATTTCATTTAATTTTGAAGTCCTGCAAAAGAAGCACATGAACTCTTTCCTGTTCCTCCAAGTGTAATTCTATTTCATGTATTTCTTGTATGTCCTACATATTAAGAATGCCATTCATCTGACATTTCACATTTGCTTTAGAATGAGATTAGTCATGTGCTAGCAGCATTTGTTTTTCTCTTGGCCCTAAGGGACTCCAGTCCCTAGCTCAGAAGCTGGTATCTTCAGTGCAAAGAAATATCCATAGCATAGTTTAGTCAGACAGATGCCATCTATGGAATTCTAAGTACAACATGCTTTATTTACAAGTACATATTTATTCTGAAACAAAGAGGATTACAAGCTATGCAATGCATTCTCTTCCTTCAAGGATCTTAGTCCAAAACCAATGCCTGTTTACAGGAGAGACACTCTGCCTTGGGAATTTACCCTGGTCAGGAGAGATAACAAAAACCCGCAAACTTGTCCAGCTATCTTTTACAGGAAAGTAAACATCTTCTATTGCAGCAGTAGCTGGATGCTTTCTTGCATCATAACAAATTATAGAAGTCAGTTATTTTCCCTGACAACAATTTTAGAGACAGAGTAAATTAGCTGAGCTCTGTTTGTTTGTCTGCGTCGTGTTATGTTCCATCAGCATTCACCAACGAGTAAACATTGTTAAACCAAACATCTCTGACTTCAAATAGCATGTTATAGTAATTTTTGAGGTAAGTATGATAGGAAATTTGAAAGAATACAACCTGACAATCTTTTCATGACTTTTCTGTTTCATATGTAGATATATGGAATATTCTTTAACAGTCTGGTCTGTGTAGAATATTTTATCTAGAGCTATAATGTATGGAGGGAAAATATTTTTCCCCAGAGTGGATTTGTAAAATTATCAGAAATAACAAACCCCATAGACTAAAGAAGCTTACCCTGACCAGACTTGAAACTTGTGATTTTAATGTTTCTTGATACTGAAGTATTGCCATAGCTGTATAAGACATGCTCCCATTTCACACACCATCTCATATACTGGGAATCCTAAAACCAGACAATGACTGCTTTCTGATGAAACTGATGTTCTCATGCCAATTTCTTCTAAATGCATTTCTTAATTTATTGGCTGAATCTTGTTTGAGCTGTCTCCAGCAAACAGATATTTGGATCAGCTGGCAAGGAATCAGACAACATGTACTAAAAATTTAACAGATGCCCTGCAAGCGTGTCACACTCTGCTGACCCCTTACCCGCATTTTTTTTTCTTTATTGATACTTAGTAATGTGGATTCGTTTTCCTGGATTGCCACCCTTTTTCTGGCAGCCACAGGAATCAGAACTGCCTGCAAACAGCCTGCTCCTTTTCAGACTGCCTTAGGTCCAGAGATAAAGCATATATTTCATTCACAAACTGCTGTGTGCCAAATGCAGGGTGCCTAGGGTTAGCCCAGCTTTTCTTTTTGGGTAAAGTAGTGTCAGTGATGTTATTCTGCCTTTCAGCATCTGAGGATCTGCTCTGCTATCACTGTTTCATCAGGAGGAATGATAAATTTATATCCCCTTGAAATAAAATCAATCTGATGATTAACCAGGTCTATCAGGAGGACCAGACTGACATTTTTCCATTTATTAGTTCCAGACATGGATCTATATTAGCCCTATGGGAGCTAGCATTGTAAGAGAATGATTCAATAGAACATTTTAATTACAATATAAATACCAATCTACTAAGGTGAACTTCCTTTCTGTGACTGCCTCAGAAAGAAGCTGGTCTATGACTCCAGTGAGACACAATAATAGCAGACATGTCCTCAGCAGCTATTGGAAAAGATACACTGTGCCAGGAAGAGCCTTCTGTAGTTAGGTTTCATACGTTTTAAGAGAAGGCTGTACAGATAAGGTTTTTTTATTAATGTAAATAAGGAGTTGTTTCATAAATACAGTTTTGGCACTCTTTTAGTAATGTTGGCTCACAACATCTTCAATATCTTCAGTCATGGAAGGAGAAGGGAAAACCTCCAGGAAAACTCCGTTTTGGAAGAGCCACAGTAGCCAGATAATATATTTTGTTGAGATGCAAGTGTTCAGATCTCCTAGATCTGAGAAAGATGACTAAGGGAACAGAGTTACTACTGCCCATGGCTTGCAGGGTGCTTACACTAACTGTGCTGAAACGGGTGTGTGAGTGAAGCACCAAGCAAATACCACATCCCTGCATTCACCTCGTACTGGACAGAGTCTCCCTCCTTCCTCCCTCCTTCTTTCTCTCCCTTCCTCCTTCCTTCCCTTCCATGGAGAAAACTGCAAAAAGGCAAGTATGAAAGCTGTGGCAGAGACAACAAGAAGTGAAGAACTCATAGCAGGTGTTGAGCATAAGAGTACCGTCTGGGGCTGTCTAATACCAGCTAAAATAATCTCCTCCACAACAGCTCAGAAGGGTAGGATGCCACAGTTACTCAAGGTCAGGCAGGCAGAAAGAAAGCAAAGCCTACAATCTGTCTCAAGCCTGAAGATGTTTACAGGAGCCAAAAAGATTGACTTCTGCTATTAATTACTAGGCAGAATTCATACAAGTGCCAGCTCACATTCTTTCTCTAATTACTTTCACTGATGTATCGTGACATCTTGAAATCGCCCTTGACTGACTGTGAGCCAGATTCCAGAAATGTGGTGCAAACGACATTAGCAAACTCAGGAAAAGTATAGACCCTCCCTATCGAGATCAAATTAAGCTGAAATATTTCTCACCTTTTTCAGAAGAAAGATGAAAAGACCTGAGACCACCAGCACATATTGAAATGGAAGCACTTCTCAAAGCCTGGCATGTGAGCCTCAGCAGGTTATCATCGATGTTTGAAAGGTGAACCCATGTAACTCAGTCCAGGCTTCTCATCTGCAATTTTGTTTGTCAAATGTCCCCCAAGTCTGGCTTTATTTACCTATGTGTATTCTCTATCAGCTGCAACTCTGGGGGGAACTTTGGGATTCTCCACTCCAAAATATGGCCACTGCTAAATGTTTCTCCAGCTATGATCAACTGAAATACACACTGTTTGTGTCTGGCTATGCTGTGATAGATCAACTAGGAAAACATCTGTAAATTCCTTTAATATAAGAATGCATTTGATTCTGTAGCTACTCTTTTAATGGGAAAGTAACAATAAATCAGCATGTAATTTTTTACTTCTAATTTATAGTTTTTAAGGTATCACACACACTCAAACCAAAATATGGTGGAGATCTACAACCAGACTTTAAATAACTAGGAGATTATGATGATGCTCACCCTTTTCCGCTTGAGTTATTTTTAGTGACATATTTGTATAGTTCTTATTAGGTAAGTTTTTATTAGGTTCTCTCGAGACAGAGAAATGCTAGTCAGCTACTTTGCATTTGTAGTCCACAAAGTTGAAAAAACACTGTTATGACTCCAAATTAACTATCCAGATGAAGATGAGAATGGCTAGCCTGATTCAGAAGCTTGTGAGTTATGCCCTTGCACCATACAGCAGAATATTTATCAGAACAGATGATGGGTGCCATGACCCACTGGGGATGCCATGTCTGGCAAAACTGCTGGTCCTTCATGATGTCTCTTCAGAGGTCCAGAGCTCATATTTTGGTGAAAACAAACAAACAAACAAAAACTCCAACAAACAAACAAAAAACAAAGAGCCACAAGTGAGACTTTTAAAAGCACATTCTATAACTGCCTCTTAAAAAGTAGTGCAACTCACAATGGTATCAGTGGGAGAAGAGAGATCTTGAAATTCAAATGGCCAGAATTGCACCGAAGTTTCCCAGATTTCTATTTTATATTGGGTAGATGATTCTGAAGGGCTGAAACCAACAAATTGAATCACAGAATGATTAAGGCTGAAAATGTCCTCTAAGATTACTGAGTCCAACAGTTAATCCAGCACCACCATATCCCCAGGTGTCACATCCACATATCTTTTGAGCACTTCCAGGGATGGTGAGTCCACCACTTCCCTTGGCAGCCTCCTTCAATACAGAAGCATTGTCAAGGACTTGGGTGGAATTTGGGCTTACCCAGCTGGCTGAACACGGGCTGAATGCTTTGTTAGACTCCACCCTAGCACTGTATAATCTACTACTGTAAACACATGGACTTTTTAACTTATTTTACAGGCTGAGGTTATGTTTAAACATTATTTCTTCTTTGTCATTCTTCAAATAGATTTTACAGAATCTATTCATTTTAGGTAAGACAAATATACTTTTCTTTAGTTATGTTCTCCTCATACATGCTAAGTTTTATTTTTAAAAAAGGATCGATGTAAGACTGTAAAGAAATCTGTGCAGTTACATGCAATATGTATATATACATAAACTTTTGTGTTTGTTATTGCCATGTTTATAATGCTGAGGGAAAAATATTGCTGCAATATTATGAGCACAAAACCTATCAGGCTCTTACATATTTTCATGCATACTTAAGGCCAGGAGTTACCTGTAGCATTACACCCATCTTGCAGTAGTCAGAGGCCACTGTAAGCTCTTGGTGTTAATTCTTATGATGCTAGGAAAAAAGTGGGTCTGCTGTCTTGTAAAGTGGAAGGGATAAAACTCAAGTGCTATAAGATTTTTTTTTCCCATATATTCCAAAACCACACCATGTTTTGTAAGATCTACATGTAGGTTTGCTCAGAGGCTTTGAGTTCAGTTATTGGTATCACAAAGCCAACAAATAGTTATTATTTCTAACCATTATTATTTTTCTTATAGCAATACGTAGAAGTAAACTGCAGATGGAGCACTTTAAAACAAACTTCTATACAGATGTGCCCTCCTAGGCAGCCCCTGCTTTTTTAAGCAGTCTGTTGATGCAACACAGTAACATCTCAGCTCGTCTTGCATCATGTCTTGGAGTTTTGAAAAGGTTGCTTTTGACATACACTTCTTTAAACTAGATCCAAATGTCAATGCTAGGCTTAAAAATATTGGCCTCTCTTCAGAAAAATATGCTTTATCACAGATTATAGGCATTAGAAAATAAATGATGGAAAAGACCTATGATATCATCTTGTCTCTCCCCATGAGCACAGGGTTGTTCTCTACAATATATCTCAGGCTGCTTTGTTCTTTCTAGTTTAAATGACTCTCAGGCTTTCATCAGACTCTTTTACAGTCTAATTTATCATACTATCATGACATCTATCCAGATATTCAGCCTACATTTTACTATGCAGTGTTTCATCCCCTGGTTTTGAATTGTTGTTCTTCATTCTAAGTATTGAATCAGGATTTATTTGTGTTCTGTTTTTTTTAGGAAGTGCAAAGAATTCTGGACTTAAGTAGACTGAAAATATAAGTGGGTTTCAAGTGCATCCAATTGAAACTCTCTCAAACAATAATGGTGCTCAGCATAATACAAACATCTCCACCTCAGAACTATTCAGAAGAAGAAATAAGTTAGCTCTTTTCTAATAGTTTCTTCAAAATGAGCTTTCTCATTGCAACTTTCTGGTTTGTTTCATTTTGTTTTTAACTGCAGTCCGCACACATCTTCGGTTCATATTCAATAGGTACATTTGAATAGCAGTTGAATTGACACAATTACTTCTTTAAAAGTGTGTCTGTTGTGCAGTTTTCCTAATAATGTCTTTTTAATTGACTGGTTTAAAAGCACTTCCATGCTAACACTCATATTTGCACTGTCATAAACTCTGCAGCATCCTACCTCCAATCTTGGTCTCACACAGTCACTTGTCGTCCAAAACATTCTGCTTCATGCACCCACATGGCCTTCAGCAAAAATCTAGTAGGCACCCACCCTAATAACAAGAAGTGTTATCTAACTAATCTCCTTAGAGAGCATAATCCTGATTAAAATGTCCAGAAGACCAGTATTTAATGGGATGAGTAAAAATGTGGACCTAAAGAAAATCTGCAATTTTAATTGTTCTCAGATAATAAAATTCTGGGTTCTATTTCTGAAGGCTATTTCCAAACATTAACTAAAAAGAGATAGGAGACTTCACAATAGTTTTTAGTCAGCTGCACCATCAGTAGCTTTTCATTTAAGCATATTATGTATCACAACAGACATCAACTGTGCAAATATATCAGGCTGGCCACTATACGTATGTGTAAATATGTATGGGGAAGGGTTTTTTACAGATGTTCATACATACAGATATGTGGACTTGCTCTTGTGCTGTTGTGTTTAGGGGATGCTTAGCACCCAAAACAGAGAAATGCAGATGGGAACACCAAATTAGTTGCATCTTTTGTACAAGTGGAAGGACCCTTTTGTACCCCATGCTGCACCCCATGAAACAACTGCTATACCCAACCCCTTCTCCTCTTGGCATTCTGGCTTTACTTGGTTTGGCATTATGAACATACACTTTCTACTACACAGCGCATGGCCCAGTGACTCCTGGAACTGTATTTGCTCCAACTCAGACTACAACTCTTTGAAATACTGTCTTCTCTGCTCAGAGTAAAACGTGGCAGCAGATTGCAACAGAAGTGGCCTTACTCTAATCTAGAGTTTGCCAGTGTTTGCTAAGCAATTTTAAGCATGTTAAGCTTTCTAGCCTCTTTACAGTGTAAGTAAGAACTTTATTGTCTCTCCTCTCTTGAGCACCCTTCTACCAAAACAAAAGCAAACCTAAGATACTTCATAGCCTTTCTGGCATCATGACAAGTACTACTGGCAGGTATTTTGTAGCTCTGACTGCTATATTTAATTTGCTTAAGTAATTAGTGGTTAAATTCATCACTGCCAGAAATCCATTGATTCAGCAGAAGATCCTCCTATAGAAACCTCTCCCCCAGTTTTAAGTGGCTTCTGTACATGTTCTTACTCAGCTCTACACTGAAATGAGGTCCTTAGAAAATGCTCATAGAAACATCTCCATCCTATTCGCTCTGCTACATGGGTATTTATTCCAGCAATTTTTTTCATAATTTCATTGGGTTTATTTCATTCTATTTATTTCATTTCATGGTGCTCAGTTGCAAAGATCTGACAGAGAAAATGCATTTGTTTCTACTGGAAGAAATCACCAGTTTGCTTTCTTCACTATGGCTGATATCCACCAAACTCAAAACATCTGTGCTAGCTACTGGTTTAAGTAATGTCTGCATAAAAGGAGCAAGAGCCAGAACCTCAGAGGAATATAGGCCCCTGAGCACCACTGACAGGGCTCCTACATGTGAAAGCACCTGCTGCTCATGGCTGCTGGAGAAGACACTATAGCAGATTCCTATTTGTCCCATAAATATTGGAGATCCTGTGATGTCTTTGAAGATAAAGGTCCCCAGTGCCTCTGTCATCACATAGACTTGTTGTAGAGTTTTGATGAAGTGATTTCACATGGCCCCACCTGGGCTGAGTTATAAATTTGCCATGAATTGTGCAGAGATCAGTGCAGCCATGGGAGTGGGCTGGGGAGCCTGCACAGCTGCTCTCCTTGCATGTGACATGAAGCACGTGCCACTTAGGAGAAGCAGGGACAGTCTCCTGCCCCACTCTCCACCATCCGCCAGCAAATCCCCTCCTGGATTAAGCAAGTTCAGTAAAAGGTTGTCTGTTATCTGGCTTTATTTCATACAGATTTCCTTTTTTTTTTTTCCTGTGTCTGAGCCCTCTGCAATGTCTTTTTGGTGAACTTCTATAATCTGTCTTAGGTTCCCATTAAAGACTGGTAAAGGCCCTACAGTTTGTATGTGTGAAAATACAATGTGTTTGTGTGTGTCTGTGTCTGCATGTGTGCGGTTTTGCAAATCTCAGTAGGAAAATGGCTGTAAACTAATTATTGTTCATCTTGTTTGAATGGTCATCTACAGCCATCATGTATAGCAAAATTTGCATATTAAAATGCTTTCTGGAGATAGCAAAGCTCCAGCCTTGCTTGCATAAACTTAAATCCCTGCATAGTCAGAATTGTCTGAAAAGGTTTATGCATATTTACCTCTTCTGGGGGCAGGAAAAAAGCATTAAAAATCTCAGAAAAGTAGATAATAATTAATATAATTTTATAAGAATAGAATAATAAAGACCAGCTAAAATTTCTCACTCATCCATAGAGACTCATGACATTTTCACAGTTTGCAGACACAACAACTTCATAACCATGTAGCTGCCAAGACAGTTGTGCATTATAACTGACCTTACATGTCACAGTAAACCAGCTGCAAAATAGAAAAAAATATTTGCAAAGGATTTCTTTACTATTAAGCCAACTTGAATGTTAGCACAAACAAATCAAGCATGCTTTTTCACATGTTTAAAAATATCTTGGCCTATTCCATAACACTCACTTTTTCTAAAAATGGAAGTGCTTGTTATATTTACTCCTATGCAGCCCTATCCACTCCTGATAATGTTATAACAAATAGCTTAGGACTTAGAGACTGCTAATGTGACTCCAGTTATTTTGGAAAAGAAAGTGGTTCTACAACAGATGAAAGTGTTATCATTTAAAATAATTCAAGAAGAGAAACGTGCTCAAGGAACGTCAAAATACTTCTGTCCTAAATCAGTCACACAGCAAATCACAAAACCGTTTTTAGAGTCTTACACGGTTTTTTCAAAGTTGTCCAAGCTGCTTCGCAAAGTGCCCGGAAGGCTTGAAGGGATGGGTGTGTAGGTTGTTCATTTTAAGGGCTGAGGTCAGTGAAAAATCAGCCATCACCACCTTTGAGCACTTCCCCCTCCACCTTGCCTTGCTGCTACTGGGAGGTTGGCTGGGTGAGACCTGGCTGCACCTGCCAGCAGCAAGGGCAGAGCATGGTACCAAGACCCTGGGCAGGATGGGGACATCCTCTTGTCCCTGCATCCCACCCACCAGCCAGCAGTCAGAGGAGTGAGCAAGAGCCCAAATCAAAAGGCACATAGTCTAACAGGAAAAACAGAGTTAATAAGGACATGGGCACTACTTGCTTCCCTGTATATTCTCTCTCGCTGTCCTGAGCCTGCTGTTGACACCTCATCATAAAGAGCTTAGACAGGCACACAAACACAGGTGATTTCATAGCCCTTTCATACAAAAATGACACCAGCTCAGCCCCAGGCTGTGCTCAGGTCAGGATAGGCCTAGAGGCATGGAAGTTTGCTAGGATCCATCTGGGAGCTTGCTGGAAGCCCTGGCCAGCTGAGTAGCCACGCTGGCCTCGGGGTGCTGCACAGAAAGGCAGCTGCTGCAGGCACAGACCCTCCCTGACACCAGACAGCTGCTGGTCTGCCTGCAGCCACCAATGTACCCCAGCCAGGCTGGACATGCAATGGCCTTGCCCTTGCTGACAGCTTGTGACATGGAAGCTGTCTTCTCAACCAGCTGAGACAAAGCAATGTCCTTTTCCCACAAGCTGTGTCTCTGAAGAAGCTGTGCATGTTCCCTAAGCCTGTCTTACCAGACTGAAAAACATTTCCCTCTCTCTGAAAAATATCTGAAGTGGAGCAATTTTGCCAGGAAGGCCTGTGCTTGTCCAGCCTCTGGGGAGGTGTGCAGGGTTCCACAGGGCAGGGATGTAGCTGTGGAGCTTTGTCCATCACCTACTGTCCCACAGAAAACCCAGCATGAAGCTCAGCACTGTGCTGCATGTCAGGCCGTGTGGCACAGCATCCTGCATGAATCCTTTTCAGCGGCAGCACCTCCTTTTGTCCACTCTCGTGCTCCTGTTCCTGCAACACATCTGTGTGTGTAATCCATTAATTACTTCTGACATATATAGTGGACACTTTGGTTACATTTGTAGTGGAAAAGTTCCTTTTTGCAATTAGTTTTCTCTTGCATATATGTGGTATATAGTGGACAGACACACCAAACTGAAAATGTGAGATTGTATGAGTACAATGCTAGGCTTGAGCTAAAAAATCAGGCTTATCTTTGGTCAGAGCACAAATCAAGGGAGTTCGTGCCTGTCCATCATATGCAGAATAAACACACACAGAGTATTCAAGTAGTCCCAAAGAACTTTCAGTTTCTTTTGCCAGTTAAAGTATCCACATATTTTAAGGCCATGCTTTGACCCACTTAGATGGTTGTGTAATCTCAGGAAAGGTCCTCTAAAGTTCAAAAATTTTTTCACATGAGAGTCACTTATCAGCACCACAATATGTTTTCTAAATTTCTGTTGCACACTCATTCTAGCCATCACAATGAGAAATGAGCAAACTCTACAACAGCCCTCCTGCAAACATCCACTCAAGTATTTAAAACTACATCAGTTTTTTGTACAAACCTTTTTCTTTCCATGAATAAGCAGTTAATATTATTGCAATATTATTACTTCCAGTAAACTGGAACAGCAGAGCCTGTGCAAGCAGACTGCAGCAAAAGAGAGCAGTCACCCAATTTAGTATTTAACAAGTAAGGCCACCCTTCCTCCCACAGCCAGGATATCAAGTGACCCAGCACTCACCTGTCATGGCCACTTGGAAGCCCTTTTCTGATCCCAGAACTGCCAGCCAGGTGTGACCCTGGCTATGGACATCCAAGTGACCTCTGTACTGTACCTGACCTTGGTGACTTTTCCTAACCCTTGTATGTCTTCTCTAGCTAGTCTGGAAAATCTTGGGACCTCAAGAGTTTCGGGTTGGGTTTCAGTCCTGCATGACACCATGGGGACACATTGCCTGCCTGGGCCTCCCTGTACCACCATAATTTCACCATAACTATGGAAATAACTGTGGAGGTGAAGAGGGTGTCCATAAATGGGTCTTGTAAGTCAGAACTATCATGGCTACATCAAAGCAATCATAAATGCTGCTTCAATCTACAGTCATTATGGGTTGCAATTCTGATGCCCCTTGGGCTGTGGTCATCGTGTGGGTTTTCTAAAGGTTGTTTAGCCCAGTGTGCCTGGCTTTCTCCTGAACCTGCTTTTGCCCACTGAACTGCTGAACTTCAACTTCTGACAGTTAGTGCACTGCATATAGCGAGATACCAGTTAAATATTTGCGGTTTTGTTTCGGTTTCATTGGCACACATCTAAATTGCCACTTCTCTGTATGTACAACAATGCCAAACTACAGACTTGTGCGCTCCATTACTACTAATGCACTTGTCACCTTGCAAATCTGAAGTCAAGCTCATAATCTTGGGTAAGATATCAATAGGAGTCCCAGGTATGCAGGGAATGCAGGACTAAATCCTTCATGTCCTAATTTACAGTTTGCATGTTACAGACACCTTTTTCCATTTGCTTCTCCTATCTGGGGCTCTGGCATACCTTGGCAGAGAAATGTAAAATATTTCTAATCAAAGACTTTAATGGACACATACCTTTAATTATCCCAAACACAAAGAAGTAAAAAACGTGTTAAGCTTTTCCTGTATTTTACTAGTGCAAATCTACTATCACAAAAGTTTTCAGCAAGGCTCTGAAAGCTTACCATTCATAGGTGATTAGTCATGCTCTATAATGTTATTTGATATCTGGAATGGAACTTCATTAATTTGCAGGCATTCTTAATGCACTGCATAATGTCAGAGATTACTGGTTTCCCACAAATGAACTTTTCCTCCTCCATTTAGAAGGATTTAATGGAAAGTAATATAAATGTTTCTACTTAAGAGCTGCTCCTGCTGGTTCGTGGTGCCGAGTGCTGGTCCCAGGCCACCACCTTCTGGAACTCTGTAGAATCACAGCACTGCCTTAGAGACACTGCTCTGCAGGAGTCTGAAAAGGGCTGGAGACAAGGGGAGTGCTTAGAGGAAATGTCATTCACTGCACACTCATCCGGCAGGTCGCCAGACAGCTGCTGGTGAGTGCCATTCAGACACTGGTTACCTGGCTAGGCAAACCTTTGATCCGATCTGATCTGGAACAGACACTCATATTTTTCCTTGTATTATACAGTAGAATAAACAATAACAGAATTTTAAAATATATGTATATATATAAAAATGTACATATATATATATATAGGAAAGGATTTGCCCAGAAATTTCTCTTTATGAGTGTAACACCACAAAACTGACATGCCCCATCTCCAGCTCCCCAGTGTCACTGACAGGGTGCCTACCCAGGACAGACACACCAGCACTTGACTACCCTGACTCAGCAGGTCTCCACACCCACCCCATCTGCTCCTCCACAGGCACACCTGGCTCAAGCATTCTACAGGCTCATCAGACCAGCCTTACACCATGCCAGAGGCACTGAACTCAGCTTTACACCTGGAATATCATGAGGAAATTTTTGCAGGGTAACAAGAAAGCTAGAGCATGGTTAGGGTGATAATCTCGGTAAGAGACTCCCCATTGCTTCTGAAGCAGGCACAACAATCACTCTTAGAAAAAACATTTAGTTTGGTTTAGTTAATTAGAAGTAGATTATCATTTGCGAAAACAATGTGCATAAACACAGTTACAGTTTAACAGTCCATAGAGTGAACTTTCAGGTGTATTAACTTGTTACTGAATTTGTTTCACAGGCTACTACTGACATCCCAGTAAGTCACACCATAAGAAATGCCTTGATCCCATCAAAGTCAAGGGCAAAAAGTCATATTGACTGAGCAGAGGATGTATTTGGTCTTATAAAACAGAGAGCAAAGCAGAGTATGTCCTCACTCTGTCTTACATTCCATATGGGGAACCTCTAAGATATAGCTGTGACTTTATTCTCCT
Organism: Grantiella picta; assembly: GCA_013397955.1. Lineage (NCBI taxonomy): Eukaryota > Metazoa > Chordata > Aves > Passeriformes > Meliphagidae > Grantiella > Grantiella picta. Next base: position 96,992 of record VZRM01006571.1, read on the forward strand.
TTCTCTAGTCACTGTTTACCTGCTGACATTTCAAGGGAGGTTTTGTTTACAGAGAAGACCCCAAATCAGTCCTCACCAGAGAGTACAGCTGAGTCCTTCTGCCTGGTTAGTGGTCTGACTTCTCCACACATCTGAGCTTGGTGCTAACATTCCAGACATTGCAGATGGAGCTCCGAATCATATGAGGAGTTATTTTATACATAGCATTGTACTTAAAATGCTTTACAATCAAATTATTACCAGTGTATTTCAAACAGAAACTGGAAATGAAGATTGGTGGTATCCCTGTGTTAATTCTGGCTTCCATTCCCTGGACTGCCTGCTTACCTAGCAATAGCGAGGATATGAGCATTCAGGCTTGCCACACACCCGTGAAGAAAGCAGGGAAGGGCAATTTACAGCTGGAGCTGTTGCCTCTGCAGTGCTGGCTGCTGGCAGAGCTCCTTGCAGACGGGGGCACTGCTGCTCCAGATGCTTTGCAAGGGGAAAGCCTAATCTTTCCTCCAAAACATTGACTGTGTCATTGCATCAAATGGATGCAAAACCCTTGCCCACTTGCCAGTGTTCTCTGCAGGGGCAAGAGAAGAGAAGATTGGCAAGCTGAGTCTCTTCTCATGATGGCAATGAGGCACAGAGCAGGAACTGTAAGCACCGAAGAGCTCTCAAGCCTCTGCAGTGTCAGTGTTCAGCCCTGATCTGCACCCCTGTAAATAACATTCACATAGCACTTAGATATATGTTTCAGCCACACTCTGTAGTTTCACCATAACTTTTGCATTCACCTAATGAACAGTAGACGGGAGTAGAGTTAGCTTCCTACATACAGCCAAACGCTGATGCACAGACAAATGTGGGCAAACAAGCATGCAAAAAAAATGCCTGTGTTTCTGATACTCCCTCTTCATCACTTTTCTCTACCATTAAAAAAATTTCCAAAAAGCGTAACTACTTCTGACAGAATAAAAATTCAGGAATACTTTACTTAAATTAAAGAAGAGAGTAAATCAGCAATATTAAAGCTACAATCTTTATCTGCTGCCTCTACTAGCCTATTACACTTTTGTGGCTTTGCTGTCCATAGCCAGAGCTGCTTTCATAGCCCCTGTGCACTAGAGGAATTTTGAGACATTTCTTTCTTCCAAAGAAGAAATACAGAAAATTCAGTGACTGAAGCCCAGCTCCCAAATCTTAGCTTTTCTGGCAGCATCTGAGCTGTGATATATCTACCATAGCTGAGACACAGAACTGTGTTCACCCGGTGCTCAGATCTACATAGGGGAAGGCATTTTGCTAAAACATAGGCCTTACTTCGCTTCTGATGGATGCAGAGGGGAGAAGATAGCAGCTCTCAAACACAAGAGACACCATGGTTTTCAGTGCATGACACCATGGGGGCTGTGGAGGTGTCCAGTCTCAGGGGAGGTGCCTGGCTTTCACCTAGCTGAAGGCAAGGCACAGCACAGAGTGCTATAGAGAATATTGTGCCACAGGTGGGACCCAAAAGGAATCAGGTGCCATGTGTTTCTCCCCCAAATTCCCTGGCTGCATACCTGCAATGCACCTCATTCCCAGGCTAATGTACTGCAAGAGTGAGACTGAACCAGTAATCCCCAAAGCCTGTTGCCTTCATCTCAGGAGCAGAATGAAAGGACAGGGATCCAGTAACAGCAGATAAAACTGTGAGTATTTAACTGACTGGATTAGGTAGAGGAGGGTGGAGGATCCAGCTAGCTGTTTAACCTGCACTGCAGCCGTGCCCAGGGTCAGAAATCCTGTGTACACAGAGGACAAAGGGCCTCTTGTCACATGTAGAAAGCAAAGGTCACTTCTGTGGTCTTTCAAAGATCACTAATTCCTGACCAGAGACATATCTCCAGTGCCTCCTCCATTAAGTCAACAGCCGTGGCAGCTGTTTGAACTGTGTCAGGGTATTAGACTGGACAGACTGGACTTCACCTGCCGGTGCCACCCCTGGAGCCACTCTCCCACCACGGAGATGCCAGTTAGGAGCTGACCATCCACATGAGCAGTACGCTGCTCCCAGGCTGCACAGACAGCAGCTGCCATATGGTGGATCCCTCCTCAGTATAAAAAGGTTGGCCTGAGACAAGGCAAACCACACAAAAATAACCTGTAGAGAAAAGAGAAGCAGCCTGTCTCTGAACCCTCTGTCCTACCACTTGCCTTGCCACAGTTAATCAGATCAGCAGACCACACTGCCACATTTTGGAGAATTTCAGCTCTGGTGTTTCACTTCAAGCTGTTGAGGCTGTGTTGTTACTTCCTGGACCATGGGATCTTTTCAAAAACACATAGTTTGAATTTATATCCAGAAGTAGATGCTTGGGATGTGAATGAGCTCCAGATACAACTCATATAGTGTCCATGTGTAGGTTATGTCTCTAGGATGTGCTGTAGTCATAGGAAGTGGTCGAAACACCAGAGCAGAATAAATACATTAAATAAAGTGCAGGGGCTTCTGAGGCTAACTAAAGTAGGCATAGCTTTAGTGTAGGTCCTGCCTGCATTTTTGGACCCAAAATATCTTGCCTTTCCTAATTTTCATATATTACTTTGTCTTTTTAAGCAGTCATAATGTGTCTCTTTCAGTGCACCAGTGCTAAGTAAACTTGTAATATCCCTCCCATCTACTTGTCACTGCTGGTAATCTACTGCTCCAAATAATTCCAAGTCAGTACATTTGCTACTATTTTTTTTTACAGAAATTATGTAGCAAAAGGCAAAGCTCACCAGTGTCCCCTTCCCTTGAAGTACAAGGTCTGGGCTCCGAACTTAGGAAGGCAGAGGCCTGGTCAAAAACAAAGTGTGAAGACATGGATCTACTGTCAGTTTGGCACATGCTGGGTTTGAAGTTACAGATCAACATCCCCTGTTGCCATGGTTTAATCTAAACCAGCAGCTCGGCCCCACACAACCCACAGTGGGATGGGGGAGAGAATTGGACGAGTAAAAGTGAGTGAACTCATGGGTTGAGATAGAGGCATTTTAATAGGGAAAGCAAAAGCTGAATGCACAGGCAAAGCAAAAACAAGGGATTTATTCACCACTTTCCATGACCAGACAGGTGTTCAGCCATTCTCAGGACAGCAAGGCTCAAAACACACAACTGTGACTTGGGAAGATAAACACTATCACTCTGAAGATCCCCTCCTTCCTCCTTCCTCCAGCTTTATGTGCTGAGCATGCCATCAGATGGAATGGGACATCCCTGTGGTCAGCTGTGGGCAGCTGTCCTGGCTGTGTCCCCTCCCAACTCCTTGTGCCCCCAGCCTCCTTGCTGGTGGGACACAGAGAGGAGTAGAAAAGCCCTCGACACTGAGTGAGCACTGCTCAGGGAGAGCTAAACTATCCCTGTGTTACCAACACTGTTTCCAGCAAGTTCAAAACACAGCCCCATACCACGGCTTTGAAAAAAATAAATTCTACTCCAGGCAAAACCAGCACAGCTGCACACTATGTATCTGTTGCACTGTGCTGTTGTAGCTAACACTGTCAACTTCAGCCATAGCAGTTTGCTGTCAGTTATTGTCCCTTCATTGTACCTTAACTAAGAGTAATTGGGTAGTACCAAACTGAAGTAGGAAAGCCCTGCAAATTTGTGTTTTCTGAGCTGGTGCTCAATCAGGCGGTGCCTGAATGCATCATTTCAGCACCCATGCTCAGGCACATGCGGAGCGGGTGGCGTGGCCGCAGGGCTGTCGGTCAGCCGGGCGGCACAGCGAGGATGGGTGAGCGCTGGACCGCTGTGGCTCTGCACATGCTCGGTGTGCCAGCCCGGGCCGCTCCACAGCCCTCAGCCGCGGGGCTGCGAGAGCTGCGGCATCTCCGAGCTGCCCGCAGGCACTTCCACGCGCTGAAGCCATGGCAGCTTGCAGGATCTCAGATAAGCTTCCAGGGGCATCCTTTTAAGGGAGTCCGTAACAGAATATAATGTTTCCATCAGGCTCTTGTCTTGGCAACAACCTGCAGCCATAAAGCGAGTTTAATCCTCTGAGAGAAAGACTGGTGACAGCTATCGTTTCACTGTGTACTGTGATATATGAGATTCTTCCTTAAAACCCTGGAATTGGCATTTGTCTGGTCTGGTTGTAAATAATGAGATAGATCACAATGGATTTCAGTTCCTCATCCGTGTTTGATCAGCACAAAGGTAAGTCACCTGCTACTAATTTCAAAATCCTCTGGTCCTCCAATGTGTCCCATGCAAATATACTAAGATTACTTGACAGAATGAATAACATGAATTTTTGGGAAAGATCAGGTTTATGTTGGTTTCATGTAAAGGAATTTCTTCGATCAGTTTTAGACTGGATGGATATTTCAATCTATTGCTACAGTGATTTCTAAAAATTAATTTTCAGCAGAATAGCAACAGCGTCTGGCTACCCTTACGCTTAGCACTGTGAGATGTATATATATATTTATTTTTGTATTGTATATTGGTTCTCTTATGGCTATAGATATTAAAAACAGTTGCAGTACTAGCAAACAGAACAGTTCAACATGGAGTAAAGAAATATAAGAACAGCTGGTTTTCACAAGTCTGCACTAAAGGACTAGAAGCTGACAAGTGATATATTTTGTTTCAGGAAATTTAGCTGTATAGGTGAGTATTGCCATAATTGTAAATTTAAGACATCATTAAAATCCCCAACGTAAAGATTTTCTACATTGTAAGGTTGCTATGGAAATACAAGTGTCTCTTTGTTGTCTATTTGGAAGTTTAATGTTAAATTTCATGTCTTTATTTGCCAATACAAGCTTTTATGTCTTTCAGCTTAATCCACTACAAGTGTAGTGGCATTCCTTCTATATTCTCAAAGCAGGAAGCTGTCACTGCTTGATAATGCATGTTGCAACAAATTTAAGTTGGCTTGCCAAATAATGTACGTGCAGTGGCCACAGTTGCCAGTGCAGACCTGCAAAATACCTGAGCTGACATGGCCACACTGGCCCCACAACGAAGGGGTTGACTGTGAAACAAAGATGAAAGGAGGAGGAAAACAAGACACTTCAGTGCCCTTCGGGCAGCCAGGAGCCACAGGTCATGTTTTTATGCTTGCCTACACTTCTTTGGTGAACCCAAAGTGAATAAAGCCCATATAAACTGGTGGGTTTATGGCTGCCTTTCAGCCTTGGTAGCACACAAAGCCCAAGCAAGTCTTGGGAGAACTGGTCTACTCCAACCCAGCTGGGACCCCCATGTAGTGGGGAACAAGTGGGAAGTAAAACTGAGTGGCCAGAGAGAAAAAAAATACTACCAGCAAGTATAAAAGAGGAAGGGAAGTGCAATGGTAGAAGGGGGATCTGTGCTGCAGGAATAGAGACAGGTATTCCTAAATCATCTGTGAATGACGTAAGGAGCATTTTTCCTAAGGACAGAGGCATGGGGCTGCCTGAGCTTCTGCAGCTCCAAAAAGCCATTCTCAATCTCTGCTTCTGCAGCACTATGAGTGTGCTCTGTGCCACTAGCCAACCCAGCAGGGCTTGGAATGAGGAGACAGAGGGGAAACCCTGCATGCTCAGTGCCGTTGGGATAGCTGGCAGGGCACCCATGGAAATGGTACCAAGAATGAGGCTGGAATATCCCCAGGGCTGGGGATGACAAAGTCAAGTCTCCAGATGGTTTAGGGAGCAGAAAGCAATGCAGGAGACCATGGACCCAAACTGCTTATCCAGATAGAAGGGAGGGAGTTGGGAGGCAACATCTCCCTGTACCTCACCTTGCTCCTAATCTGCACCCCCTCCTGCTGCCAGGCCACTCTCTGCATTGACCCATCCTAACCCCTGTCCAGCATCATCTGCAGCCCATGTCACATTCCAGCTACATAAATTCCCCAGCCAGAAGGTCCCTCTGCTATGAATTCATCATCCCTGCTTCACCAGCGCTGCAGGAATGCTTGCTCATTAGGTGATTTGTGACTTACTGCTTGCCTTCCCTGCTAGCTGCGTGGGAGGTAGATGGGGAGCAGGAGCACAAAACACACAGTAATGGGATACTGAGCTCATTGGTTACCATGCAAAGAATGCTCTATTCAAAATTTACAGTGTATAATGGATTTTGCCTAAATACTATCTTAATATCTTGGCACATTATTGATTTAAGCAGGCATTTTTTTTTTGGCAAGGAGAAGGGGAATGTCCTCCATTACAGCAATTTATAACAATGGAAGAATGCAAACTGTCTTTCAAACACACTAAATTACTCTCTTTTCGTCCCAAAAAATAATTCGACTCTCCCCACAAACCCTTTTTCCACCACCCCACACACCAGAAAACTCTCCCAACTACAAAAACCCCAGCATTCCAAGCTTGAAAATCATACTGTCTCTTTGCAACACTTGTTATGGTACTGCTCAATAATATCTTATAATACTTACAATAGTAACAACAACAATGTGGGACTTACAGAAGGGAAGCAGCACCAGAAACCCCTTCCCTCCTAATACTGCTCAGTGCCACCTAAATAAAGGTGTGCTGTTCCTGGCTTCAAATGTTTACCAATTAAACAGAAGCCAGATGAAGGCCTTTGCTGGTGCATGCGCAGCCAGGCACACCCAGAGATTATTACTTTGTTAAGTGTTCAATAGAAATGCAGTGTCAGAGAGTAAGTTACAGTTTTCAAAAACTGCACTCATCCACCTCCCGCTGACCCTTGACACTGACATACTGAAAACAAATAAACTACCCAGTATTGTGTCCTGACAATAAGGTGTAGGAAGTCATATATGGCCTTTGGCTAGTGGTGGAGACAAGAGGGATTTTGCGAGAGAGGGAACTAAATTATATGCATAAATATTTCTTCTTCACAATGAATGTGCATTATCCCATCTTCAGTTTTCAATATTGTGTGGTTTAGCAAGTTCTAAATCAGCCATTGTCAGGAGTATGTACCAAGCTCCAGCAAATTTATTTAGACCTTAAAAATCCAATGCACTATAAAGCACACACTTACATATATCTTATGTGTACTTTGTAAAACAACATATTAGTCAACATTGCAAATTGTGTAAAACATATGTTCTGCATAGGACAGTCAGAGGAGAATTAATGTCATGAGAAGCACAATTTCCTTGGTCTGAATCCTGTGATCATTCTGTATCTCTCTTTATATACCCCCTTTTCTGACCAAAAGAAAACAGCTTTGCCTTGAAGAAATTACTCACTTTTAAAACACTGCAGCTTATTTCAAGTAGATTGGTGTTTGATTGTTTCTGAGCATTTTAGCACCACCTTGTATGTAATTTAGTCTTTTCTTCCAGACCTTTCTATACCTGTATTGTCAGCCTGCAGTTTCTCCCCTGCCTTGCTCTCTATACACAAGCTCTTAGTTGGATCTTCTGCCTTCCTGAATCTGACTGACAGCTGCCTTTCACCAGTAGCACAGCAATTTTCCAGAATAAAAATGTAAAATTTATTTGAAATGGGACCACTACTTATTGACATTTATAGAACTGCAAGATAATAATGGAGTAACTCTAACACATTAGAAGGTGAAGAGTCAGGCATTTGGCTGTTCACAATCCCTGTATGCCACACAGTGTTTGTGTCCCAGCCACGACCAAGCCCTCCAGCAGGGCAAGCTCATAGAGAGGGAGACACAAGCACTTAGTATTGTTGCCTTCTGCAAAATGCCCACTCTCTGAGCTATTCCTCTTCTGTGCAGGAAGGTGTATTCAAAAACAAATGTCTTACTAGCTTTGTGCCCATGCTTTTTCATTCTTTGACAGGGTAAACTGGAGGAAATTCTCTGTCATGTGAAGCATCAGAAGGCCATTTATCTGTCTTCCTTCTCACTCGCCATCCAAAATCAAACAGTTCATATGAAAGACACCCCACTTGAAGTTGTGTAACCCTACAGAAATGGAATTCATGTCAGTCTTCTTTATTCAGATGCACAAGATGGGTGCTCTTCCTGGCCCAGGCTCCCTCACCAGCAGGGTGACAGCCTGCTCCACCTGCCTCTGCTTGCTCTGGCAGCTAGGAGTCATGGGTGGCAAAGTGTGAATCTTTTGTGCTTAACAGGCTGAATAGGAATGGAGCCTGTGTTCTGCAAGAAGAGGCAGGGACAAAACTTCATTCATTTATCCATCCATCCATCCATCCATCCATCCGTCCGTCCATCCATCCATCCATCCATCCATCCATCCATCCATCCATCCGAGTTTTGCTTCCTCTCCTCATACAAAAGGATCATTATTCTGGGGAAAGCTGACTGAGCCCAGCACAGGTTGGGTGGTGTCTTGGTTTTACCTAGATGAAAAATGGAAGCCATAGTCAGAGACCCACATGAAGGAGTGCACCCTTGTCCTCATCTTCCTGCCATAACAACCTCCAAGTAAGCAGCTGTTCTTCGCCAGAGATGAAGATTGTCCTTTGGCGGCTGGATTTCTCTGCGCCTGAATCACAACAGGAATATTTAATAGTACTTACAAGGGAAAAAAGAGTACAAAATTTACACGTTAATATATCAGAGGAGGTGAGGGCCCCTTTGATTCATTGTCTGCCTCAGTACCGCCAATGGTTTCTTTCCCAGTGCCAGCAGCATTTCTCTGTGCCACACCCACACAGTACCTGCACAGCTGTACATGACAGCAGCTGTGAGACGAGCTGTGTCAGCGCTCAGGGCTGGCACCCCTGTGTACCTCCAGACACTGGACAGAAGCCACACAGGCAATCAACCTCTGCCTTGTGTCCTTGCCTTCTGTCCAGCCCAGGCTACACCCCTCTTTGAGTATGGGGCTCTCTCAGACCTGAGCTTGTCATTAATATGTTTTTGCTGAGTGGTCCAATTGTGAGAGGCATCTTCAGGCCTGACATAATAAGGAAGTATTACTAACTGGACCTGTGGTAAAGTCACTTCTTTTCTTCATGTACTAGTCACTGATGATGACTCTCCAGTGGCAATGACTTCTCATCCTTCTGGATCTCCCAGGCCCACAGGACAAACCTTCTGAGCCAAATGAACCATTGCCTCAGCAATAGACCACCCCCAACAGAATATAAATCAAGTTAACATTTTTGTTCACAAATTTTATGAAGCGTGTAATTTAAAATAGCAGTTGGAAGAAAGAAAATAAATTAGATTCTCTTTAGTTGAGGAGCAAAGGAGAGGGAATCTGTGACAAAGGCAGATTTAACATCAGCTTTTTAATTTTCCCAAGCCCACAACCAGAGCTCCAGCTTTGACAGACTAACCTATTCCAGGATAAGAGCAGATTGTGTTTCCATGGCAGCCAAATTTTGAAGTCCAAAGTGCTGATTGCACTCAGGGAGAGAAGGTCACGTGGAGAATTAGGCTAGGCTGTAAAGCCCAGCACAGAGCTCATGCAGGTTCTTCTGAGACAACATCTAATCACAATGTGAGTAGTGTGGCCAATACTTTACAATAATATTTAAAGATCTTTTATCACTCAAAAAATATAACTACAATGTTTAAAGTATAATTTCTACCAATATGTTAAGAAGAATGTAATATTTGATTATGATAAGAGATTTATACTAACTTCTCAAACTCACTTTAAACTATCACCTTTTTTTCTGCACATCTTACATAGTCATGCTATCTCCAGAAGTTATGACAGTACAGATAAGCCACCAGTCACTTAATCTGTCTTTCCTTTGATCAACTCTCTAGTGTGATTTATGCATTTTCTCCAGCTAACAAGGTAGTGCAGTGGCTGGGCAAGTGATATTTTCTATAGCTCTGATCCAGTCCTGGTTTAGCCTGGAATAAAATTAATTTTCTTCTTAACAGCTAATATAGTGCTGCATTTTGCATTTAGTATGAGAATAATGTTGATGACACATTGATATTTTAGCTGTTCCTAATTAATGCTCACCCCAAATCCAGGACATTTCAGTGTTCCATGCTCTGCAGTGATCAGGTGCACAAGAGGCTGGGGGAGCATGGCCAGGAAAGCTGATCTGAACTGGTCAAAGGGATATTCCATATCCAGACTGACATGGCCAGGGTGCGAACTGGGGGGAGCTGCAGGATGACAGGCTGGGAGTCTGTCAGCAGGTGGCGAGCTATTATGCTGTACATCACTCGGCATTCTTGGGTTTTTCATGTCTCTCTCTCTCTCCTTTTATTACCATTATTATTGTTGTTCTTGTGATGATGATGAAGAGGAGGAGGAGGATGACGAGAATGTGTTATTTTATTTCAATTATTACGCTGTTCTTTTCTCAACCCACAAATTTTACCACTTTCTGACTCTCCTTCCCACCCCACAGGAATCAAGGCAGCGACTGAGCATCAGGGGCACCTGCAGTTAAACCCCAACAGACCCTCAGCCATTGTGAACAGCACAGCTCACTGCAGCTGTACTTCTTTCTGAGTTAATAGGGCTCAGAAACGCGAGACTGTTTCTGACCAACAATACATATCTAGAGCATTTTACTGATGTAATCATCAGATTTGACTCTGCACCAAAAAATCTACTCTTGACACCTAGAGTTAAGAGGTTAATAGTCCACTTGAAGCCAAAGGAGGTGTGTGCATGTGAAGCATGGGATGACCAGTCTGAAAAGACATGAACATCACAGAAGCAAAGAGAATCATTACCATAATATCTTTAGAAAGAAAAGTCTGAGGAACATTCAGGAACAGGTCCTACAAGGCATCTGCTTTAAATAAGAACTCACACTGTAGTTGCCAAACAAAATAAACCTCTCCTGGGTTCCAAGCAATAGTTCACTTTTCCTTTTCGCAGGAATCATCAACATAAACCATTGCTGCCAGAAGTTTACTCTTTTAAGAGAATTCCCTTGGACATTGCAGGGAAGGGAAAAGCCTCGGTCTTCTGACCAGTGCAAGGATAACACTGAAACTGAAAACACCTGGGTCCTGATTTCATCCTATCTTGTAAAAGTGCAGGCATCAAAATTAAGAGCTAGTTCAGTTATTACCTCATTGTTTATTAAGTCATGTTACATTAGTGTTAGTATGATTTCTTGCAAGAGGTGGAAACTTTCCAGAAGTTTTCTTCAGTCCTTTCTGTGTCTATGTTTGAAAGCTTTTGGGAGAAGTTACGATGCAAAGCAAGTTTCAGATGACTAACAAAAACCACAGTGCTGTTTAGATACAGTTTGTTCCAACCCAAGTTACACAGTCATTAAAACTCAGTGAGACAAGTGTCGTTCTTTTCACTGTTTATCATTTGTACTTGCTCTCTATTTATGCATGGATGTCCTCCTTCTCTGCAGCTGATGCAACAGAAGAGATTGACTTGGCTGTGGTTTACCAAGCGGCAGCTAATGGCGATGTGAACACCCTGACTGCAGTGATCCGAGAGGATCCTTCCATCCTGGAGTCTTGTGACAGAGAGGGTAAATGAAGGTTGAGCTTGTTCTCAGGAGATCTGTTGCTTCAGCTTGCAATTAAACTTTCCATTTTTTTATTCTGAATTTTGTGTGCAGCAAATTATATTTAGTAGCAGAATATGGGAAATTTGAGTTATGCTTTGGAACATCCACTGGAAATGCAGTTTGGATAATGCCTTCCCCCTATAATTGTAAGATATTTTTATATGGTTACAAATAAGTTGTTTTGCTATAGTTAGACTTTACCATTAACTTAGTTTATCTTATTTAGGGAGATGCTGAGAAACTGTTGGCATTTTAGGGAAAGAAAAATAATATTTTTACCAGTGCCAAATGCTATACATTCTGCACATCTCTAAAGCACAGGTTATAGTATGTGTACAGCCATGGTTTGAATGGGTTTGTCAAATAATTGTTTGCCAAAGTGTTGGTTGTACAATGTGCAGGGATCTCAGTGATCTGTTTTATCTGTCAGACTGTGCTCTTTTTGCATTCAAGTTACTATTTAATGTTATGTACACGTTAATATACATTGTTGTACATTGGCTGGGTTTTATATGCATCTAAGTGAGTAAGAACCACAGACCTCTGGAAGCTGTTCTCAAGGAAGACTTTTTTATCAAAAGTTTTTTTTTTTATTGCAGTTTCTTATATGGAGTCCATATGAACGCTGCCTTTTCTAATCTTTAACAGCTTTTCCCAAGCTACCAATTTTTCTTACGCTTTAAACAAGACATTCTAACTGTTATCTTTAAAACATCTACCTGTCAGTTGGGAAAAGCTTACTCAAGACAAAATGTGCTCAGTCAAGATCATTGATGGGAGAGAGAACACGTATGAAGGGTGGGTGGAGTAGGTGGAGATGGACTGGTCAGCAAACCAGAACTAACTTGTTTCCTTGGGTTGTCCATTCAAATGTAACTAAAGACCAGTTTTGCAACACAAAGCTTGCAGTTCATATCCTGCATATATGTCAGACTCTGCATGACCTCAGGTTGAGTAGCACATTTCCTCAGCAATTGCTTTGAGTCCAGTAAGAATAATTACTCTTCAACTATTTATGAAGTTTCTAATGGTCACGTAGTTTCTAATATTCATGTTTATTCCCAGCCTAGGAATTTTAAATTGCTTTGTCAGATTCTGTGGGAAAATCTCTTACTGTTTTTCAGCAGTTAACCGAATGGAAGGAAGAGGACACAATTAAAAGATACAACATTTCATTTAAAAAATTGAGTATTAGGTTTAAATGTAGATTTCAGAGATTTTACAAAACAAAACATTTTTGCAGGATATTAAAAAAAGGTCTTATGAAAACAGGAAATAAAATAACCTAGAGCAAATCCGGACTTCAAATTAAGTTGTTCTCTGCATAAAATGCCAACTCATACATATATACCTTTGCAAGGGACATTGCTTGATTTCATAAGTCTTTTGAATATGCAGACAGAATGAAGCTGGGGTTTGAGAAAATTTGACAAGCACCATCTGGCTACTAGTCATTTTGAAGAATATCAGCCTCCAAAATGCTGTACCAAGCCAAAAGATCATTTTGGGAACTTGTCAATAGAAAAGCACTTTTCCCTCCAGAAGCAGAGTTAATGAGGCAAAGCTATTACTAATGTAGTCATGCTTCTTTTAAAATCAGTGGTCAGTGACTGGCATAGCAGTTACTTCCTGCCTTAAAAAAGCTGGGTACAACTATTGGACAGTTGTCAGAGAAAGGATTTGTTAACTTGCCAGTGTCAAAGTTAGAAATTAAGAAACTAGACCTTATAGACACGACAAAATAAAATTGTAAAATAAATTTGGCTTTCTTCTCCAGGTTGCACACCTTTGATGCATGCTGTGTCAGGACGCCAGGTTGATACAGTGAAGCTTCTGTTGAAGATGGGAGCCAATATTAATACTCAAGATGCTTGTGGACGTACCAGTTTATCTCTGGCAACTTATTTGGTACCAAGACTTGGGGGACAAGAATGGAGTAAAGGGAGTAAATGTGCAGACAACATAAGATATCTACTTACACTACAGAATGAAAAAAAAGTACAAAACATTTGGTTCTAGACAACTGTGGAATTGGTTTTGAAACTCTACTACGATGCAAAGCGGGAGCAATGATTATTACAAGAGGATCAGGATTTCTGTCAGAGTGTCCTTTCTCTTTTGGGTTGTAAAATCAGTGCATGATATCAGGATCTCACAAGAAAATCACTTTTTTTCTGCTCAGTGGAAGGTACCCTTGTTCCTAATATGTAGATTGACTTCTCCCCCTTGCACAGTCAACGTTAGATATTTATGCTCAAGTGAGGACTTTCCAATCAAAATTCTGGTTATCAGCAGACAAACAAAATAAACCTCTCATGAGCCAGGGCATTGCTTCTTCTCACTGTGGTACTGGACTTTGGATGGCCAGGTTGAGAACTGAAGTTCAGGGTGCTACAGGTGCCAGTGCAGTTGCTCAGATCATAAACAATCCACAGTCCCCTGATCAACCTACATGCAAGTGACAGGAGGGGCACAATCCCACTGAGACGTTTGGGAAGGGAATTGTATTTCAGACACCTCTCTGAAGCAACAAGGATGATCCTTTTCTCCTTAGTCTTCTACTCCTTGCAGGAGGTAATTCAGGTTTCAGAGAGAGAATGGGGACCAAGTTAGACAAGCAGACCTGGCTTCCATTATTAATTGGACAGAAAGGAAGAAGGAGTGTCCGGCCATGCTGCATAGTATGAGTTATGGCTGGATGACTGCCAGCCCATATAAACAGACACCGTGGCAGCCTAATTAAATTACATCCCTTTTCTTCCTAGTTTCTTCCTGAAAATTCCGGACAAAAGCAATGTTCCTGCTTAGCTATGCAATATTGAGCCAAAAAATAAGTGTAGAAAATAACAAAACAGGCAGCCTCATCCAGTGAAAGGAGAATGCCCCACTTACTTGAGAACAAACATTTCCTCTGCAAGATATTTTTTAAAAAATCCTATAATTAGTGTCATGCTCCTTTTTTCCTTCCTCTTTTCCCGGAGGGGAAAAAATATTCTTTGGAAAAAAAGAAATTACTGGAAAAGATTTAAACCACCCAGGCTTCTAAGTTTCCATTTCTGTTTCTGTGAGGGATATAACCAAAGGTCCAGGGAGCATTTGGCTGTAATATCTGTCCCGACAAATGAATTCAGGAGAGTTGCACAGTCAAAACTGCATGAGGGATTTGCCCCTTGTACTTCCACCAAGAGCTCCAACAGGGATGTTCTAATTCCACCATTCCACATGTTTTCCCCAGAAATGCTGGTAGTGCCAATCCAACGTAGAGCATATGGAAGGGAATGGTCTTTATCAAGCCAGCTGAGGTTTTAACAAAACACTGAAACCCATGCTTGATTTTCATGGGACTGAAGTATATGACTTATGCAGCCACAACCAGACTGTTTACTTGCTTTTATGCTGAGGTGATCAACAGAAGGTTTTAGTCCAAGAACTGATTCATCACATCTGTTTTGGTGCTATTTTCAGTCGAACATTGTCATTAATACAAACTTCTGCAACAACGTTTGTAAGACCACACTCTAAGGCTTTTTACCATTGATTTCCCATCCCTCCCAAAGTCTCACAAAGAATATGAGATTGAGTGCTCCTGTTCTCCGTTTAATCTAGCATAATTGAATTCATGTGCAAGAATGGGTGTAGCATTTTCTAGTGACACAGGAATTAGCAGGTTTTTAGTCACTGTTAGTGCTTGCCACAGGCACAGGAAAAAAACAAAACAAACCCAGACCAAAATACAGTATAAATGAAACACCTTATCAGAAATATGAACAACAGAGCTACTTTGAGACCCAGAAACTAAAGGGCAATCACTCAGCGCTGAGAAACCTCTACTGAGGAAAAAAAGTCCAGTTCCTCTGCTGGCAGAAATGGCTACAGTCACATGTGAATGCCAGCACCAACAAGAAAAGATCTGGCCTATACATTTCCCTTTCCCCTTTGATATGCTCTAATTTCTTTTTTAGGGCTGGCTGGAAGGCTGTATCAGTCTGCTCAGGAATGGAGCTAAGCAGAACATACCTGACAAAAATGGGAGGTTGCCACTGCATGCTGCCACGGCAGAGCCTGATGTGAGGTATGTGCCAGGCTCCCACAGCTTTTGCTGGTTGAGTCTCACGGGTAACCAGCAACCCAAGGAGAGACCATGTTAGGAAGAATAGTTGTGACACCTACACTTGTGACTTGCATCTTTGTTTAGTGGTTATCATGAAGGGGGTAGAGAGGAGGAAAAACCTTGTACACTTGTGTACCAGAGATCTATGGCCAAGTAAAGTGAGGAGCCTGGCTTAAGATCACGATAGCTGGAGGAGTGAAAATTATAACAGAGCCTGAAACCCGGCATTTCCACTGCCCAGCTACCTTTCTGCCATCTACCCACATTAAATATTATGAGACTCCTTCTCTGGACTTCTGCTCTGAGTAGCATGGCAAACGTGAGAGAAGTTTTCCACAAGACAACCTCTCTGAAAACCCCTACCATAAAGGGGAAGTTGAGGATTAGTGGTCTGGTCATTTTTAACTACTTTTACTGAAGGTAGAGTAACAGCTACAGTGTGTCTTCACAAGAACGCTTTAGAAAGATTCTCTTTGTTTGACTCCACCCTGTGACAATGGAAGGTTAAACAAATTTTGATTTGTACATTTGAATAAATTCACTCAGAAAACTCTTATAACTAAATCTTGCCTGAAGGTAGAGGAAGACATTAGATATAGGTAAAACATTCAATACATGCAATATGTTCATGTGACTTAATCACTGACTCTATGATTTGTTGCTGTAATCATATCAGACCAGCCCAGACATCTGGCCATTTCTGCTGATCTTGTTCTCTAGCCCTTTTTAACAGCTTTATTCACTTTCTGCATTATCTTTGCTTTTCATGCATCACTTGGAGAGAATAATTTGAGATTTCTGCAAAAAAAAGGTCACTATCATTAAACAAAGCCAACACAGAAAGAAGACAACGTTTGTACAGCACTACACATGCTGCTACTTGAAAAGGAACACTAATCTACCCTACCAGGAGCACACTGGGTCTCCCAAATGTTTTTCACATTCTCCATGGATACAGGCAGACCTTTCTTTGCTCTGCAGTTTTCCTTTTCCTCTGTCTTCCCACTGGGTTTGCTCCACACCCAGAACACATGCCTGGAGCACTGAGGGGGAAGCTTTTCCATCATGGTCATTGTTACTCTCTTGAATCCTATGTCACTGCCAAAAGAGAATATGCAAAGGCCAGTTATGAAATGCTTCTGAAGTCAAGTTTGAAAGCTGGCGGTCTGCTGCTACAGCCTCACGTGCTGGAGGCTGCATGAAAAGAGAGAGACAGCTCATGCATTGATTTGATAATTGATTTATGTGCTGCATTGCATTCCACAGAGTCTAACATGCCAGGTGGAAAGAGAATTCATTCCTGATCTATGCCATTAAGAGTAGGTATCAGAGAAACCCCCACTGCAGGCTTGGATATCTATATATTTAAATGGCAGCACTTACCTTGCCATAATGATGTAACTGAGTCAAAGTTTGTTGATGATAAAGATTATACTCAAATCATTAGATTTCCTTCACATACAGTGGTTTCATTGATCTTATCTGGAATTGAACCACAGAGCCCTGTATCAGATCATAAATCTATGTGATAAATGGGTTTTACAAGCATACTATGGCTATGTCACTTTCTTTTTCCTCACTAGTCCGTCTTTACTAAGACCTATTTTCAGACACTGAATTTCTGAGATTCTGAGTCATTTTGCTAAATGACCACAGAACCTTTCTTCATGTTTACAAATTTTTCCAAAGCAGTCACAACAATCCAAACTTTTCAGAATTCTTGTAGTATGACTCCATTTAGAAAAGGAGATGTAACACCTCTTTTCTACAAGAATTTATATTCATAAGCAAATGGATTTGAAGTCAAAGCAAAATCCCTATGCTGGGATCTGCCCAATCATCATCCTTTAGGGATTCTACTTTAAAAAACCCTAAATTTGGACTTTTGACACCTGAGAAAGGTGTTACCTATAGATAAGATTTTCACCTGCAGAATTGCCAAAACCTTGCCTAAGCAACTGTAAATATCTTCTTTTGAATAATTTACATATTTCACTCTTTATTGTCAGTACAGTAGAACAAATTCGACATGCAACATTCTCAGCTTAATCTGACGCACACACCTGACCACAGTTCAATCCCAAAAATACACTGGAAGTGGTGGAAGATAAAAAGCAGCAAAATATTTTTAATCAGTCTCCTCTGCATGGGAATAAATGCAGGATTTTAAACATTTGTTTCTGTGTTATCTTTACACATATCTTTACATATCAGATTTCCTTCCTTTACACTTCATCGTCTTTTATTTTCCTTGCAAAATAGAATGTCTTCTTAATGTCCATGGTCTAAAGGTTTCTTGAAAATTCACATCTTCAGATGAGCCACAGGTTTGCACAATGATCCACTGAGGATACATCCTTCCTTTTGCTAGAGTCATAAGAACTGTACATTCATGTTAGGATTGGCTTTATTACAGCATGTGACTGGTTTGTGGTTTTCATTTCCATGGTCCAGCCATGTACATGATCCAAACACTTAGGATCCTACTACAAAACACAGCCATCTTTGTCAAACCTATAGTGATTTCAGAACATATTCACAGGATACCAAAAGGATGAGAAAATTGAAATCCATAAAGTATTAAAAATATTATTCCATTTGAACAATATTTCACATAACTACTATATTGTTCCCTCCACCAGAGGGGAGTGTTTGTAGTCCAATATTCAAGAAAATGTGAACCCATGCATTGCTATGTTTTATGGCATAATGATGGCCCTATGCCAGCAGACATACTGTAAAGCCTTGTAAAATATTGGGGTTTGTGTGTATAGACATACAGCAAGCATGCATACACACTCACATGCACACAAATGCATACACAGCATCACGTCACTCCAAGAGTAAAATAGAATGAAAAATCCTTACAGAAGCTGGCCTTTCTGTTACTTTAGGACATTATAAAATAGGTTGACCGTAAATTGCTAAGCTCCCAAAATCTGCACACATGGATAGTATTATTCATTCTGATTTTAGCCTGGCAATCAGCACAAGAGTTATTCCTAGTGGATCTGTTCTTCATTCCAAGCTCTAAATTTCTGTTGTCACTGTAAGCCATAAAGTCCTATTTGTTTTTCTCATAAGACAAAGCTCAGACCTTAGATTCTGACCTGTGCCCATCACTAATACTGGTTTTTTCACAAAATTGCACATTTTTTTCTTTAAAAACTGTCCGTTTTTCAGGTTTAGTCAGGAGTACAGCACACTGATCATATCATTGCTTCCACAGGCTTCTGAGCGTGCTTCTGCAGCAGTCAAATCTTAGTGAAATTAATCATCAGGACAATGAGGTGAGTGAGATTGTGCTGCAAGTCACCATCCCTGGCACTGGGGGCATAGGAGCCATTCTGTTCAGAAAGAGCCCACTGTACTATCAATTTTACAATGAGACTATGCATTAGTCAAAAATTTCTGTAACGCTTTTGCTGAACTCTGCAAAGTATTGTCTCATCTTTCCTCCTACACACAGTGCACCTGTAGGCTAATAAACCTGTATTCAGCCAACTACAAGGTTCCTTGAATCAGTCTCTTAAATAATTTGTCAAGACAATAATTTCCCTTGATTCTTCTGAAGTTAAACACTGGACCAAATCTTCACCTTTACCAATCATAAGTGTTCAAGGCCAAGCTGGATGGAGCTCTGAGCAACCATGTCTAGTGGAAGGTGTCTCTGCCCATGGCAGGCAGGTTGGAACCTGATGATCTTTCAGGTCCCTTCCATCCCAAACCACTCTATGATTCTATGATTCCTTGATCCCATCATTCAACTACTGTTCTCAGACAAAGTATCAGAGAGCTGGCATTACACAGAACAGTCATGGAAGTGCAAAAATTTGTGCTGTTCTCTGATCCATATGAAATTGTGTCCTGTCTGTACAAACAGTGTACATTGGATAGTGTTAACTTCCCAAATGTGTTTTTCTTCAAATGGAGAAGCCAAGACACAAGAGAGATTTTTTAATAGTTTTTTGTATGGTTTTCTTCATTCTAACAGTTGCTTAAGGATGTATTTTTTCCACATTATCAGAATGGCCAGAGGGCTGTTAATTATTCCACTTCCTTACCCATGGAAGGTTTACAGACCCTGCTCCCAGTACTTTAAACAAGACATATGCTTTGTCTTGGTGTAAAATTATGTTCCTAATGAATTGCATGGAACTGTGGATCCTCGTTCCAAGCCATAATATTTTGCTGTGATGCACTGCTACATGCAATTTGGAACTTTTAGTCCATCTCACTGTAATTTAGCACTGACAATATATTTGTTCAAGTAACAGTATTAGCCCTGAACATTCATGTTTTCTGAAAAACATGGATCCTCGCAAATGATTGCAGCTAATAGAGCTGTTCTCTTGGCATACGTAAAATACTTCCGTTTTCCCACCTGGCACTTGAAAAAAACACCCTGATGAATGCATGAACACGTAAAGAGTAAGAAATACATCTGGAGGTTTCATAGCTTCCACAACTGTGTCTTTCTGTGGCTTTATTAGTGAAGCCAGTGAGATGACAATGTGAAGAAACATTCCCTGTAAAAGCCTTGAATCTGAGCAGGAGTGTCACACTATATTTCTTACAGCCATTTGTCATGTTTTATCCTTTTATGTCCCCTGCTGCTCCTTATTTTTTATGAATGTGCAATTCTCTTGTCTCACCTCCAAGATTATATTCTGCTGGACCTTCAGCTTTGACAATTCTAATACCACTCTCATGCTTCCACTCACAAACCGTAGTCTACCTACCTACAGATGCCACTCAAGGGTGGTAATACTGTGCAGAAATCAAATG
Organism: Grantiella picta; assembly: GCA_013397955.1. NCBI lineage: Eukaryota > Metazoa > Chordata > Aves > Passeriformes > Meliphagidae > Grantiella > Grantiella picta. Next base: position 117,285 of record VZRM01006571.1, read on the forward strand.
GTGTGGGTTGGGCAGCCACTGCCCTCTGCAGAAAGCCCACACATGTGAGCTGCTGCTATAAACAGCTTAGTGCTCTGCTCGGTTGGGCGCTCCGAAAGGACATATGGAATGTACAAAGTATTAGAAAGGAAATGGAGAACAAAACAGGAAGCTCTGTCTGAATCCTTGGTACAGCCACATGGCAAATGTCAGCTACAATAGTAATCTGAAAAAAGTTATACAGGAAAAGGAATAGAAAAAGGACTACAAAGATGATAATAGTTATAGAGCAGCTTCCTTGCACGGTCAAGCAAACTAAAACAAACTGCTTATATTAGAAGTTCAGCTTGGCAACTCTGTCAGAGGGATGATAGAAACCCATGGTGAACTGCATGGAAATGAAAAGAGGAATATTATTAAGTGCTCTGGGGTTTTTTGCATATAAAAAGATGGGGACATCTAGAGAAATTATCTGGCAATAGTTTCAAAGAAAATGAAAATAAATACTTTTTCAGAAAATGCATCATTACCCTTTGTACTGCTGGATATAAGAAGTCTTTAGTCTGATTACCAAATGTTAGGTGTAGCATATTGTCAAGCCTTGTTTCTTATATTTTTGCACTAAGCATCTGCTTCTGACCTCTCTGAGTTTTGTCCCTGTACTATCAAGATCTTTGAAGACTATCGACGGTTTTACACTCTTTTGTTGCAGCTGATTCTGCTGGCTACCACAGTAGGAACTGAGAGAAAGTTGATTTTTCAAGGAATTTCTTTTTGGCCATATCAACAGACCGAGAGAGGATGACAGAAAGAAGGCTTGGTACAACATAGGTTCTACTTCTTCAGTGCTTCTTCCTGCTCTCCAGGACTAGTGATGAGTACCCATTTCCCAGCTGGAAATCACTTTACTGAAGGCTCTCTTTGTGACACTCACAGATAATGGGTGCCCATCAACAGTACTAAGTCCTTTGTGTCTACTGACATCAATGACAGAGCTCCCAATAATTTCAGTTGGTGCAGGAGTTTACTCTCAATTTTGGTTTTACAAAACCAAAACCCCCATGATTAAGCTTTGTAAACCCTAAGCAAAACCAAAACTGCTCTCGTTCAGCTGCTCTCTTTAGTTATCACCCATACTTAAGCCACATAGGAATTCAAAAATCTTATATGTGATGAGTGAGAGAAATGAATGTTAAGGCATTCATGCTTTCAGTCAGAAAATCACTGCAAACTTCCACTATTAATGCACTGAGAAGCTGTGTTCGTCAATATAGCTCATACTTTACCTGGGTTGTTACCAGCTGCCTTTATGGGGTTCTATTTCAAGTTTTAATTTCTTTTTCACTCAACCTTTCTTTTTTAATTTTTTTTTATCATTTTGGAAATCAGGCAAGACCCTTAAAATGCCATTTTTCTGGTAAGAGAAAACACAACACCTCTCCAAAGTAAAATGTTACCACACCTGAAAAACACTACCTATTTGTTAGAAACACAATAAATGAGTAAATTTATACAGAAAACCTTAATTATTATGGATATAGAGTAAAATATAGGTATGTGTAACAATGCTGAAGGTGCAAAACCTAGGCCATGAATTCTCTGATCTGCTAAGACTGACTGAATGCAGCTAAGATGGAATGAAAATGCAGATGTATAGCTTATCATTTGCTTTGTTGTCTCCCTGAACAGTAAATATAAAATGTTTTTATTGTGGCTTTTTTGTGGACATCACTCTGTCAGCATTTTAGCTTGCTGACTAGTGCCAGCGACAATACTAGCTTATAATATTTATTTTGGATCAAAGGTAAGACCTAACATAAACATCATGCTGTGTAATGCCAAAGCACCAGCCTAGACCAGGCTTTTCTTGCAGGATCCAAGCTAAGCAGTGAGGAACCATCCACCAGCCATTGTATCCCTGATGCCCGCATTATTTATAATAGGCTATAGTCAAGTGTGGAGGAAGCATTTGTATTGTATCCATTTTCTGTACCATTTCAAATCAAGGTGAAGAGGGAATAATCTGTCCACCCTGGATGGTTTCAGGGCTGCCCAGCCTATCTACAGAGACTTGAAGGGTGTTCCTGTGAGTGATAATAAATTGCCCTCTGGGTTTGTGGCTTACAGGGAATGACTTCACTCCACTGGGCTGCGTTCCACAACAGACCCCAGCACACACAGACTCTGCTGCACAAGGGAGCAGACCCAACTCTGGTGGACAAGGACTTCAAAACAGCTCTGCACTGGGCAGTACAGGTGAGCTCTGCCATAGTCCCACCGGGATGTTTATTGAGCTGACTTGGATATTGTGGTGTCCTAAATACTCCTAAGGAAATAGCTGGGCTGTGGAACAAGGAAAATGGATGCTAAGAATGCCCCCTAAGCCCAAGCATTTTGCCAGTGGGTATGGATCAAGGATGTAGCATCTTCTTTGGAGACCAAGACACACTTAATATAGGCTTAACCCTGTTGCCCTAAACAAAGTTTTCATTTATCTTACTTGGACTGCATGTATGCTTCATGTTGAACTCCAGCTTTTTTTTTTTTTCTTTTTTTCTAAATCACAGTTGCAGAAACCAGCAGCTAAAATAGTCTTGCCAAAGGCCTTTGGGAATAATATAATGTAAACACAATTTTAAATGCATTTAAAGAGCTACAGCTGTGGAATTAGATGAAGGGTTGAGATCCTACTTCTCTGGAGCCTGGGGAAGACATGGAGATAAACGCATTTCCTGTTGAGCTGTATATTCCTATTGCATATGCAAAAAAATTGTCAAACTCTTAGGCCATCACTAGAGAAACAAACCATACAGGTTTAATGTGACATTAGAAACTGTATTGTGTAATTGTGTAATTGTTATTAAGAGATCTAAAATACAGCATAATTGACTGGTTTTCCTAGTTCACTGCAGAAAACTGCCCATATGAAATTGTGTGTTTTCACTTGCTCACTTGCCATAGCAAGTTCCAGTAGCAATGTTCAAAACACCTGCACAACAGATAAGCCAAAATAGAACTCACACAAAAATCCAGTAGCACTTTCATACGATTACTAAATTTTTGCATCCTCCCCTGCTGGTCCAAGTTTGCTCTTCTTAAAAGAGCAAGTAGAAAGAAGTGTCAACAAAGAAATTTAAAAGCTCTGAACTGCTACACACTATATTTGTTATGGGGTAAGAACATCTGAACAAATAATCTATTCCCTTCAACCACAGCCTCACAAAGATGGTTAACATATAATAGGCTCAACCTTTTTTTTCTGAAGTAGAGGTATATTTTGACCTCTGCAACTAGTATTATTTCAAAAGTTTTGCTCTTCTTTAATCCTAATCAGTCTTAGATTCAACTGGTTATTTGCCTTAGGAGACTGAAGTTATCTATCCTATTACCTGTTGTGCAGTTTTATCAGGCTTATTCCAGTTCAGGCTGCTTCCAGTGGGAAACCTCTGAATCTCATGCAAGCTCCTGCATGATAGCTAGTGGTTTGTATCACAGCTCTTGGGACATACTGTCCAAAAAACAATGAAAAAAGTGTATCCCCCTTACAGAGTTCAGCTACTTCTCTAAGCTTTCCTTGATTCTGTATTTTTTATGTTTCATTATTTAGTTCCACTGTGAACTCCCACCTCCACCCTTCTCTCACAAATGTGCAGAATAGCTCCTGAGAAATGCGGAAATGGAAACTGCACAAAATCCACTTGGCCTCAGGTGGGGGAAAATCACAAATTCCTCTCTTCTCTTCCTTTAAGCTGCTCCCAGAAATCAAGAGGAAATGTGCAGAATGATACACATACACACCCCTTTTTCACTTCTTGTGGGATTTCTGCCATGAAACCTTATAAATTGCTTCTTCCACATACTTCTCTACATTCTAAGTCCAGAAGGGGCAGTTGAAATACCAGAGCATGAAATAGATCTGTTCGCATTTCTCTTATGCAAGAAAGAAAACTCTTGGCCAAAGAAAAAGACATTTTCAGACAGCACTCTCTGTTGCCCTACTATGCCCAGGAGATTTAGATACTGTGGACAGGCACGACTTTCTCTACTGTGACAGAGAACAGAACAACAGTTCTGCTGGATGGGATCATCATTATGTTTCCTCCATGGCTGCTGGAAAGGGAATATTTTTCCTGTAGGAATTGTATAAATATCTTCAGAGAACAAGAGACTCACAGAGTTTAGGCAGTACAGCTGCAAGGGTTATTTTTGGCTGAATAGGGCCCTGTGTTTAATTTCTTTATTTTTTAAAATGCAGTAAGGGAAAGACCAGACACTGCACAGAAAATTGTTTCAGAAGTTGCAGGAAAGAGGCAGTTTGTGTGCACTGGGCTGAAACACAGAGTAGGACCATATGAAAACCATTGCCCACTATTCAAAACCAAATTCTTGTGCATGGGGCGTATTTCATGTGAAATCATTGTTCCACACTGGCTCTTTGAGAGACTGCATGTTTGTGGCTTTGTCTTCCATCAGGCATCATGGGCTGATCAGTCCCATCCGTGTAACCAGACAGACCTTGCCCACACCAAGGTCTGTTCTTTTGAAAAGCTCAAACCTCCTGCCATTCAGATTCACATCTTGCACGCAAATGTATCACGTTGGTGTCAGAAACACTGATCTTTACTGTTTGGGGTGAGACTAGCTCATGCCACATTTTTTACACATGCAATATTGCTATGGGCTGGTGCAGACAGGCCTATTAGAATGTCTCAGGAGGTATTTCTCTCCTTTCATTGCAGCCAGCATTAATTACTGCAGTGAAAAGGAAACACATCTTTGAAAAAAAACTGTTAACTAATACTGGAACAAAGGGTAAAGCCATTCTAACATTTTAACATTGCCTTGCCAGTTGTCATCATTTTTACCAGAATTTTCTTTGTCTCTTCCTCAAAGACTCTGGCTTCAAGGATTTAAAAAAAAAATTTTTTTAATTTTTTAAAAATTAAAAAAAAAAACCACCAAGGAGAAAAACACCGAACAAAAACAACCACCTTCTTCACCTTCCTAAAGTGAAGAAATACAAACCACCTGTAAGAACAAAAAGAAAGCAGCTAGAAGGAAGCTATTAAAAATAATATTCTGCCATGGGGAGCTGTGCTTATGATTTTTTAATAGGCTGATTTGGAGTGCAAAGTTTTAAAAAATTAGAAGCCAGCATAATTGTTCCATAGCAACAATGCAGTTATTTCATCCCCCCATTTCCTGAGAAGAGAGTGAAATACCTGTGTACATAAAACATACTATTAAAGAAATGCATACGTAATTACTCCTTTGTGTTTAGCTGACCAAGCACTGTAGTCTCTCTGTAATTACTTGGAAGGTGAAAGCACACTTAAGTGTTAGGATCTCTAGGAAAGAATCTCTCTGCTGCTGCACGACGTCTCCGGAGACACAACTGGCCATCCAGCCAGAGCAGAGGAAGGGGTCAGGGAAGGCAGTGGTAGCTTAGGGTCTCTCCCAAGGGATCACTGCTCTCCTTCTCTCTGCCCAGCAACCCATTTTTTTAATGTAGGATATATATGGTAGAAGAAATCAGAGAGATTTCCAAAGACATCTTAAAACCCAGGAGGTGTTTCCCTGCTGCACATATGTCTGTTGTCAGACTGCCCAGAAATGGTGCATTTTCTAGCCATGGGTCACTGTCTAGTTGGTTTCAGGCAGATTTCTTTCCCTGCAAAATTGTACTTATTTTCTCCTTGTTTCATGCAGTTTCTAGAGATTGCTTGAAAGAAGGAGTAGTGAATTCCTTTTTTATGTCACTAGGCTTTAAAGACAATTTTGGCTGTTAACGAACAAGTCAAAAAGATACTCAAATGGCATTTTTTAAGCATACACTAAAATAACTTCTTTCTTGTGTAAATATGGTCATTCTAGCAGTGGTATAGCTCTTGCTTATGGAGGGTGGAACATTGTACAGTAGCAGCAATCTACAGAGTGAGCTGTTAAGTTGCAAAACAAGATGGAAGAGAGTTTGCAAATAGTTTTGAGTAAGAAATGGACTTGCTTTAATATCAACCTCAGCTTTTTCAATAAAGTGCTCTAAATATTTATGACACTGCCTGCAACAGTGAATTAAATGTGCTTGCATCTTGGCTCTGGCACTGAAGCGAACTATCATGGGACAACTTGTGCCCCTACTGCTAAACTCTCTTATTCTCTAAAACAGGATGGTCGTACACAGGCCACCTACTTGGAGAGGTCTGCAGCCCATGCTAGCTCCAGGAGCTGGTAGGGAAAGTATTAATTGACCCAGGCCTACACCATGGCAGGGAGGATATTAAGAATTATATGCTACAGACAACCAAGTTCCAGTGCGGAAATATGTTCCCCAGTGCTACTTAGTTTTTTTACGTCCCTGCAGCCTATTTCTTCACTTTGAGTTATCACAGAATCACAGAATGAGCTGAGTTGGAAGATACTCACAACAATCATTGAGTCCAATTCCTGGCTCTGCACAGGAAATCTCAAGAATCACACCATGCGCCAGGAGCATTTTCCAAATGCTTCGTGAATTTTGTCAGAGCTGGGGCTGTGATCATTCCTTGGGGAGCCTGTTCCAGTGCCCAACTACCCTCTTGGTGAAAAAACACTTTCTAATATCCAACCTAAACCTCCCCTGACACAACTCCAGGCCATTCCCTCGGGTTCTGTCGCTGGTCACATAGAGAAGAGATCAGTGCCTGCCCCTCCTCCTCCCCTCACAAGGGAGTTGCAGACTGCAGTGAGGTCTCCCTTCAGTTGCCTCTTCTGCAGGCTGAACAGACCAAGTGACCTCAGCTGCTCCNGTCATCGACCAGGACCCCCAGGGCCCTTCCCATGGCACTGCTCTGCAGCCTCTCATTCCCAGTCTGTCTGTGCATCCAGGGTTGTCCCACCCCAGGTGCAGAATCTGGCACTAGCCCTTGTTGAATTTCATGTGGCTGGTGATTGCCCTTCTCTCTAATTTGTCAGGGTCTCTCTGCAGGGCCTCCCCGCCCTCGAAGGAGTCAACAGCTCCTCCCAGTTTTGTATCATCTGTAAACTTGCAGTATTGATACAAAAACTCACCAGTTCGACCAGATCATCAGCAAAACTGCCTTTACTGAAATAATAGACTTTTAAAAAGTAAGCCCTTCAAGTATGAACATGCCTTAGACAAGGTAATTATTCATGCTAATCAAATTTCTGAGGTAATCAATTGCGGAACTCCCACTGAGCTTAGCAGAAATTCGTCCCAGGCAAAGCCTGTAGGTAAGTACAGGATAATTGCCAGACCTATTCCCAGCATACAGCCTGTGTGTAACTCCAGAAGTGGATGCCAGAATATGAGTAATGTACATGCAACACAATTCTTGCATATCTATACATGTCCTGATCTCCTATGCCTGACAAAAACAGTTGAAGACTAACGTTCCATTTCTCTGATAGAAGAAATTCATATTCTACTGCAGATTTTAAAAATTACCTCCTTTTCAAAGCATGTAAAATCTCATTCAGAGAAATCAGTCCTTACAACAATGCAACAGAAGCAGAAAGTTGCCAAGTAATTTTAGTCATAGTCATAGTCATTTACACAGTAAATCATACCCACTTAGGCTCCAAGTAAAGTAAATTCTCAGAGAGACTTGGCCAGTCTTTCATGCAGGAAAGAGAGGCTAAGAGAGGCAGGGATATATGATAGCTGGAGTCATGCCTCCATTACTGCCTTTGTCATGCAGTACCTTTTTCCAACACATACTAAGGCTGCTAAAAAGATAAATATTTTAAAAATATCATGTCCCCTAGCTGTACCAGAGGCAGGAATGCTCTGATGACCACAGGAAAAAGTTTCCTGTACAACAACACATTCTCTTCCCAAGAGTACCACAAAGTCAAGCCAAGCTGGGTCACTCTGACTCTGCAGAGACACTGTCTCGGTGGGTGTGTAAAGCTGCAGCACTCAGGTTCAGAGAAGACCAATGAGCTTCTCTCTGAGCTGACTGAGTCTCACCAATGTAACTACAGTGGTCAGGGGAGTTACTCATTTGTACTGGTTTGCTATCAGAAACAACCCCTGTGAAATGCCTGGGCTGAATTCAGGGAATCCCTGGCAGTTTCCCTGGCAGGAGGAAAGATGAAGATGGTATTATGAATTGTTTCTTTCCTCATCACAGAGTCCAGTTTTCCATGTCTTCGCAGCTTAGAGAAACCACGGGGTGCTCTGAATGTTTGCTCACTTCTCCACTGCCAATGCAGCCATCTAGCAGCCAGGAAATGAGAGCAGTGAAGGCAGAATGAGTGTGTTTCCAGTCCTTAGCTTTCTGTAGGCTTGGGTGCAGAGGGGGAGATGCTCAAGTCCTTAACACATGGGAGAAAGCTCCAATGTGTGCAAAACTCTTCAGCAGCCCAAACTGCCAATTAAAGGACATTTCTCACTGCACTATTTGCTGCAGACTAGAAGCAACATTATGTCTCTGCTTTTGAGTTTGGCATTCTCCATCCTTTAACAAGCAGACACTGCATCTACAGCAAGATAGGCATAGGTTGTTCTGATACAGCCTTAATGTCTGATTATTTACATCTGATTGTCTGATACAGCCTTAATTATCTGATCCTGACATCCTCATGTCTGATGCAACATTTGTCTTGCTCTGATTCTAGAATGACATTCTAAACTTGAATTACATTAAAAGTAATTATGTGATAACACTGCTACAATGCTCTGAATGTAAATGTAAGGAAAAAGGCACTTCAGTGACATTAATCACATAAGGGGAAAAATTGTATTGGAAGAATATTTGGGTTTTGCCAGTATAGCTGCAACTAAACACACAGTTTCTGCCAGAATAGACTTGAGTTAACAATCAAGACTTTTCAAGATCAAGTCAATATATCCATGTGGAAAAGAATGTGGTTTCTGCTTATGGTAAATACCGAATTTCAGAATAAAGAAAAAGGTTAAAAAGTTACTGTGTAAGGAAATATGTATTTACCAACATAATAGTTTCAACTGCAGTTATAAAGGAGGAAGTCCTCAGACAAGATATTTGTTCCAATTTTGCTATGGGTTGCTCAAAAAGTACTTGAAATGGCACATTCCTTTATTTCATCAAAGGAAAAAAGGTCTTTGTTTTGTTTGGCTGGTTTATTTTCCAATGGCCCTGCTGGTATTACAGTTAATTTCAGATTAAAGTATTCTATATGTGTCTGTGAAGGGTAAGAGGAAACACAAAAGGGCTTGGATTCTCTAATATAAAACTCAAACAGCACTCAATGATGCACACTGGTTTCCAGGAGGAAGCTGGAAGTATTTATGTAAATGTAATTTAACCTATAGTAATTTATTTTGCTTTTTTATAACAGTGAGTTACCTCCCAGAGTAGTGCAACGGGAATAATATTTGTTTGTTTGCTGCAGAAAGGAGTGAAATCACTTAGGGGCAGAGCAGAAGGCCATCAAAGAAAAAGTCAACATTTGGGTTCATAGTTGAGGAATTGAAAGAGGAGAGGATGTAAAAGAGGAGAAAACACAGGCAGACCGGAAGTGCACTGCTAATGATAAGAAGCAACAACAACATCAAGAGCTTCTGGTGGGGAATTTCCATCCAGCAAAGCTGGCTATAGATACAGGAAGGCTTTAAACTGCATGCTAACACAAACAGACAGGAAACGTAGGTAGGAGAACTAATACAACCTAACCACATAATCTCCAGAGGGATTTACTTGGAAGAAAAATATTTTGTCCAGGTTTCCTGAGAACAGTTAAGTGGTCCAGAGCTCGTCCCTCTCCCCCTCCCACCTCTCCATTACCAGCAGCAGGCTTACCAAACTCCTTTCTTATGACTCCTCTTTGGCACCACATTATCTAATTTACTGGAGTATTCCAAAGAGGGGAAAAAATTAGCTCTCTATACAGTGCAGTGAACAAAATAAAACGTTGCAATGTTTATGACTGAAGACCTGGCAGAATAAAATGCAATGTTATGGTAGGATATGTAAGTGACAAGAAACTTGCTAAGTAAAATTATTGTTCTACTTATCAGTTGGACGTAGAAAGGGCTGAAGTATGAGAACCATGGCTGAAGTAACAATGAGGATAAATCAAGTACACATAGCTGAAAGGTGTGTCAAAACCAGAAAAGTCTCCCAGAGGTTCAGGATCCTCCTGATGGTACTTGATTCAGTAGATACTTCCTAAATAACTGTATTCTTATTTGGAAAGCACTGAGAGATGCAACTCTCGGAAGCTGACTGTTTAGAGTCAGTTTACAGTCAATTTAAAAGTCTGATTTTTTATTAACCAACCTATAGAAACCAGAGTTGTTGGAAGTGTGAGAGCTAATACAGTGAATTGGCTGTTTGCCACTGTCTGGACTTGGCACAAATCTCAGACAAAAATTTGCATAAAGCACAAAGAGATTTTCTTACAAGGGCTCATGGATCCAGACTTTAGGACATTTCTTCTTCATAAAGTAATTTTAATTGAGGTGACTGATATAAGGAAGAAAATTTCACAGAGGAGAATCAGTAAGTGGTGGAAGGAGATAAAAGTGTGAGATGGGAAAAAAGTGTAACAAAAACGTAACAAAAAGGGGGGGGGGCCAGAAAACTTTAGAAACACATAGCAAAAATTACTGACAATCTCAGAACATTTTATCTGTGCTGAAAAGAATTTGAATACAAAAAGGGAAGATTAAATTTAGTGATGCATACAGTAAGGTTACAAAAACACGTAATTTTCCTATGGTAAATTTACCACTGAACATCTTGGTCTAACAATAGGACTGTGGTAAAGTTACCACAGGAACACTACATTTTTGGTGACCACAGCTCAAAGATATCAATCTAGGAATAAAGGCACTGTAAGCATTTTAGGAGAATTTTGTGTGCAATTTAAAAGAGCCAAGATCATTTTAAAGAAGGCATTCCTAAGAAGAGAGAATTGGAAAGCCATTGAGCAGTTGCCCAGAGAACTTGTTCAGCATAAGGTTCAAATACTAGGAAATATCCTTTAATTATTTAGAAAATGGAAGTAACAATTTGATTGAATTTTTATAATGAGGCAGAATTTTCATAGCCATCTTCAAAGCAATTATTGCTTCCACAGATAAGAAGCTATTAGGTATAGTGTGTTTTAATGTCAATTAGCCAGTTTAATCCCATGTTGTAAAACACAAAAATGCTGGAAAAGTGGCGAGAAGATAAAGTTCATCGCATGGCACAGAAGCCTTGCTAAGCATGTGGTAAATACGTTAAAAGTCTAATTCTTTGTCCTTTCTGATTTGAGCAGTACATTGAAGTTTAATCACATTGAATGACATCAATAGCACAATTTTTATAAGCTCAACCTGCTATAATAGACCCAGAATTCTGTCCAAGATGTCCCACATGGGAAGAAAAAGGAGTGATACAATCAAAATCAACCAGGGACTTCTATTACACATCATATATTCTCTATCAGCCACATTGAAGACAGTTCAAATAATCTTTGCAGGTGAATATCTCATAGAGAGTCCAACAAGGAGATATCATAAGAATGTTTTCATTTGTTCCATATTTAGAACCCACAGCTAGAACCAAATTCCAGTGACACTAAGTACTTCAGACATGAGGATGAAATTCAAAATTATTTTGATAAATTGTAGGAATTAACTGAAATGAATAAAAAAACACTGTGTACAGAATGGTGAAAAATTAGAGGTTTTTTGTGCAAAATTAAGAGTAATAGACTAGTATAAATCAAACAAACATCATTCTGGGACATATTAACAGAACTATGGTACATGTGGGCTACAGGAAGTCATTTTCAATGTCAGGAGAGAAGCCTCTGCTGGATAATTATGTTTTTTGGAGTGCCGTGGTTGAAAAAACTGTAGACAATCTGGAAACAGGCCAAAAGCTAGCACCAAGTATGGTAAGTGGGTTGGAAAACTTGACCTGCTTAGGGAGGTTGAAATGGTTTGTTTAGTCTAAAAAATGGAAGATTGGTTGGATATAGAACAGTCTGTAAATATTTAAAATGCCAGTAAGATCAGTGGAAAATTTCTTATGTGCATTCTAAGAGCTGTGCAAGAACATTGAGGAACTGAAACTGTAGGTGCAGGATATGAAATTTGGATTTAGCAAGGAGGAATAGTAGAGTTACTAGAGCATGACTACAGAAATAGTAAGGTGTTAATGTTAACAATTTTTTGTATCAAAACTGACTTAGAGAAGGATGGTAACAGATAGATATTTATTGTGATAGTACTAGAAGCATGTAATAGATATCTAAATTTAGTTAGCCCTGAATTTGACTAGAGATTTCACTGATGCTAATGATGAAAATAAGTAACTGGGAATTATACTACTTTGCAGGATATTGGTATTTGGCGTAGGCAATGGACAATAAAAACAACAGTTATTCATAGGACCTCAGTATTTGAGGTATATATTCAGTATTTGTCCAGTATACATTCATGAACATGAAGATCAACACTCTTCATTAAATATTCAGACAACTTTAAATTAATACCAATTTGAACATGGTTAATTAGGATGTTATAAAATGCTTGGTAATAGAAAATAAGCTTGGATGACAGTTTAATCAAGATTAGACTCTAAATTAAACATCTGAGTAAACAAAGTACATGCAAAATAAAATTCTTGATTTCAGGGGGACATATTTTGATAAATTTAAGGAATTCTCAGCTGGACTGAGTAGTTGGGAGATCAGAATGTTCCAGGAACCTGGAATGTATACTTTCGATGGAGCAATTATAGCAGGAAGCTGCATCCCAAGAGCAGAAAAGAAAAGTGTATAGAAGAGGCTTGAGATAATGGATGTCTACCCATCTTTAAAAGATATATTTTGAATAAATAGCTATCTTACAAAATGAGAAGCAAAAGTACAGAGAAGCAAAAGAAATTGTGTCTTAAAATCCAGAAGACGAGAGTATGATTAAATGTTGAATAGAGGCTGGAAGGAAATTACTTTCAGGGATAAGACTTTAAATTATTTCTGTTTAATATTTTCATAATAACTTGGCAGAAAATACAGGAGTTTTCTGATAAAATCTGCCAATAATATGAAACTGAAAGATATTAACGGGAAGGACTAGGGCTATCACACAGGGGAAATTGGATCACCTTTAAGTCTTGAGTAATACAAATGGGACATTATTGAATAGGGTAAAATGTTTAAGTCATGCACTTGGGTGCTAGTTACAGAAGGTCCTCCCCAAAAGCAGAAACTCCATGCTTAGAAACAACTAAAGAATAGAAATACTGAGGTGTAAAGGGTTATTCCAAAATTACTAAGAGCTTCAAATGGGACACAGCTGTGAATGAGGCAAATGCTGTTCTATGACATACCAAAAGAGGTATTTCTAACACAAATACCTCTAACACAAATAAGGAAGAGACAGTGTCACTGTAAAAGGTCTGGCAAAAACATCTGTGTATGGCTAGGTACAATTTTAATCATCCCTCTTCAAGGAAACACAACTAAAACACAAAAGGAAAAGGGTTACTAGGTTAATGACAGAAACAGAAAGTATATTTTTCAAAAAAACTTAAAAGACCGTGATTGGTTAGAGCAGCAAGAGAACAATTCAGAAGAGATGTGATGATTGCCTATAAATACATCTGAAGAACAAGTACCAGTAAGAGGAAAGAAGTATTTAATCTAAATAATAATGCTGGAACAGAAACAAAGGAATATAATCAGCCTTGAGTATGAATAGAAATTAGAGATACTAATCATTAAAACAAAGAAGTTCTTGAACTCTGCTCCTTTGAGAGTAATGGTGGCAAGAAACCCCTAATTGCCTTTAATGGAGAAAGTGAGTTTATGAGGTGGATGATGTAACATAGCTGCAAGTGATTGCAGAGATTGAATTTGATGATACAGAAAGACCTTTTCAACCCTGCGTTTCTGTTGTTATAAAATAGTCATGAATTCTTTTTCTCTATTTCCACTAAGTTAGGATATAAAATGTTCAATTTCATTTGCAGGTTAGAGAACAATGTCAACTTTCTATTAAGACACCAGAGCACTGGCGCAAACTAGCTAAGGAAGTTTTCAAGAAGCACTTGAGCAAATATTTGACATAGGGTGCTAGGTGTACTGAGACAGATTTACATACATAGGTTGGTTTTCGGAGGTTCTTTCCAACCCTAGATTTCTGTGGAAAAATACAAGCTTGTATTTCTGGATTCTGGCTTAGCAAAACAACAAAAAACACAAGCAATTTCTATTAAGTAACTCACACTCTGCACCTTCTGGAGATATTTGCAGTTGTCCATTATTTATTATTTTTCCAGTGTTCAGAGTATTTTAGAAAATCAATAAAGTAAGCACAATTCCCAGCTGGAGATTGGAAGCTTTTGGCTTTCATGCCTGGAGAGTCTAGTATATACACAAAAAAATACCTTCACTGTATTTAGCATTCTTCAGCAGAGAAAACGCAGCCTAGTGTAAGCTCCATTTTCTTCTCTGAATGCTTTTCTTCTCTGAACTTCCTCCCAGAGCGGCAACAGGATTCTGTGTTCCATCATTCTGGACCACTGGCAGGGGCCATCGATAATAAACTATGATGATGAGAATGGCAAAACATGTATGCACATTGCTGCTGCTGCAGGCTACAGTGATATCATCAGTGAGCTGGCTAAAGTCCCAAAGTGCAACCTGCAGGCCCTTGATGTGGATGACAGGTAACCACGGAAACCCTGAAACTGAAATTGCTGCTTCCTTTCTATTAACCTGAGACCAGCACTGTTTACTACATAACCATGTTTCTGTTTCAGGGGCTATGGCCTAGTTGATGCCACGCACTCCACAGAGAACTGTGTTTGCTCAGAAACACTGCAAACCAGTCCAGCTCACATGGGTCATACCTAAGATAATACCTGACTTGTAGGAATGATATTTAGCTTTCTGTTTGTGGTAGGAAAATGTAAGATTATTTTTGAAAGAACTTTGCCACCACTCACCTTAGCTTCATTCAAGCAAAAGTGAACATTCTTTTCAAAACAATAGAGCAGGATCCTACAAGTTGAAGCCAGGATCCTGATGCTATTTGTGTGTAAAAAAATGGCAGTGTTCTCTTGTTGTGTTTAAGATGATAACATAGTACTCCTATAGGGCCAGAGGACTTTCACCTTGCATTCTGTAAAGGCATTTGATTCCTTCCATCGGGGAGTCTCTATATCATAATTATAGAAGAGTCATCTTTCCTCTTTTTCACCCTACAACTACATCCCTTGCAACTTTGCTCATAAATTTATTTAATGCAAAGAGAATCAACTGGCTGTTCACATAGATTGTTCTCCCAGTGAAGCAAAAGCCAAGATTTTCTTGGCTTAGGCTTTCAGGTACTTAAAATAGCATCGTTCTTAATGGAAAAGTACAATAAAAGAAATAAAATGAACAGGGTTCTGGAGTAGTTTCTAAACATAAGTAAAATGTAGTTGAGAAGGCTGTTTTCGATAGAAAGAAGAACAAAGGGAAGAGGTTAACTGCACTTCAAAGTTCGTTAAGACGTGGCCACCTATTCCATGTGCTCAGATATTTCCACAGAATATGTTATACTTGGAGAGGGAAAAGATAAGTTGTTCATTACAAACACATATGTAAGATTTTCATTCTGTTGTGTTTCTGACTGCACCCATCTGAATTTACTTGGATTGCAAAAAATAGACAGAAAATGTCAATTTGTTGTTGTTGTTGTTGTTCTTAAACACTTTTCTTGTGGTGTTGTCTGTGCTCCCAGGTTTTTCACAAGAGCAAAATACTACAATTTGGAAACCGGAGAAAAATTTCCAAATACAAGATGAAAATTTTCTGCCAAGACAGATTCAAAACAATTAAACGTTTTCTGGTCCGTGCCCATCACAGAACACAGAAACTGGCAAAGTGGCAGTGGCAGTCTGGTAGATGTGTTCAGTCCTCCTCATTTGTATGAAAGGAGCTTCTCTTATTACCTTCATGGGGAACCGTGTGCCAACAATTGCAAACTGTGCTTAGTGTAATGATGAGAAGAATTTGTCCCTATGCAGTGGACACTGTGAAGGCTTTTTTCAAATTCTCCTCTGAAAGCTTCTGGCACTTCTCCTAGTCTGTGATTCCAGCAGTGGAAGAGATGCTATTATATAGTACATACAGGCATTCTGCAGCCCCAAACCTACTTTATCTGCAGCTAAATAAATGCAGCTACATTGATGTGGAATAAGTTGCTGTTGAATTTCTCAAAATGTGTGTTATGAATCTGGACAAGTAACATATCCTGTGAACACCTCACTATGTCATTATAATGGTTTCGATAGTAAATCTATTCATCTATTTTAGTGATACTCCCTCTTTTCTGTAGGACTCCTTTGCACTGGGCTGCAGCAGCAGGGAAAGCTGACTGTGTGCAGACACTGCTAGAACTGGGGATAGACAGCAGCCCTCGGGACATCAATGAAAACACTCCTCTGACATATGCAATATACTGTGGGCACACAGCATGCATCAAGCTGCTGTCCCAGCAGAGCAGGTAAAGAGAAAGTTCACATCTTGCTCACATGTTGCCAATGACTAGAATACAAATTTGTTGCTTTTTGAATGCTGCTGAAGGGTTTGAGCCCTGTGTGGTGTCTCCTGGATTCATATGCAACACTCAGTTCATTTTCCATTGATGTTGCAATATTAGAATAAGTTATCTACTGAAGCCTCTTCACTGAGGCTGCAGTACTAGTCTACCATGCAGCAGCAGGTTCTGAGATATGAGTATAGCTCTTGCACAGTCACCTTCATGCAGGAAATTTGTATAACAGAGTAATTTCAGCCCTCAGATTTATGTATCTTCCACTTCTTTGAAATCTCAGTGCATTGTCTGTGTGGTCATGTAATCAGACAGACAGACAAACATGCTAAACACAAAAGCGGCTTTGACAGACAATAAAATAAATCTCAAGTTTTCCTCCTCGGGGTAAGGGTTTGGTAGTATTATCCTAGCCCTCTTTAGTTCTCCACTTTTATTGTCTCTTCCTACTCTGAGTTCTTTTCTGTTAAAAAGTATTACATATTACCTCTACTCCTTCTCCTGCATTCTGTCTGTTAGAAGAGGTCAGACATTAGCCAAAATTTCGTCTCAAAACCACTACAGCAATACCAGTGCAGGTAATTCCCTTGACCAGTCTGAAACTGTGCCAGACCTCTTTAGCACAAGCAAGGCAAGGAAAAGGCTAAAAGGGAAACGGCAAAGGGGAAAGAGGAAAAAGTAAAGGGGAAAGGGAGCGTAGGAATGGTGAGCTAGTGCTTTTTGTCACAATGTTAGCAATGACTATACTGTTTGAAATACCATTTTTCAAATATGACATAATGCAAAGATCACTTGATTTAAAAGATCACAGCATGTTCTTCTTATCATTATTAGATCTTCATAGCTGGTAGATGTTGAAGCCAGAAAGTTTGCTTTGTTTTTTCCCAGATAGCTGCACTAAGTTACGTTAAGATGATTGTAAGACAATTCACCAATAAGTGTGAAGTAACACGATAGCACTTTCAGTCTTTGTTAATTAAAATTTGGGGTCCTAATTTTCTTGAACCACCCCTGCAAATGCACAGAATATTGCTGTTTTGGTGGAGTAACACAGTTGGATTTTTTTCATTTTTTGGTCATATTGACATCACATTTTGATTTGTATTTCCAGTAGCTCTGAGTCAGTTCATCAGTTTCCCTCCCAGAACAACAGACTTACAAAGAAAGAAGGACGATTCAGTATGCTGAACCAGATCTTCTCATGCAAAAAGAAGAAGGATGATCAGAAAACCAGACAGAAGGAGAGAAGCAGGGATCAATATCCTGGAGAAGAGACCTCAGAAGTAGATGATATCATCACGCGTTTTGATTGCATTATGAACAAAAATTGCAAAGACATTCCAGATGAGTGCAAGACCACCCCTGACTTTAAAAGAAAAAGCACAGATACTAAGCACCTAATAGCAGAAAAGAAGCAGCCAGCATGTCAGGGACTCCCGCCTGTCAGCACCCTGAGCCTCCCTCCAATCACTGCAGGCAATTCCTTCCTAACTGCTTCCCAGAGCACAATGTCAAGCTTCTCCTCCAGCTCCAGTACCCACCATTTTCCACACAAGTCTCAAAAGAGTAGGAGTGAGCACAACTTGCAGGACCACACGAGCAGCTGCCAGGCTTTGCTGGATGATCCCTGGAATTCAGTCTCTAACCAAAGGCTCTCTTACAAAGTCTGTTCTAGGACTTCTTCAGACAAACTGATGAATGGCTTAAACTCTGATAGATCTCACCATGTGCTTTTGTGCCCTCCCTGCCTTCCCTCACTTCCCAGTTCACCACCAGGTAATTTTTTCTTTCTCTATATCCTAAATCCTATAATATCTACTGTGACAAGCCAAGTCAGAAAAAAGTACGGACCTGAAACATTTCTATTTTTTTAATCTTTTTTTTCCGAGTTCCACCTGTATGTAGTCATCACAGAAAGCATGTGTATGGGACATCAGTTGAAAGCTGAACAAGGTGCTTATGTGTGGGAAATAAATAAAATATTTAAGTAGGTCTGATGCGCAAGCAAAAATGCAGGTATCTAGGAAACACATGAGGTACCAGAGCAACAAGTGCCTCCAGGTCATATATGTGCTTTGTGAGTTGCACATTAACACCCACTACTATGCCTGCTGCCTTGTGTCTGCATCTAGTCCTGGAAGTGGATGTGCAAGGGAACAGTCTTGCCATCAGATCTGTAACTGTGCTGAGAGCTGCTTCTGGATCTAACCAGTCCAGTGCCATTGTGGACAGCTTTATGCCATGCCACTTTACCCTTTTAGGTATATTCTGACTCCAGGCTGCAGTGGCACCCCTTCCTACCCTGAATGCCACCCTGAGTGCCAGCTATTTGGTCTGATGTACTGTTCTTATGGTTTCTCCAAAGCTGAATTCAGGTTGCTATATTTACAGAGATGGGGCAAATGCTTTTATGCTGTGGTCTAGAAACTGTAATGCAATAGTAATGAAGCAGAGCATTAGAATTGTAAGGTGAACTTGATACCAGGGTTTGGCTGGATTTGGGATCTAGTATTTTATTTGACTCACATCCATGTTTAAAATGAATCTGGCTGGCTGGCCTGCATATTGGAGTTTTTTTTGACATCTCAATGTCTCCAAATTCATCTCCTTTGGGATTAGTCTCATGCCAAAATTAAACACATCTAGCATGCCTTCCAACCACAGCAATATCTAACTGAAAATGAAGCAAGCAAAAGCAATCCCCAAACTTACCAGTACACCATTAAAAGGACTAAAAATTATACAAGTTAATCTACACTTACCACATGAGTCATTACCCTTCAGCAGAAAGAGGAGTGACCAGAAAGCCTGAGAAGAGCCTGCAGTTAGCTGCACGACTGTGCAAACTGTGCCGACATCTAAGTGAAGTGAACTATAAAAAAGCAAATCTTTGCACGCACATCTGACAAGGAGAGCAGAGACAGCAATTTCAGAATGACAGGTCATTCTACATACATTGTGCAAATAAAGGCTGGAATTAGCTTTTCAGTGTAAAAAGGAACTATTTTTAAAAGTTCCACTTCCTGAACATAAAGCCACATTCCTGAAAGCTTAATAGAGCTGCTCCATAGTTGTCACCACCTTTTTACACTGCACTCTTCAGCTATTCACTCAACCATATGAGCTCCAGACTCCATATGCCCAGCAATGATTGCTTCTGCACAATTCCTTCTACCCTGAATTCTGCAAGGTTCAGCTCACATGTGGAACACAAGAATACCTGCAGGGCTACTTTACAACCTCAGCAAAATAGGGTACAGTGATGCTAAGATATTTGAGATCATTGAACTTGACAGCAGTTGCAGGAATGAACTCAAACTGGATAAACCAAACTGGAGAACAACTATTTCTGGGAAATATTTCTTGTTGGAATTTGTTAAACTATTAAGACATTTGATGTGGAAGTAATGACCATGTTACTTAAAATGTGATTATATGGTTTTTTTAATATTGTAATATACTACAGGCTTAAGAAAATTGTTAAATCCTTGTTTGCTCTGGACAGAAGGATTGGTAGTTTTCCTAGGAAAAATACTTCTGTGAACATCCTATAACAAAAATCTAGTTGTTACAATGGGAGCCATTTTGCATGCCCAAAGGAAAAGTGAGCAACTTAAGCTCTGACAGTTTGTTATCTCCCTCAGAGAATAAAAAGACTGAGTCTTCTTCAAGCCCAGTTCTCTTTGTAGCAACTCCTTTTAACAAAATTTTCCAACAATAAAATTATTCCTGTAGCTGGCAAAAAGAACCTTCCTCTAAAACATTGGAATTAAAATCCTATAAGGAAGAAGAGACCGTCTGTCAGGAATTCATTGCACAACACAGATATTGTCTCACATTTCTTCATGATAAAAAGATCTGCTTATCCCTCTTTATGCCTATGTGTTTGGTTAAAATCTGTCTGCCCCTGTAATTAAAGCCACCTGACTTTCTGTGAACTGTAACAGCATTTACTGTATGAGCTCCAAGGCTTCCAGGTCACCAGTGCACTGCAGGACTCACAGGGATCAGAAGACAAGTAAGCCTGGTTCCAGCACAGACAGCGATGCTGTGCAGGCAGTTGTCTCGCTGAGGAAAAATATCTTTTGTTGAGTTTTGTTGGTTTTTTTGGTTTGGTTTTGGGTTTTTTTTTTAATTGATTTTTCTGTCTTTCTGAAGGAGATTTAGCTGAGGGGAAGAAATATGTTTTTTGAAGACGTTGAAGTGTTAATATTTCATTTCTCAGTTCATGACTGGGTGGGGGTGGCTACATGTAATTTCCTAGTCACTGAATACCTAGGCCAGAATTATGGGTATCAATAATCTAAGGGAACTCAATTTGAAAATTATTTTCTCTGTTGACACACAGTGTTGATTGTCTTGCTGATGTCTCCTGTTAAAGCTAATTTCTGTGCTTATTTGTTACAAAGGCAGCTGCACATATATGTGCCAAAGATTTTGGACGTTTTTTGTTCTGTTTTCTGTGCTCCTGGGAATGAAAGATGAGTCAATTTACTAGCCAAGCATTAGCACTTACACAAAGGGGAGAGGTTGCTGTGTGTAGCAATGAGAATTACCTTACAATTATATCATTGGTTTCTCTCAGAATTACGGCCCTCCACTGAGAAGAGCAAGGATAGTCTATACTAAAACCTGTCAATATTGCAAGAGAATTTCCAGCCACAGTACTGAGCTGGCATTAACAATCTGAAGCATTTTTTACTTATAAGCTTTGCAATCATCTCCTTTTGGAAAATTTACTGCCATCTACATTCCACAGGGAAAAACAGTACAAGCAGAGAAATTCCAAGTGATTTGGGTAACAGGAAGCCTGTCACAATTATAAAGCAGCTCTGAGATGCCTATCACACACTCATCTTTCAGATTACAAAACTTCCAGATCTAAGATGATACTTTATTACAGATTTTATCACAGCAGCCCAGTACCTTCTATTTGCTTGAAAAGGTAATGTGAAAAATGGGCTATTATTAAGTTTAAAGTGACATAAACAGTATGGCGTAGTTCAACAGGAAGCACTCCTTGGCTAGGAAAGCAGAGCAAAGCTGATCAGTGTGGCTGCCACTTTCTCAAATTGAAGAACCAATTTACAGTGAGACATTTCATCATAACGTTAACAACTTTTACACAAAACATACCACTATGTGGTTCACCTTCCTAAGTGGAAAGAAAAATCAAAAAGAACAACCTGTAAAAAAACCCAAATGCAGTCCTGCATTTTATGAGAATGAAATGGCTTCCTTTCAATTTCATTCAAAAATAACTGTAATCATAAGTGTGCTCTTGGGAACAGCAAAGATGATATCTCAAAGAGAGAAAAACTATTTTTTCAGATGTTCTATGAAACAGATAGAAAGGAAGAATAGAAGAATATTTCCACTTGATGCCAAAACTTTTAACAACAAGGATTCTTTTCCAAGTATTCATATCATTCTTGCAAGTACGATTATGCTTTGTACTGTTGTTTTGCTGACACATAGCCCCATTTATAAAATGAACATATCTCTTGATAGCAACAACAGCCTCCCATCATCAAAGCTATAATGGTACATATACAATAAGCCATTAGTTCTCAGCATAAGCATCACAGAGACCAATATAACTTGAATTGCACTAATGAGAACAGCAAACGATTCTCTGCTATATTGGAACTGATAAATTTAGTTCTTTGTGCAAAGTGCATGCAATGTCTATAGAAGAAATTTTCCAGCTAGACACTAGAAATGTTAAAGAGTAAAACACAGAAAAAGTAAACCAACGTCTGTTTCTATTAAGCATAACTCACCCATACAAGATTCTTCATGCTTTAGCTCAATACACATCAGCTTAACCACATGATCCAGCAGACTGACCCAATGTCTATCAGCTGTTGTGGTTTTTGGACCAGAACCTTGCTCCATGCTGAGCTGAGGGCTGCACTATAAATGGTGGTTTGCCTGATAAACACCACTGTAATTCCTTTCGCAGAGAATCTGTTCAGTCAGCAACATAGTTACAGCAGTCTTAACAGCTACTTCAGTGCACCTTTAGAAAACTGCTCTACAACTATTTTTCTATAGCTTTATCTTGCACAGCCCAACAATACATATTGGTATTTTCAAGTACCAACTGCAAAGCCACAAAGGCGATTAACATCATTCCATTTCTTCTCATTGTTTAGGATGTCCTGCTACATCCATGCTGTATCTCCTCTTGTCTCTGTGTGCCAACAGAACATATGCCTGCTCTTCAATCAACCATTTTGCAAAGCCATGCTGGATGAGCAGCTGCTTGGCAAGACAGCACATTGCATGGCTTATCACAGATTTGGTGATAATGAGAAAAATAATTTGAGGGACTCAAGCATCACAGAATAAGATCAGCTCAGGAAAAAAGATCTGGGGAAAACGTTAACTTGGTGCTTGAGTTTCTACTTTTTTCAATATTAGATATATCCCTTATGTGATTAGCTGCATTACATCATATAACATATTGTCTTTTTTAACACTATTAGACCAAAGGTAACTTTAATCTTGAACAGCAACATGCCACAATTAGCCAATTAACCTTTCCTTTTCCAGTATCTATTCTTCCTGGTAAAAATGAAACTGATATAAACATTGTTTAAAAAGGATCAGTATAACCTTTTATCGGTTCTGATAGGCTTTCATCTGCAACAAAACCCTCTCAAAGCTAATCCTTACTGTTAACAGACTTCAATCTCCTTTTCCAACCAGCAGCTGAACTCTATTTATGTTCTAACACTTACAAAGACTGAGACCCTACCAGGGTATTGTGCAAACTAAAGCTTCAATTCTGAAATCAAATCATCTAGTTGAATAATTTTACAGATTTTAAGTCCAAATATTCTTACACAGACCTACCTAATAAACTGCCCATTTTAAAATATAATTGCTATATTATACATGAGGAAGTGATAAGGGTACATGTGAAGGTTATACTAAACCAATCAGTCTTTTTTATGAATACAAAGTGAACTAAGCAACAGCTTCTCTTTTTTCAGTCAGTGGTTTCTTTTTATTACGTCTTTCTCAAAAAAAACCCTAAGTTCTCTTTTCTTTTCCAGAAGCCAGAAAAGCACAGTATACCACACTAGTTACAATTATTTCCATATGGTAACAGATTATCTTTTTCTTTCACAGGTAAAAGTTTTCAACAGATGTCCATAGACCAACATAAAATAAAAAATGTTATTCCTGTAAGGAACAGCCTAGCTCCCATACCCAACCACAGTGCTCACAAAAGTAAGTACAGACTAGTGTCAGTTACAGTATTACACTGCATGCCTTCATCACTGGTGTCCGAGGGCTTGAGAGAGGTTTCACATTTGTTTTTCACAGTATCATAGAATGGATGAGGTTGGAAGACACCTTTGGAGACTGGCTGTCCACAGAGAGGTCACCTGTAGCATGCTGCCTAGTATCACACCCAGTTATATTTTAAATATGTCTATGAATGGAGAGAGAGACTACACAATTTCTCTGGGCCATCACTCTTCCAGAGCCATCACCCTCAGAGTAAAGAGGTTTCATCTTACTTATTTGTGGTCATTGATTCTTTTCCCTCTGTAGGACTCCACTGAGAAGAGTCTGTCTCCTTCTCCATCACTCCCCACAATCAAACATTTATACATATTGACAAGATCCCCTGAGCTGCCTTCTCTTCTTGAGGCTGAACAGTCCCAACTCTTTCAGCCTTGCCTTTAAGGCTGATACTCCAATCCTTAGGTCATCTCCATTGTCTTCCATTGGACTTGCTTCAGCATGTCTACTTCTCTCTTGTAGTGGGAGCCTTAGAACTGGACTCAGAATGTGTTTCACCTGAGCTGAGTAGAGAGGAAAAATCACCTGACACAATCTGCTGGCCAGCCTTTTCCTGATGCAGCTCTGGATGCTGTTGGGAGTGTTTCCACATGGGCACATTGTTGGCTCCTGTACAGCTTGCTGAAGCAGTGGTCCCAAAGAGCAGGAGAGCTTCACCCCATTCCCAGAGCCCCAGCAGAGCGTCAAGACTTGGTGATTGTTCCAGGCTGGATCAAGCCAGCAGCTGAGGTGATCTTCCTACATAAATATCAGCCCTATTCCCAGCAGTGTCCTACCCTCACATTCTTGGCCTCCACAAAGCACAAATCTCCACCGCATAGTGAATGAGGATCTACAGTTTACTAATTATCACCCTGCAGATCAGCCAGGTCCCAAAGCATTCACATTTCAGACCTAAATTTAAGATTCACTGCCTCTTCTAATCTGAGTCTCAGAAGTAATTCTGCAGTTAAGACATTACTAGAAATGAAACAGCAGAAGCAGTGTTACAGGGACCACCAGACTGGGTGGGGATATACAGAATCCTGCACGGCTGCTGTTCTGTACATCAGACAAGAAGAAGAAGAGATGTGTGAATTACTGAGGTGGTATTCTCTGTCTGCTCAGAGGGAAGAGAATAATTTAATTACTTTTAAAACCCCAGCTCCAGGTATTCTATTTTCTAAGCTTTCTACTGATGTTCTCTGTGTCTTCTAGTTAAAACACAGTTGTAAGAAAAATCCTTTAAAAATTATTTCATAACCATTGGTGTTCTTGCAGTAATTCATAGAAATTATCAAGAGTTTAGTTCTAGTGTCATGCTAAAACTGTTTTACAAATAAGATACAATTATCACAATTAAGAATCATGGTTTAATTAACTAACACAGCACATTTATCCAGGTGCCATTACTGCTTGAACATTCGTTCAAGCCAGTAACAGAAAAGCAAAATTATTTGCAAAATAGATTGTGCTGCTTCTTTGTTAACACAAATTACATATTTGCCCCTGAAACTGATTCAGAGGCATGATTTCATTCATCCTCCATCCAGCCTTAAAAGTATTACCCTTTTGGACATAGGTTTTAACCAGGCAAAAAGCTCCAGCAAAAAAGACAGAATATAAATATTTGTGTTTCACTAGTATTTTTAATACACAACATGTGTGTTAAAAATACACTAAGGGGGAAAAAAAAGGCAACCAAGAAGCTGGAACAATAAAATAAGCACAAGATAGACAGAGAACTGAAACTATTCAGAGATTAACAGAAAGAAGAAATATCTCCCCCAAAAAAGGAAGGACAAAGAAAAAAAAAAGGAAGAAATTATTAAATCTTTAAGTAAAAAGGTATAAAAATACACATTAGAAAGAGGAAAACAGGGATAAAACAGCAGCCTAGGAAGAGTACTTGAGTGACTTTAAACCATAGTTTGTAAATTCTCACCCTTCAGATATTCCCAGGGCCAGAGGTCCCTCATATGGCTTCTTAAGTAGCCTCAGCACAGACTGCATCTCCTATTCTACTGCTGCTTCATCCCCAGCACAGTCTATCTCGTCATACAACATTTCCAAAAACCCCTGGAAAACAGTCTGTCACACACTCCTCACAAAATGCCAGAATAATTTCCCAAACAAATATGGGACTTCTGCAGAACTCTCTGCTTTTCTCACTTCTTCATGTAGCTTAGAAGGCCTGATGCTTCTGGAGATGTCAGAGGAGATGTGTCTGATGAACAAAAATAGACATTATTACTCACTGGAAGAAAAACATAATAACAACAGCAACAACAAACTTTTTTAGAAATTCAAAATCTGTTTCTACAGGTCATTTAACAATATTTTTTGGGGATCTGTGGTTGTTTTTGCCATTACTCATCAGGATCTGAAGTTTCTTTTTTGCCAAGTTAACAGCAAAGCATTCCACAAAGCACCCACATCTCTGCAGAAGGTCACTGTGGTCCACTTCTTGCAAAGGAAGGGAGTCTAAGAGCCATACTTCTGCTTGACTACATGCTCCTTGGGTAGTGCCTTTCTGACAGCCTTATTTTTGCCTCTGCAGTTTGTGATAGCAGCCACTCAAGAGTCTCTACTGAGTGGAAAAGTCTCCCTGAGCCAGTAGCTCCTATTGTGCCACTTAGGCTTCGGTGGCCAACTCTGCCCTCTGCATGTGAATCATTACTGGTGCTTTTGCTGTATGTAGCTCCTGGGGCCTTAAGGGCTCTGCCTCCCACAGATCCTGGCTCTGGGTCCAGGTTCATGTGTTTCAAAACATGTACTAATACTAGTCTTTATATGCATTGTTTCAGAGCCACTCATATACCAGTCCTGAAATCCTAAATCAAATATCCTAAACTGAGCACAGCATGTGGGACTAGGTGGAAAGCACTGATGTTTGGATTCTTTGAATTAATGTGGTTTTGGTATGGCTACCTGCCATGCAGGTGAAGTTAGGCTACAGTGCTTTTGACCTGCTTAAATGCATCATTAAAGGCTTAGCTAGCACATAAAGGTTTATGGATATTTTTCACACAGGTATGAACTTTGACTGTATTAACATGTGGCTATGTTCCAAAGAGGGGAACAAATGAGCCTCTCAACATGCATTTGGTTTGCACACGAAAATCTCGGTGAACTCAAAGCATTCTACCATGTCCCAGAAAACAAATGAGCTCGTTTACTGTATTTAGCTCTCCCAGATTCACACAAATTCAACACCAACTAAAGCAAAGTATTAATGGTTTGAGGTTTTTTAATGGAAAAGAGAAGTGATTTCCTGAATTTCTGAACATGAATGAATCTTAAATATGAGCCATGAATTACAGTACACTGCCAGAGGCCAGGCAGCTCTAATAAACTCTGTCTGCTCAGGTAATCACAACTCGAATAGTAATTGAAATTGGCTATAAAAGGAAAAAGTCTACCAAGTATCTAAATCCTTTATATAAAGACCCTGCTTTGCCCTAAATCTATACCTTGTAAGCTTTCAAAAAGTACCGCTGCTGATAAATAAATAATCAATTATGAAATTAATATAAAATGTATGGTACAGGGGATTATGACAAGAACTTTCACCCAATGTGTATATTTAAAATAGATAGATACAGACATAGGCATAGATATAGGTATAGATGTATAGATATCTATATATAGATAGATAGACAGATATAAATATAGGTAGATATAGAAATTAGAGAGATGATAGAGATAGATAGAGAGATGGATAGATTAGATAGATAGATGATAGATAGACAGACAGACAGATAGATAGATAGATAGATAGATGATAGATATGTAGTCAGGAGCCACTGCAGACATCAGAGAGATAACATTTGTTTTCAAATCTGCAAATTAGGTAAAACACAAAATTTCCAGCTAGAACACCTGAGAAGAAAATGTCAATAGCCTCTCAGATAATTCATCACAAATATGCACATGGGAGGAAATCACAAATGCTTTGAGAATGCAATCAAGAAAAAAACAAATGTAAAAAATTGCAAGGAACATTCTAAAGCCAAAAGAGAGACGGTGTAACTCCAGAAGAAGCTCTTCATATGCTCAAACTGGAAAAAACCAAACTGTATACAAAGAGCTTGTGAATAAAATGGAGATAAAATTAAAGAAACTAATGAGATTCACAATAAATTCACAGGCACAGAAAAGTAGGTCTACAATTAAGGCTTTGAATTCTGACTTTGGAAAATCAGGAAATTAGTGAGCAGTCTGAATGAACGAGCCTGAGTATTTCAAGTTAGAGGAAATACAGAACTACATTAGCTTTAAAGCACAAACAGTGTTACACTGCTGAGTGTGAGGTGGAAATTAAAGAGGATCAAAATCCACATTTTCTTACAAGACAACAGTAGAGAAATACAATGGGTATGCCTCAGGTGTTTTGCTGTGTGTCTTGGTGTGCTACACAGTAATGAGGTACTTTTGTGGCCTCTGAACAGCAGAGCATGTGTGGACATATCCTCATGACTGACTGTGCCTAGAGCAACCCAGACACAGTGTCCCACATTCTTCCATTTCATCTTCCTTAGATTTGCATCAGCCTTTATCTTCAGTAACATAGCATCTTTGTTAAAAATAATATATTCCCATGGAACACTTCTGTTACAGTCAGCCTGTGGTTTCTGCTGAAAAAATATGTTTTGAAAATCTCTACAGACAAACTATAGATTCTCTGCTTATCAAATGTAAATCTTTGAGCTTTTCAAGACTTAGCAATCACAAAACACAAAGTAAATCACTTAACACTGGAGTTGTTTTCCTCAGATGAAGGGTAGCCTTGCCAGGGTTATGTGGTTTTTTATTAATATTTTCATCACATTTCTCAAATACAGGCTTGAGTGCATACAATAAGAGGCAACAGTTCAAAGAAAGTAGCAAAATCATTTGTAAAAATTCCATGCTTTTCACTTCCTGCGCACTCTTTCTCTTTTTTCCTTTTTCCTCTAGTTCAGCTACCATCTCAGGGTGCTAAGAAGTTTAAGTCCCTACGGACTGGTGCAGTTATTCTCCCACCAGCTCCAATCTCCAGATCTCAGAGAACAGGACATTCTCAGAATCATATCCCCTATTCCCTCTTGCCTGGTCTATCGGGAGAGTCTCTGAAACCAAGCTGTGTCCTACCTGCTATCCCAAACCAGAAGAAATCTAATCCTGCAGAAGAGCTTGAGAAATCACTCACCAAATCACATGCTGAAAATTAGCTCATTACACTGGCCTAAATAAGTTAAAATATTCTAAGTGGTTAAAAGAAAATTGTATGGTTAAATCTCATTAATTTGCACTAGTGATACTCTCGTGAACTGGAGTGTAACAAAAGAAAACATAGCACATCACAAAAGCCGCACTCTGTGTCTGTCTGTGTGTGT
>VZRM01006572.1:0-98367 GCA_013397955.1 Grantiella picta
TTTTTAATTTTCCTATAAAATTTTAATTCTGACTTGTGATATCCTACTGGTTTGTTTTCAAAGTAGTACATCTCCTCATTTTATAAGTGAATTACTT
Organism: Grantiella picta; assembly: GCA_013397955.1. Lineage (NCBI taxonomy): Eukaryota > Metazoa > Chordata > Aves > Passeriformes > Meliphagidae > Grantiella > Grantiella picta. The sequence goes on from VZRM01006572.1 coordinate 98, forward strand.
AGAGGAACTCGCTGGGTGAAGCCTTTTTTGAGCAGCTATGAAGGAACCACATGGCAATTTCACTTAGATAAAATTACATGGGTTTTGATTATAAAAACGTAATCTAGGTTAACATCAGAAACCCTAGTGAAGTCAGAGTATCTCAAAATGCATATGCTTTCTGGTACACCAGATCCTGTCAGAGAAATAAATAAGTCACAGTTTATCCTTCACAGCTCTCAGTTGGTTGGCAATCCTAGCCTCAACCTTTAGGCCAGTGTCTGTCCAAACGCTCATGGTGCAGGACACCACTGTGAGTGAGATGGATCTGCTCCATGGTTGGCATCTGGTCCTTAAGGGGCTACATATCTTGTTGTCCTGTTCCCCAGCATCCAGCTTGCCAGGTGTCACCTCAGACCCTCCTGCTCTGTGAACATGTCTAAGGAGATAAAAAGGGTCAGGAGTGTTATGCTGGTGCTTGTCAGTTGCTGTGTGGTCATTTAGTTCTTGTTTGTCATCACAGATGAAACTTTAATTACTCTTGGTTGCCCATGATCTTTTTGTTTAGTCAGACAGGGGATATATTTACGTCTTGATCACTTCCACCTGCCTTGAATCCACAAGTTCTTGAAGACCATGAGGATTACCAAGTCTACTTTGTCTCAATCCTTCAGTTCTTTAGCAGACATTTCTTTGAGGAATACTGACAAGAATTCATCTAAACTGTTTCAGTGTTATTTCTTTATTCCTCTCCTATGGTTTATTCTATTCCCCTTCTATGGTTTCTTTCTCCTTCTAAAACCATTGTCCTAAGTAACTGATCACAAATAATAGTTTTTCTGAAGACTGGTAAAAGAGATTCTTCATACATCTCTGTACCATTAATTATTGCTCTCCTCTGATTTGAATAATCAGCCATATATTCTGTTGTTTTTTTCACACTTCTATTTTATTTCTGAATATTTTTCTACTTTCCCTTTATGTCCTTTTCTCCTTGTCAAATGACTTTTTCAGATTTCATCCCTGCATGCCTTTCTGCTTCCTTAATACTGGTATGATCAAATCAATTGGTAGGTTCTTTCCTGTAGTTCTAGAACCAGAGTGTTACCTCTTATTGCTGTAGGCAAATGTGAAAGTCCAGATCTAAAATCCCATTTATGTCAGATGTTGAAATGGAAATCTTCAGTGCTGACATTTTCTTTAAACATCACAATGAGTGAGGTGTTTAATAATTAAAGAAAATTGGTTTGGATCACCTGGATTTTTTTCTTTTTTAATACAAATACAGTTATAATACTGTAGTAGAGAGGGGAAAAAAAACTTTAATAAACAATCTTGAAAAGTTGGCTATTTAAATGCCAACTGAAATAAACTTTACATTATGGTTGTTTTAGAGTTGGTATGAATTTGTTACCTTTCCAAAACACACAGATATAGCACAGCTGAGCTGTAGCCAACCTGCAGTGAAGGGCAATAGCCAGGCAGGCTGTTGACAAGACAGAGAAAATGTTGGTGAAGGACAATGGGGCAATCCTTCTTTTCACAAGAGAAGTGTCACTCATTCTTTAATATCCTTGCAGAGCAGACAGGGCCTCATTTTTTTTTTACTGTCTCATATTACCATAATGGCTCTCTATTACACACTGAGGAGTCGCTAACAAGGCTACCCCCTGCCCTTTCTTTATAATTACTTCCAGGTTAATGCATCACATTTCATTTGGGTTCACTTGCCCAGGTCATGGTTTTCCCTTCTGGATGCCCATTCTGGCCTCTCTGTGCCTCAGACCCTGACAATATGAATATCAGTCTCAAAGCAGAGAAATTTTTTCTGCCTCAGACAACTCTGTAATTTACATTTAGATTTACTTTATTTCCCAGACTCTGCAAGTTACAGAGCTGGGAACATTTTGGCCTGCAAAACCTTTTTCAAATAGCTGAAGCTGCATTTTATCCTCTTTCCAAACCATCAGACACCAGGTGCTGACCCAGTCTCATTAACCAATTACTCACATGTCGCACAATTAATCTTCCATTGCAATTTGATCAAGTTCATTCCCATCTCCATATTATTCTTTACAATCCCACTGCGTAAAACCTCACACTTTTGTCACTGTTCATTTTGCCCCAGTCTACGCTGCTTCAGGCTGGGAAGTGAAGTGACTGTAATTTATAGAATCACTGGCTGTATAGCAGCTCTTGTCAGCCTGACCTGATGCGATGGGTTGTAATCGTTTCTTTGGAACCACTCTGGTTTGTTGAGTAGACAGGCTTCTTTCTTTAAATATCCAAAATAACAGATTTGTTTGAGCAGGATTAGGTGGTGTTCAGAGCTCTACTGCTGTCTTATCCTTTGTCTCTTTTGTTTCAAACAAACCCTTTTTCATGCAGCCTTCTGCTCCTACTGAGCTTTGGAAAGAAAGGGAAAGGAATTCTAGAAGGCAAAACTTAGGTATGGAAATTGAAATCTCTACCCTCACCTTCACCTATTTGAACTAAATTCTTTAAAATCTTTTGCCATATTTGGGGTGCAGCATCATGTGCTGCCTCTTGTGACAGAAACAGACCTTTGTTCCCATTTCCCTCCCAGTATCCAGGGACAAACCAGGGACAGGGCTCTGCATTAGCATCACATCTGCTGAGCACAGGGCAGTCAAATATTGTGGTTTGGTTCCAGAGAAAGGATAGCGATGTGGGACACACATCTGGGGGTGATCTGCACCAGCAGATCAGCTTAGGTGTCAGAGGATTATTCTGACTACCGTATCATGAAGGAGGAGGAGGATGAAAGCCCTGTTTTCTTAGGCGAACAAAAAACCAAGAGGGCAAGGAGTGTTTACTTAATCCATCACCCTGCCATATGTCAAGTTCAACTCTAATTATGGAGATCCTGATAGATGATCGACCAAGCAGTTAAAAGGCATCCAGTGTGGGGACTGCACATCCTCTGCCAGTGAGGGGTGGGTGTCGTGGTAGCAGGATGTATGGTGGAATCACTGCCCCTCTCCATATGGCTAGGAATTCTTTTATTATCTGTGTGAAGCACTGTCACATCAGTTCCTCTGTGACTTTTGTTCTGACCATCCAAGGTTTGAAGATCAGAATAACCCTCTTTGTGATCATTTTCCCTACATTATTTTGCATCCTTCCTCGTTTTTGTTTAGGTAAACAGCCACAGATTTTTCAGTCTTTCCTTCTAGGTAGGCTTTGCTAGATCTGATTGTTGTCCTTGCTCTTCTTAGTATTTGTGCCTGGATTTGTTGTTGAAATGCAGTGCTGGAAAACTGGACACAGCTTTCCTGGGATGTTTCAACAGGACTGGACAAAATGAGTTTGTTACTTTAAAGGTGTGCCATGCTGTACAAGTATCTCTAAGCTCCAATAGGGTAATTACCTTTTTTCTGAGGCAGTGTCATGACTCAAGTTCACTTGTGCTAGCCTTGGTTCTACAAAAACCCTCAGAGTGTTCTTCAACGTAGTTACTGACAGTTGCTTCTTTTTTCTCTATTTGCCTACAACAAAATACATTTTTCTAACCAGGTTTGTAACAATTTGGGACTGTATTTGCATAGTCATGTTTTCCTGAAAGGAAGCTCCAGAGCATGGTGTGAAATGCCACGTGGAAACCAGGGTATATGACATTCTAAGGTGGTGCTGGTAGCCCTCTTTTCTGTTAGGCATCATGATTACTGTTTCCTATCCTGATCTCTGATCCCTCCTGAGCCCTTAGAAGTTCTCAAGGGTACTCACTGAATGTTCTGGAACAAAACTCCTGAGACCAAACTGATGTAAAGAATTTAAAATTCTTTGTGCCTTAAATGCTTCCTAGCCTATATTTCTCTGTCAAAATAATGTGGTATTGTCCCTTACGCCCACCTATGAAATGGCAGCCACATGACCAGGTTCTCTTTTCAGCAAAGGCATGCAAGAAAGTTAAAGATCTTTCCTGAAGCTGTTTCTTGATTGCTTTATTTCTCCACTGAATATCAGAACAAATTGCCTTAATCTTGGTGGTAACATCAATATTCTTACAAACCAATTTCTTGTGATCTACCATGTTCCTTATTAGTTGACTATCATATTAAATTGCTGCTTTTCTTCTTTATTTTTTTCTTCTTTTATTTTATTGAGTATTTTTGCTTTTTTCTTATTACAAAGTATTTATGACTTATGTTTCTCCCATTGTGAAATATTTCTGACTCTCAAATCCAATTTACTCGTATTTCCATCTGATAACCTTTTCCCCTACAGATAGGTACTTATTCCCATGTTTTGTTTGTTTCATTTTGGTGGGATATTTTCTTAGGAAATGCCATCTTTAACACTTACTTACTTACTTTGGATCAGAATCACAGATGATTTTACCATGCAAAGCTTTGAATTAATTATAGACTCCCTCCCAAAACCCTGAAAGGTGTTTTGTTATTCTCCTTCTTGTAAGCATTATCCATCTGAATGTGTTACACTGATTCAGTTACAGACTTGATCGTGTATCTATCTTTCCATCACCTCCTGTCCAGGAACTTGCAGTAGAATGCAGGAACTGTACTGCTCTGACCGGTTTAGCATCCTCCTGTATAGACTGTATGGGATGTCCTGATTTTGCCTCATTTTTAGGGCAGTCTGTTTATAGAGTTATAGAATGGTTCGGGTTGAAAGGGACTTTTAAAGTTCATCCAGTTCCAACCCCCTGCAATGAGCAGGGACACCTTCCCTACATCAGGTTACTCAGAGCCCCAACCCTCCTCACCCTGAATGTTTCCTGGGATGGGTCATCTACCCCATCTCTGGGAAATCAGTTCCGGTGTTTCATTACCCTTTTCATTTAAAAAAAAATCTTCCTTGTATCTAGTCTGAATTGACCCTCTTTCAGTTTAAAATTATTACCCTTTGTCTTGTCACAACAGGCCTTGTCAAAACATTGCTCTGCATCTTTCTTATAAGCCACCCTTAAGTGCTGAAAGGCTGCAAGAAGGGTTCCCCAGAGCCTTCTCTCCTCCAGGCTGCACAGACCCAGCTCTCAGCCTGTCTTCTCAGGAGAGATGTTCCTGCCCTCTGCTTGCCTTCATGGCCCTGCTCTGGACCTGCTCCAACAGGTCACTGTACTGAGGACCCCAGGGCTGGATGCCATCCTCCAGGATGGACTTCTCTCTTTTCACTATCCCCTGTTAAATACAAATACACTCACTAAGTTATCTTAATCCTTACGCAGCTGCTCATTAAGCAACAGCTCACAGATGAGAAGGCCAGTAGTCCAGTGCCACCCCCAGAAACCTGTTTCTGCTGTTACCCAAAACATGATTCTTGTTAGAAACAACTGGCACATGCAGGGGTTTCCACCCATGTTCCAACTCCTTGTAGTCACTTTTGTTCTGCTATGGTCATTCCTGTCAGTTTTATTAATACCATATGGATGAGCAGCGCAGGAGCAGTTGGTGTTAGCTTTCGCTGGATGCCATGTCTGGTTGACAGATGCATTCCTCTGTTGCCCTTAGGAAAGAGGCAGCAATCACCACTACTGCTCTTTTGCTTCTTCCTGGAAATTATGATGAATTGCCGAGCCTTTGGAGTGAACGGCTTTTCCTAAACCGCCAGTGAGATTGGCATTATACCTGCAACATGAGAATTAGGGCTAGCACATGGTGTCAGTAGGAGTCAGGTTCAAAATAAACAAAAGGGGATGCCGAGGGGGAGTGAGAGAGCTGAGTTCCTTGCCAAAGGATGCTGTGTACAAGAGATGTTTACATGACTGGAAAAACAGCAGAAAGAGAGATCAGCTGGGTACTAGACATGTTTACAGGACTGAATCGTTTCCATGGCACATAGCTTCCAACTGCTAGACACAGGTAAGTCCCTGCATTCCCCTTCAGGGATCAGAGATAGTTTGTTGTTGTTGCTATGTTCCTTTACCAGTATTCAATTACCTTCAGAAAATCTCATGGTTTCTTCTGTGAGCTGCTGGCATAAAGGTTTCTCTGCCTTCAGTAATACAGCAATCTTTGCTTAGGAATAAAATCTCATTGCTTTTTGTCTTGACACCACGTCTGCAGCAGTGTTGGAGGATTGTGCATTTTACTTTTCCCATTTAAAGAAAACAAACATATCAACACTAGGTATTTTTCTGTCTCATAGCAGCTGTGCCTTTCAGAAGCCTTCTGTGCAAAAGTAGGACTCTTCACCCTTTTGGAACATGACACTAGACAATCCCCCTTTGCCTTCCCTCAGACAGTGCAAATCCGTCTTAAAGCCAGAGGCTTTCAGTGTGCTGCTGCACCTATGATCTACAAAGCATCTTGGAATACTGTAGCAGGGGATTATGCAGTTCTGCATGTCAATATAATTAGGTGAGATAAAGGTGAAACTGGGAGGTCAGCATTCTGAGATGTCCTTGTTTTTGCAAGCTTAAGTAATTTATCCTATTATGTTCACATGGTTTTCTGAGATAAAGTCTCTAAAAAATACAGATAGCAAATCCTTTGCTATGCAACAATTAAGGTGTATCTTTTAAAAAAAAACTAAAAACTCTAGAGTCATATTATAAACCTGCAAGATGAAGTTCAAAGAGTGGGTATTGTCATCAAGAGCCTGAGGTGAAAATAAAGCCTTCCACTGTACATTTTTTATATATACTATTTTTAAGAGAGAATTTTCATAGCTGCAGAATATGAGATAGAAAACAGTTTTTGTAGGTGACTGCATGCAAGTGTAATGCCAAGACATTTGTGGATGTTGATTATTCCAAATATACCACAGGCCATGAATAGCTGTTGTACCAGCCAAAGTCAGATGCAAAGCACAGAAACACACAGGAGGAAGAACAAAACAAGACACCTTGTCAGGTGATTGCTGCAAATTTATGCTGTTGGGTTTTTTTGACCTGCGGTGCCCATTGTTTTGTTGGTGGGTTTGTTTTAAATAAATCATTGTTTTGCCATAGGCTTAGTGAGTGAAGGTTGGTGGATGGGTCAAAGGTGGGAATTTAATTTCAAGGTCTAAACTGAGCAGAAAATCCGTGGGACAACAGACAACACCATGGGGCTAAGGTCCAAATTAAAACATTCACTCTATGGGATAATGCTTAGGCGAGCCTTTGGGCTGTATATCCAGCATATCAGCAACTGAAAGGCAGACAGAAGGGCCCTGGGGAAAAGAATTGTCCAGGTATTTGTGTTAGGTTCTGAAAGGAAAAAAATTGTGCTAATACCATTCAAGAAGAGATTTTTCTTCCAAGAGGACTCGATTCACCTCCTTCTTTTGTGAGCAGAAGAAACATCTGCTGTTTCAAGCCTGGCAAGAAAGAACAAAGCACATGGAGTTTGTGACATGATGCTGAGCAGGGGCTGCATCTTCCCTTTATTCTAGATTTAGGTAGCACACTGGTTTCTCTAATCATTTGCAAATGTTCAGATTCATCTGCCCACACCCTGAGGTCCCCTCAGGCTCTCTTTCTAGTTGAAAGAGGGAATAGGCATGGCTGCAGACTGGCTTCTCTCTTCCCCACATATGCAGTTGAAAGAGTTCAAATTGGCCTGTTCAGTGTAGGAGGAAAGCCGTGATAAGTGATAAAGAAAAGCCGAGATGAATGATAATCTCTGTTGGGGATTTTTACATCAGCAACATCTGAAGGGAGGTGATATGAAGACTGCACAAGAGATTGTGCATTGTTCGAGGCAAAAAAGAGCTTTCCTTTCACTTTTGTTATTAGCAAGAGCAATTTGTATAAAATGCGTTTTGCTCACCATTATAGCCGGATTGTGCACAGGGACCCCAGGCTTCAGTGGCAATGCTCTCCTGCAGCCCTCAGCCTGATACTGCTAACAATAAACATCTTCTTTTGTTCTTGACATCTCCCAGGGAAGCATGGAGAGGTGTCATATCACAGACTTGTGGGCCCCTTTTTATATAATTAACTGGTTTGCCACCTGAAATGCTGTAATTAAGCTTTCATGTGTAAAGCAGGAACATATGCTACTGTCAAAAGAATGTGAATGAGACAAGTCAGGCATTTCATGTTAATTTAACTTTGCCACGATTAACTCTCTTCCACTTGTTAGTGGTGACCAAAGGCAGAAACTACTGGTGGTGGCTGTTGCTTGCACACAGACTTGGCAGGGCTCTCAGGGAGGTGCATGGTGCTGTGCACTAATAATGTGACCTCCCTTGAAGGTAAGGGTTGGCGTTGTCCAGCACGACCAATCTCAGTGATGCAGGGAAAATCTCTGCTGGTCAGTAACACATGCCTGAGTTAATGTTGGATGGACAGGAGGAGTGCTGACATACTTTGTTTTTATAAGAACACTAGATCGTGGATTTCAAGTTCACAAAGTCTCTGAGTATAACAGTACTCTACAAGGGTGTAAGTACTCTACAGCTTTGGCTGAGGCATTGGCCCACTATCCCCCACATCATGCAATTACTAATCTGTCCCTGAAACAAGTTTGACCTATGCCAATACACCCATGCACAGTTTGTGGGGTGACACAACAGAGAACACAGATACCATGTGCTCTGGAGCATGGCCTTCAATATTGCTTGCCCATTGCTTTGTTGGTTCAGCCACTGATTGGAATGCTGTCTTGTAGACCATGTGTTTTCTGTGTTTATGATTGTGGCTCATTTAAGGAAAACTAGAACTGTACACAATCCTGACTCCTGTGTGGCATAAGAAATCTGATTACAGGATCATTTTTGCTGGTTAAAATTTCAGGCAGTAATTCAACTCTCCTATCCAGCATGATATTTACTGGGCTGGCAACAAGAAAATTATAATTATACTTAAAACCTACACAGACTGGAGCTGGAAGCAATGAGACAATAAAGCCCCACAGTATCAGCTGTATAGCTGCCTCCAGGCTAGAGCTGCCCTTTGAGTCATCCTATTTAGGAGCTGTCTCCAGCACTCACTGAAGTCAACAGGAGCCTTTGATTTCTTCTCAGTAGGTGCTGGATCAGACTGTTACAGTCTCCTTTTAAAGTCTAAGAACAAGGGGGCAAAAGGCAAGCTTAGTGAGCCACATTGTACCGATGAAATAATATCACTTTAAGAAGAAACATCCTCCTTGGAGGAACATAAAATTTGCAGGGGGATGAGAGTTCAGGGCACTGCAATTACTACATAATAGTAAAATTTCATCAGTGAGCAAGGACAAAGCTGAATTTCTGGGGTAATGCTTGGTGTGCGGCATAGGAGAGGTTTGTAAAAAGCCAAATCCATGGTTGGAAAATAGGCAGCATTTAGAAATAAAAATGACAGCAATTAACAGTGCAGTTTGCGTGCAAGGGGCTTGAAGCGAAAAATGTATTATATAGACATCTAAGACTTTATGGTGCTTTGAGATGTATCTGCTGTATATATGGTGGAACATGCCAATCATTTGGCAAAAAATTGCCCAAAAGTTCAGTGAGTGAATTAGTTAGAGCATTATCCATTTCCTTCTGAAGGCCAGTCACACAGGGGTCAAGTTGTTCTGCCAGGAAAATGTCCTAAGGGGAATATTTTATTTTACCTTTGTCAGCACATTGGAGAGGATTTTGCTCAAGTCACCTTTGTATATTTTATTCATTAGGGCGTGATCCTGAAAGGCTACAGTCACCCTTTGATCAGAGTAATTTTATGCAGTCTGAGGATGATGAGTACTTGCGAGGACATGCTGGGGACCTTACAAGATTAGGTTTTGGGCATCTGTGTTCATATATTGGACTTCTGAGTTGAAAAATGGGACAGGTTAATTATTTGAGACAAGGTGCTGAAACTGTGCTAATCAAAGCATTGGTGCAAAAGGTGTAAGATGAACAGAGAATCTTCTTGGTTTTATCTAATTAAAAGCAATTCTAACTTTAATATAGGTTTGTGTATTTAGTATTAAAGATATTGGAGATGGAAATGGAAGAAATGATCCTGCATAGCCTCTTTCATGAAGGACTTAATTTGTTCTTGCCTGCTGATTTTGACACTCTACCTAGGTGCTATTGAATTTTAACTGTTTATTAGATAATGGAAAGATATACAGTAGTGCAGTCCTTCTGAGAAAAATAAAAACTTCTAATTCATCCCTGGGGATTTTTGGTAATCAAGGAACAGAAAATTGTATTCTGGAGCCCAGGTGTTATGATCCAGTTATTAAGGATCTTTGGAAATACCTCTGCCCCAATTAAGGTGGAAACAAGACCATATGCCAGTCAATAGTATGGGTTTTATTTGATAGAATATATGAGAGAGAGAGAGGGAAGAAAAGAGAAGTAGGAAAAGAGGTGGGGGGGACAGAAAGAGGGAGAAAGAGAATATCACCATCCATGGATCCCAACGATGTTGCGTTGATCCTCTCCAGCCGGTCTTCTTGATGGTGGTGGTCCCCCCAGAAGCACAGAATGCTGTGGGTTAATATACACTCAGGCCAGGGGCAATGTCCAGGCATGTCCCCCCGGGGGAGTGGGCAGTCTCTAGCAGCAGACTCTGCTTGCATCACGTGCACTCCTGTGGTGCAAGGCCTAGNGAGGCTTCTTTGGTTGTAGCTTCTTTATACACTTTTTGTTATAATGAGCAAAACTTTATATCAATGTTTGAGGCATGAACTATTTCAGTCTCTGACACCAGGTTAATGAGAGCTCATTCTGTTCTTCTGGACAAGAGTGCCCCATGTCTCCTGCTGAGGCAACAGGGAGGACGCTGGCTCTTCTCCACCATCATCCAGAGGCTTGAGCATTTAATATGTAGTGTGGGGTTGCAGGTTGGAACCCATTACACCCCAAGCAGAAAATACTCTCATGCTGCTATAGTTACTATTCCCTCTGACCACAATGTCAGTGGATTCCAGGACAGAAATGAAAACAGGACTCTGGTTATCTTGTCATGATGCTGCAGCACAAAAAGGCAAGGTGCCACCAACTACATGGCAGGACTGTATTTTTTTCTGTCCAAGCATTTTTAATGCAGTGCCCAGGCACCTTGGAGATAAATTCGTCATAATCAATTCCCCTTCTAAAGGGGTGGAAATCTCTCATCCCATTTTTCATTTCAAACCACTTTTTGTGGTTCCTCTACCTCAGTGGTTGTCTTTCAGGTTGTGCTCTGAGATTCATTACTGAAGAAGTCGTGAGTAAAATTGATGGGTCTTGCATTCTACTATCAAGGTGACTTGTTTGACTGGACTGCTCTGCTTTTCTATCCATTAGCAGAAAGTACCCTTCGTTAGTAAAGAATTCAATCAACAGACTGCATAATTGCCATTTCTGTTTTAGTTAATGGAAACAGTCGTGTTGAACTCCATGGTTTCAACTATATGCAACTACCCTCACATTAAAATGCAACAAACTAAATAGAGCTTTTACAAAAGCCTCTTTTTTAACAGTTATAGACTGTGAAGTTTATATGGCTTGCTTTGGACTGAAAATGCCAATTAAGGGCAGAATTAGATATAACAAAGAAGCCAAAAGAATTGAGAATTGAAGCTTCTTCCGTGCAGCTTGCATGGAGTCACCAGACTTGGATACCTGTTGTGATAATAGCTGTCTTTAGGAGGCATAAGGAATATGTGTATATTCTGCTGCTGTTTTGACACCTGAATACTTTAGAAGACTGTCTTTTTTATTATACCTAATGTGTGGCTCTAGAACTGTGGGGTATTTTTATGGTGATCTCATGATTTGAGGCCACATTTGCTCACCATGGCTCCTATATCTTTCCACAGTGTGAAGCACTGGGAGGGCAGAGTGGCATCTGCACTGCCTTCGTTGTGCCAGCCAGGGCAGCTGCCAAGAGCAGCTTTGTCTGGCATGGCCATAGGCAAGGTATGGCCACCACGTGGACTCCTCTCTCTCCTCATGCTCTTCCTTTAGCTACCAAAGTGAAGAGGAGAAGGGCTGGTGCTCGGATTTAGAGATGAAAATGTTCTCAGATTTTATGGTAGCTCATATTTATCTCTGCCAGACTTTTCCTTCCTTTTATTCATTTGAGGGCTTCGAGAACTAACAGCCCAACATCATTGCTATTCTGAGGATATTCTGATATATGTCTCTGAAAAGACAAGACACCTGTGGCCATACCAACTCTGGATCACCCACCACCATTTCCTTCATGACCTTTACAGATGTCAGATGAAACTGGGTTTTTTCCCCTAGTTCTTTCATTCTGCATAGGATGCAATTTCAAGTCCCAGAAGTGAAGTCAGGCAGCACATTAATCAACTCTGCTTCCCAGCCTCTGCACTTCTGTCTCTCCATAGTTTATTTTTTCTGGCTAATGTAACACAGATATAAAAATAGGGGTTCATTATCCTCCCAAAATATACACACTTCTGGTATCAGCAGTGGAATAAGCTCATTTAGATGAAAGGAACCATTTTCTTTCTGTGGAATGAAATACTTTATCTGCCTGTTTGGGTTACATTTCAAGTGTTATGCGTCCTACGGCATATAGGACTGATGTTGCATGCAAGTCGTCTGCTCAGTGTCTTTTTGGTATGGTGCTAGAAAATATTTCCCTTAACAATTCTTCAGTGTATGCCATTGCATGGATCACAAAAAGAAAAAGCTGCGTTATGGAAGTAGAAGCACAGAGGGTTTAAATGTACTCAGCTAACATATGAAACTTAATGGCTATCTCTGCAGCTGGGAGGGAGAGAAAAATTGTGTCTCAACACCTCTTGTTTATTTTTCACTGCTGTCAGAGTGACCAGAATGTTTTATCAACCATGTTTTTAAAAGGAGATGTAAAGCCCTGTTCTAAATACTACAGCTAAAACTCACAATAGTGCAATGGAGAAGTGTATTTGGAAAGGAAGAAAATGTGCTTGCTTCATGTGTTAAAAAAATATAAACCAAGTTCATTAGTTGGTGCCATAGTTAATTTAATAGCAGATGGTAATTTTAGAATTTCTTACATGTACAAATCTTGGCATAAAGCTAGACTGAAAACTAAAAAAGTTTGCAATTTGTCTAATTCTTTTTATTTCATAAACTAGACAAACAGTTCCTCAGACTCGAGAAGTTATTTTTCTACTGCAGTTCAGTTGTGTAAAAGCCACATATCACATAAAAAAAAAATTAGAAAATGGTATTGTAATGCTTTGTTTTGTTCTGGAGAAAACAATGTTGTCGTGTAATTGCTTTTTTGCTGCACTCTTTCACTTGACCCTGCTTGCTTATTAAAATGTTTTAGGTGCCATAGCTTGGGGTTTATTGACCCCTGTTTGTTGCCCATTTGTTTTATGGCTACTGAGTATTGTAAGGCTTGGAAAGATTAGTGTAAAAATAATAATTTGGTCCTGCTCATTAGAAATGGATGTGGAAAAATGTTAGCAGTAAATGCTGTCTTCTTCAGCTTTTATTACAAAAGCTTGAAGGGCTGCAGCACCTCAAGCTGGTCAGCATTAACTCGTGCAGTTCTGGAGAGTGTGACTTTGAATGGGCCAGGCTGAGGAATGGTTATATGAGGGAAAACAAGGAAAACTGTGTGTTGGAGAAAAACGGTAATGACTGCATCTGAGACATGTGTTTCCTTAATGTGGTCCTTTCAGTCTTCTAAGCAGTAATGTCGCTGCAATAACTAGGAACTAAAAATATGATTTTTTTTTTTTTTTTTTTTATTTTCAGGTTGCTGGTCCATGCTTCTTTAACAAAGTGCCCAACCCAGAGCAGCATCACACCTCATGGCAGCCACCATCTCCTGGTGCTGTTGTACTTTTTTGTAATAAAGGCACTTCCTCCACTTTTCCTTCTGGATTTACACACCCTGGGGTATTACCTATAGCCTGTGAGTCAAGTGCCAAGCTTGGCTGCATGCAGCTTGAAAAGACTGATTGCAACCATTCGTATCTTGCTAAGATCGAAACACTAGAATCTTACATACAAATTTAGACCATAGTATCGACAGGAAGTAAAAACTGATGTAGTAATCAAAATTCTTTTACTGAGTGAAATGAAAAGTCATCCAAAATGCATGCGAAGAATCAAAAAGATATGTTTGACCTTTACAGTTGTATTGGTAAGAAAAGTCATGGATGTTTGTTCCTTCTGTCTGCTGCTCAAGTAGGGAAGGAACAGTGGAATGTGCCTTGCAAGATTACTTCAAATGCTTATATCAGAACAGTCATGTTTGAATAACTCAGGAGCTCTTTTTAGAAGGATTTAATTTTCAGGTGTGAATTACAGAGAGGGTGTGACACAGTATGTGAAACCTTTGTCCGCATCTAACACAAGTGGTTCATGGCTCAGTTCCTCTGTTCCAGGAGTACACTTGATCCCTACTAAAACGGCTTACTAAAAATGACTAGCACATACCATTAAAGGTCTACCCTTAGTATTTTGAGATTGAATTAACTTTAAATTTTAAACTGAAAAAATGAATTAATTTTAAAATTTAATTACAGCAATTTACTCTTTATAATTCACAAGCTGAATTTTTTACTTTAATAAAAACATAAAACCATAGAAATAAATACAGCTGTAATACTTTGAAAGTTATTTTTCCCTGAACTCATTGGGCAATACAAGCAATTTTTCATATCAAAAATGCCCTATGTTTCTGTTTGTGTCTAATGGAAATTAAAGAAAGAGAAAATGTAGAAAGAAAAGTTATTGTATACTTCAACTGGACCAAGTACTTGAACTCTGAGTACATTAAGTTATGATCATACAAAGAAGCACAGAAGGGGGGAAAAATGGACACTGTATTTACATGGATTTGAAAAAGTTGCACAGCTTTTTATTTGCCTTGTTACAGAAAACACCTCTGCAAATTAACTTGATGGCTGCTTGAAAGGATTAACTCAAACGCAATACCTTAGAAGGACTAAAAGCCCCGGAATACATTTCTAAAAGCTTCCCAAACTGTAGAAAAACAGTAGCTTCAGTTCTGTACTTTTAAAGATATTTATTTTAAAAATCAGGAGATGTTAGGCTTCTAGTAGCATTTTATTCATTGTAAAACTCAATAGATAAATTTGTAACTTTTCTTTGCTTGATCAACTACACAGTAGTGTACTGAACTCTGTTTTCTGTGGAGTATCACCCACTAATTCAAATGAACAAGTTTACAGTGTTCATAAAAATAATTTGTACTTCCACCTACACTTAGTAGGTCATCGTCCTAATATTTAAGAGATGGCTCTCTACTTTTAGCCCTTTTATTTTAGCACATCATCAGCAACCGAGGAGATCCAGTAAACTACTAACTTTTCTTCCCCTTGAACACACATTTTCTTTTTGTTTGAAATACCATTTTATGTAGTCAGTCATATTGAACTTTTTAGATAGTAATTTTTACTGCACCCTGTAAGCTGGGGTAGTAGGTGTTAATACTAGAGGTGCAGAAGACATTAGCAGAACAACTCTTAGTCGCTGTATTTCAAGTGATCCATTCAATATGCATTTCAAGTTACCAAAGGTGTCTCTGCATGACAGCTGTGCCCACTGTTTGCAAGAGGAGCTGAAGAACTGTCTGTCTGACAGACCTGCTCTGAATCCTCCCCTGACTTCTGTTTATACCTCTTTCTTTTCAGCCAAGGTGGGAAATGTAATTAGTGTATAATGACAGCTACAACAGTCCCAGAAACAGGAGATTGGATTCCCATGATGGCTGAGAAACTCCCTATGCTGTGTGTATAATCAGGCCCAGTTTTCAAGTTCTAATTAACTTTATTAATGTTTAGTGCAGGAAGTACAAAGGCAACTTAAACAAGGATGTAAAAAGCACTGGAGCATTGAAACACTGGTTTCATGTAACTGACTCTTAGTGAAAGACGTATTTTTCAGCATTTTTTAAAGAAAAATAAAGTAATTTAGAAGAAAGATATTGGATACTTAATACACTCTAATAAGGAAGCTTTAAATAATGGAGCAAATATGCTAATAGTAGCTTCCTACTCAGTAACATAGGTAGCAACTCCTTCTGATGTGCAATTAATAAATACAATGGCGAACATGCAACACTGTACAGTGACAGTGGGATAAAAGGGATGCAATCACATGCAAGACTCTTGCTGTACCAGCAAGTAAGACTTTATGGGCTACTGGAAAAAAAGTTTGTGAAAAACCAATTGAATAAATCTTCTCCATTATGTGTTCCTTTTATAGAAACATTAATTCACATGTGAAAAGATAAAATATTTCACTGGTAAATAATTGTGAAGACATTTTCCCCCACTAAAGACACAATTGCAAAACCTTGCAATCAAAGCAATTTTATATCTTGATATAATATTCTTTAAAGCAGTGATATATTAATTACACATAAAGTATATTATTTGCATAGATTTTTTTGTTTACTGTCCATGGATTACGATTTGGTAAATACATCTATAATTCAGCAAGCTTTGGTGCTCTTTGAAGAACTTCAGCTGGAATATTGCTGGTACTGTATATTACTGTAATTGTAAAGGACACTATAATGATACATTTTTGGTGCTTTAACCCCTTAAATATAGAAATTACAGTAGCAAATGTAAGAATAGCCTTTCTGTTACTTACTGATCCTATTCCCAGGCATGATGATTTAACAATACTTAAAAGATATTTCTATTTTCAGAAGTACTCAAAAAGGGTGGTCAGCAGCCTGTCCACCAAAGGGACTGTGCTTTAGAATAATTTAGTATTTGTTTTCTTCTGATACTTTTCATATGCTTATTAAGTAAAAATATATAATAAAAAATCATCTTGCAGTTACGCAAAACTATGGTATTGTTTTGTACAGTCTTGCAAACAAAGTTTAGAAGTAGATCGTTCATCCACAGAGAAATTAGGAACTCAGAAGTATGTAATGTCAATAACAGAAAATTACTGTTTCTTTAAAGATGTAGTGTAGGCTATTGTTTTTAACTTTCATTTAATCTTTTATATGATTATTCTATAGTGCTCGCAGTCTTGCCAAGAGAGCTTCTACTTCTGGAATGGCTTCGCCCTTAGAAGGGGACCCGATATGATCTGTTTTCTTTTCTTTGCTGCCTTCTCCGTGACAGGCTTCTTTTCTTCCAACAGCCTTGCTCCACACCTTAGAACTTGTTTCCACATTATATGTAACTTCTTTGGCGACTGGGCTTCTTGTCGAGTTTAAATTGATACTGTGGCGCAAACATGGCTTCTCTAGCTGTCCTTTCTGGTTCTCTGCAGAAGAGAAATCAAACAAATCTTGTTTCACTATTAAAATACTCAGTTTCAATATTCTGTAATATAAAGAGACCTCTTGATCAGACAAATTTTACATGCAGATGATGTACTAGAAGGAGCAATGATTGCCAAGGAGGCAAGACAAAATATATTATCACTTCAAAAGCAGTGGACTTGGTCCCTTGGAAGTGATACAGACTTTACATGTCTTCATTAAATTACCATCCATATTTCTTACAAAATCACAGGTATAGCCTGACAGAATCCTCCTTTCTTACTGGAGTCAAAGAGAAAACAGAGTACCTAGCACCTCTCAGTGTCTTCCAAGGTTTCATCTGATTAATTAAATTTCCTACATATTTTTTAATTGTTCCAATTTTAAAATGTATTAAGAAATCTATTTTAATTTAATTATCCATTGTAATACCTTTTCTTTGCTTTGTGAACTTTTAGGCAGCTAAGTAATTTCAAGAATATGCGTAATTCACTATTTTTTGCTAAACATCACTGGCATTGCCTGTCACACAAAGTTGCACTCAGTTAATATCCAGGCAGGAGTTTTGCAGGTTTCGTATGTATTAACAGACAGATTCCTTTTTCTATTGTTCCCCACCCCCTCTTCCAGATCAAGTGACTGTTCTCCAAACCAGCATATGAGTGGTCTCTCTCATAGATCTCAAACTTTTTAAAAACATGCCTACTCAATATTCATGTAACCTTGAGCAAGGCTTGAAAATGCCTTCAACACACTTGACATGACATTTAAAGTTTTTTGGTTATTCGCTGAAAGATGTTCCATCATCCCAATAGTAATGACTTTGGAGCACAGGCAGTCACTCATGACAGTGTGTTTTATGTGAGTGCTGAAAATTCCTACGGAAAACAGCTTGTACATTAAAAGGCAGCTGCTGAAGATATTTACTGCACTGTCATTCCCTGACCAGGGGCTCTGGGTGATGGATGAGGATTTTACACACTTTCTTGGACAATCTCAGCAAATTTTGTAAGTACGATCACCTTTTGGGAAGTGGAGGAAAATAAATACCATCTTTCCATCATCTTCCAAATCAGATAAACATTTCTTAATTAAAATTTCTTAAGGCAAATTTGACACTTAGCTGAAAAATTTTTACACTATGGAAAATAATTTGACCTTGAGTATGGAGCAGCACAGTGTTCCTGAATCACAGGAGGCCAAAGACTGCTTATGAACACATCTTTATAATTACATGTAATAAACGTGTCATCTATAATTAAAATATCCCCGCTATGTGCACTCTTAAATATCAATTCTATTTAAATGTTTATGCTTATTGATTCTGAACACATATTTGCAGGCTGGTGCTACCTGTGTCAATATACAAACTACCAGTTGCACCATAGACTTTTCTAGGGACAGCAGGAAAAATACTTGGTGTTTAAAAATCAACACTTTTAAGAAAAAGAAAATATATTGTCCACAAAGATGAAGCATAGCTGTTGGATTTTTAAAAAGTCAAAAAGAAATTAGGCACTGAAAGAAAGCTGCTCAAATGTACCAACAACCAAATTTTAACTACTTTGCAGTTCAGCAGCCTTCACTCCAAAATGTGAAGATGAATGAGGTGTGGTGAACTAGACTGTATATAACAGATGTGGGGAACACTTTCGAACTGAGGTCTCAAAGTAAAATCCAGCAGTAAAATTCTGCAGTTTCTCGTAGTGTACATGGGGCAGAGTAGAGGTGCCTTTAGAGGGAGAGTCACAACTGCAGTCTAAGCAGGGAACTGCTGCAAGCTAGCTATTAATAAGTAGTAGCTCTTGGGATCTATCCAAACTCTTTTACCACTTTGAAACTCAGTAACTAATTGAGGCTTGCACTTCAGTGCGTCCCATAAATTGCTGCCTACAATCTGGAATTGTTGTGTAGGGATAGGACAGAGTAAAGTTGAAGACATCTGTGCCTTTTTTTCCCCCTTCAAACAACAGCAATTGTGAATTTATAGGCATAGACTGAGTGGAATATTCAACTTGAATGACCAGCTTTTCCCTTCAGTCTGAAGCGTTCTGCAACAATGAAAAATGGCATTAGTAAAGTGCCTTAAACAGCGTTTAGTTTATGTGAGTAGTTCTTGTTTCATCGCCATTGCAGCGATGATGTCAAGATTCACTAGAAAAATCACGAAGTCTTACAATAGCGAGTAGCAGCATTTCCTTAATAATGAGAACACTTTGGTCTCAGCCATGCTACAAATAATGCTGAGCAGCTAGAGTCAATTAAAAAAAATGGTACTTGGACATACATATTTTATCTAAATCGAGTATTACCATCTCAAAGTTGTTATTTCAGCTGCTTCCTAAATCAGGTGGCATCTTTACAGTGTATGTTCTTCTATCAAGGAGGAACTCCTCCACATAGCATTGGTATGCCTCAGTGCAAGTTCAGTATCAGCAGATGTGTAGGAAGGCAGTTCCCTGCTTAGTAAACAAGCTGTTGTGAATTTCATTCAGAAACACTAAACTCTGTTAGTCCTGGCTCAGAAAGCACACAAATTTGCTTATAGCTCTAGCTTTCATGTTTTTTAAATTTGCACCTAAAATATAAACTGCTGTAATACTTGAGGTGTATGTGCTGCTCGTGCCGTTCTTATCAGAGTGAAAGACTGCTTCCCTTTAAATCAAAGTGTAACATTAGGCACTATAAAAGTAAAAAGTCTCCCTAATTCCTGAATTTTTTTATTTTAAGCCAGCAGAAATTACTTCGTGTTAAAACTGAACTCTTAAACACCCTATACTGCTTCACACACTGATTGAAAACTTGCAATGCATTGGTGATTTGGTACCACATCCATTTCACTGCCCTGACTTGGGATTGTCACCTCACCTCCCTCAAATCCTGTGCTACAGGGGTGAAACCAAAGAAGTGCATTCTAAACCTGTCACTGTTAATGTGGGTGGTTTAAAAAAGCCAGTGCATCTTGCACGTGAATTCAGAACTACATGGCTGCAAACTGCTGCAGATTAGCATGCAACTTTGACCACAACTGTGGAAAAGCTGGACTTCCTTAGTTCAGTACGATAATTGCAATACAGCAAATAGTTACTTGCAAGAAAAGTCAGAAGTCAAGATTAACAGACAAAGTACAAGAATAGACCATTAATTTACTGCTATTAGATATTAAAACCTTGAACCATAAGAGTAACAAAGTTTTGGGATTCACATATACAGATGAGAGAGCAAGAAACCATGACCAGTCATAAGCAGGAGTTTGATCTGTTTCTGAAGACGGTATTTGATATGGTTGCCCAAACAGCCAGGAGATTGGCTTAGTGACATTGGCTTCATATGTTTCTAGAATAAGGGAACACACAGAAAATGCACAAACCATATAGGTGTTAACAGACTTTTCCTAAAATGCTTTGAACTGTTACATCATAAATACATACATAAATTTGTTTTGTGCTTTTGACAATAAACTATATTTGAAACAAATTATGCACTTACACACATGCATTGGTTCAAATTGGTTCACATTTCTAAAGAACTGAATATAATTAAACATACACAAGGTTAAACAAAACTACTAATGGAAAGGCACTTCTGCATGAATTCTTGCTAAGAAGAGAGCTTACATTTCTGGAGATGCACTATTTGTCCACCTACTGTAGCAAGGTGCACCTTCCAGCAGCAGCAAGACAAAAAGAAATCAGACATTAAAAAATCACTGGATAAAGACAGAACTTGTTAATTTGCTGTATATACTGGAAGTAGTTGAGACAAGTTTCTACTATTTGGTCACTTTCAGCACTCAAAATTTGTCATTTACCTGTATCATATCACTATGCAGATGGGAAAAAAAAAGCAGTAACTTTGAACTCATGATTAACATTTCTAAACACTCAGGTAGTAGACATTTACCATAATAGTTTTGACTTTACTGCTAGTGGATGCTTCCAGGCACAGGTTAGGCAGAAATCACATTGTACACTGTGAAAGTCTCAGTGTCCAGATTCCATTATATTTAAATCTTTTCTTTCCCTTGTTCAATATTGAACTTTTGTGGGCCCTCCAGACCTATTAGAATTAAATTTTCACAGATATTAATTTCTTGAACTTTGCTGTTAATCAAAAGCATTTTAAATCCATGTTCACAAAACCTAGAGCCAAATAGTTACTATCATCTAGATACAAGACTTCTAACAGCAATGGTCAGGAAATTCAGTTTACAGAAAATTGTGCTTAATATAGTTTTCCACAGTTTAAATGGTGTCCTAATGTAGAACAACTTACAATGACATAATTAAAGGCTACATACTTCAGAAAAAGAAAATTGTTCACTATCATGTGAACAACAAAAAAAAAATCGGTAGTATGAGATCTGCCTGCTGTGAACTTGAGGAAGCAAAATATGACCAGTTGGAGATTTAAAAATCCTGCATAATAGTGTTATATATATACCTTTAACAGAGAACAAAAATGATTGCAAGAGACTCACTAAAGTCAAGATAGATACTTTTAAAACAACTAATAAATATTTAAAATTAAAAAGGATGTTGAAAAGTTTTATTTCACTACACAGTTTCTCAGCCAAAGTGTTGATACTGAGGACATATTTCGGTTTTATGTAAATACTTTCAGACTGATTGAAAAATAAAGTTGCAAATACAATAAGGAGAACAGCATTACGCGGCATTATATGCTCGTATTACAGTCATACATCTCAATGTAGGGCATGACAAAACTGTAACATAAAAAGAACAATTGCAGTTACAACCTCATTACATCTCTTACCAAGTTAACAGAGAAAAATGCTCAAAAACCCAGTGGAATATTTCTAATCTCACTGACTTGTGCACCACATGCTACATCATATTCCTGAAGCTATGTCTATGCCAACATATTCTAAAGCCTACCCATACTGACATTACTGGCAATGCAAATAATTTTTACATCTTAAGTCATGACTTACCTGTCTTAATATTCTGAAGGACTGACCCCATGCCTAATGGTTTTGGCTTGGAAAAAGTAACAGCACTAGCTATAATTCTTACCACTGTCTCCCCAGCGTGGTGCCACAGTTTGTCTCTGGTTCCCCATCTCATGAATAGAACTGAAACTCAAGGAAAAGCTACACCATGCTGATGCTGTGCTCATGTATTTGCTCAGGAAAACATCAGGGGTAAGGAGCGTGTATTTTTGACAGCAGTGCCATGTGCTAATTCGGGATGCAGCAGCATAGCACAAGCTGGAATGCTTGCCGCAACACAGTCCCTGTCTGGAAGTCCTGTCCATTTCCCACAAATTACACTGACCACATCATGCATATCCCAGTGCAACCTTAACAAGTGAAGTTGTGCTTAGACAATGTCACATACCACGGACATCATTGTATTCCCCATACGTTCCATCTAAATAAACAGTTTCCAAACTCTTGGCTTCTTATTATCAGCAATGCCAAGAGGAAAATAATTAATTCATGTTTTCCTCTTGATTTTGAAATGACAGTCTCATTTCCTGCACTGACCACTATTAGAGCCCCAGACATAGGACACTTGTGAGCTCCAAGGTTTTTCAGGCACCCATTTTCCATTAACGTCATTTTTACAGCCCAAAGCTGGCCTTCTGAGATCCATTCCCAGACCTTAGCCCTCATGTGAGATACATAACAAGGCTTCATTATCCTTCTCAAAGTCTGCCTTACCGCTCAGAACCAGAATTTAGACATAATATTTTCATTATGACTGCTATAGTTAGAAGGTCCATCTGTATTATGTATGATCACTCATAAAAAAATTGGACAACTCCTTTCTGGATAGTTTAACGGAAAATATTCAATACTTTTCATTGATTTCATGTTTTTTCAACAACTGATTGACAAAGGAAGGCTTGCAGAATGTCCCTGGTTAAAGGAGCACTATGTGTTGTAACAACTTATTTCAATGCGAACCTGCAGCACCAGCCATAACACCTAAAGGAGTGGGAGCTGTACTCAAAAGACCTTTGCTTAACAAGTAATTTATTACACCTTAGTCTTTCATATTAAATGCTCACAACTCTGCTAATCTTAAACAGACAATAATTCATGAGACAAAAATACTGGATATTTGGAACTTTATTTTTTTTTACAGTATGCACATTTAGTTTAATAGTTGCTGCTGTTCTTGAGTGTTGCATTAAAAACGTGTGAAACACAAGGAATAAACACTATCAGTAAGCTCAATTTAGATGAGACAGGTTTCAAAAAAAGAGTGAATATAAGGGGCTTATGCTCATTTCAAAGGCAAGAATAGACTATGTCAGTACACAGTGTGACTAATAAAACTTAGAGAAACTAAATTTCAAAGACAGTCAATTACAAACTGTGAGCAAACTAGTTTTTGACAAGAGGAACGATGCTGGACCAGCTCCCTTTTACTTGGCCCTAAAGTAAAGCCTTTAAAATTATTCTAATCTCTTTCTTACCCGTATCTTCTCAAAGACTTCTTTAAGTTCCTGCTGATCACTCCATTTAAACTTTTACCTATCTTTTCCACAGATACTTTGCATTTGCAATGAATTGGAACCAATTTCTCTGTTTAAACTAATACATTCTCACCTGTGATAAGACAATTACTTTTTTTACAAGAAATGCAACTTTAACTTACTGGGATTTTAACAAAAGTCTTGAGTGCCTGTCAAGATGATAAAAGAACAAGAGTGTGGATCAACCTGATGACAGAAATCACCCAAGGTCAGTAAGAGAAGAAACCTCTGCAGGTGTCTTCTTAAGATGACTATTTCAGACTTGGAAGTTTGGCATCTTTCCTATTTCACCCTGAATTACAGTTGATTTCCTGTGTCTTTTCATGCATTTGCCCCAAAACAAAGCACATTTGGCAGATTCTAGGAAACTGCAAAATGAATTTCCAAAACAGAAATCTGCTTTGTGGTCATTAATGATTTTTAGAGCACATGGTTTGAAACATTCTTGAGAAACCAAATTCTAAGTCTCTTAATTTCAAAATGGATAAATCATATGGCATAACTTTCATATATAATAACTAATAATCTTCTTATTTATGTCAGGCAAAGGGGGTAAAAAGGTAAAAATTGATCTACATGAATACCAGCAGCAGGGGGTCTTCAGGCCCCAGTGGTCAGAAACACTCCGCAGCCTAGGTGTTTATAGGATTTCTTTCAAGGTACAAATAGGACAAACATCAACTTTTTCTCTTCTTCAAGTCAAGAAATAACCAGGAAATGACAATAACAAATCTGGAAGTTAACATATTTTAGAGTATTTAAAACTCCTGGAATGTGGTTTATTACTTGTTTTATTTTGTTCGTAAGTATATTGCAGCTTGCATTCTAAATCATCTTTAGAGTTAACAGTCAAAATTATTACTGTCTAAGTTAGTGATCTGTGGCAAGATACACAGAGGTCCATAGTCTAAAGCCACCCTCTATTTGGCTGATGATAATTAATGTAGATTCCATATACTAAACTGCCTTTGAGCAGTAGACACATTTAGTCTCCAAACCTGTCTGCAAACCAGCTACCTACAGATGAATACTGCTTTCAAGGTGCACTTTGATAAAAGACTTCAGGAATATGCATAAAGACTGCTGCCATCAAAGGAAAGCCACCAGCAGTTGCAATAGGGAATGATAAGAAACATGCTGATGAAAATAACTGAAATGGAAAAGAAACATACAATTTTGTCTTCTTTTACCAACTGTTGCAGAAAAACACAGTAGGAAGCCTCCTACCTTGGGAAAATAAAACCCCCAACCAATCCAAACAACAAAGCAAATCTTAAAGACTGACCTTATATTTATGAGATTCTACTCACTGCAGTTCTGAATGTTGTTATTGCTTTTGTTCAGTATTTACTATTTAGCATACACATTGAAAAAAACCCAAACAAGCAAAACCTACAAACCCCCACAAAATCTATGCCCCATCACTGGAAAGATTCAAGGCAAGGCTGGATGGAGTCCTGAGCAACCTGATCTAGTGGGTGGTGTCCATGCCCACAGTGTGGGTGTTGTAACTAGATGATCTTTAAGGTCCATTCTGACCCAAACCATTCTATGATTCCATGTATCGATGTCCAGTAATTGACTTAAAAGTTAAACACTATTATTATTTCTTATCCACTACTCTTGATATCAGATGTTTACAAGATATTCCCTAAGTATTCTAGTTGCTGCAACAAACCCATACAATTTTTATTTTTATCCCAAACTTTCATTCCCAGGTTTATATTAGCAATCAGAGTATTGGTAGGTTGCACTGCCTCAAGTTTGAATACAAACACTTTGTAATGTCAGATCAAACCAACAAGAAAAAACTACCTGTCTCTCATCAGCTGTTGCTCTTCTCTCCCAAGGAATCAAACTACTTCTAAGCAAAAGGAAGATCTACAGAATCCTGGAAATATTTTTGGGAACAGCATAAGGAGGAGAGACTAGAGCTGAAAGTAAATTAGCTGGGTGTTAGTTTTAACAGTCAAATAGAAACACAATCTCCTCACGTTCCTGTAAGAGGCACAGGACCAATGTCCGGGGGCAGCTCCTGCCCAGACAGGTCACAGTGGGCTGCCATTCACTATTATTCAAAAGATTGCAAGAATAGCATATGGCTCTCAGGCTCCTCTCAATTTAAATCATTTTTAAAAGAGGTCTCTGGAAGAAGAGCAACAGAGAGCATTGCATGCTATTAATGCTATGACAGGGAAGAGTGTAGTATTTACGAACCTGGACAAGTATTTATGAGAACTCCAAATTCTAATCTGTGCTGCTTTATAGCATGTGTGCTTTTTAAGTGGACATAAGCAGACCTGACTGTGAAGTTTAACTAACATCCAAGATTGTCTTCATGAATACACTGGACAGAAATGGGATGAAGCTGAATCATCTCAGTTCATGTAACTTTCATATTATTATTATGGTCCTTATTTTGCTCTGACAAAGCACTGCAGGAAACAGTTGAAAGCGTGGAAACCAGCAGACTGAAACTGTGGAGCAGGAAACAGTACGTATTTAAGAAGATCCTTACACAAAAGTAAATATTAGGAAATAAAGGCAGAGGAAAAGTGATTCATCTCTCCCTCACTCTACAAGATTGCATAAATATATTCCTTTGACAATTCTTCTCTGTCTCTTTATAAGACGCTCTAATTAATGCTATGTGCTTTCACTTAATTATTCCCTCTCTTTGGGATGGACTGTAATTTGGCCTTGCTCATGTGTGGAGAGAGATGGGATGTAAAAAAATGTTTCCACTCCACACATGATCCAGCCATATGTGTATTTGACACTAACAACTGTACTCTGCAAGTGTGACAAACTGCTCTGAAAACGGATGATGATTTCAACAGTTTCTAAAAGAGGAATTATTATTTAAAGATGGCTTTTACTGACTCCTCCAGATACCAATGCATTATCACAAGACAAATTCAAGCTTCATTGTCATGGGTAATGAATCCAGTCATTGTGAATTCAAGATGCTGTGTTTAACATCATTAATGGTGCACACTTTTCACGCAATGAACATATTTACTGCCCTGTATTCTACAAGGTAAACTCCTAGCAGCCACTTTGGTGTGTTAAAAACAACAGGAGCCAACTGTAGCATTTCCTTCTTCTTTTCCTAATCAATTGCACTCAAATACTATTTAGGAATAACCAGCTAACAAAAGTTGATCTTGCTGGTAGAAGGGTTTTTTCTAAATTTCCAAAAATCAAGAATGCAAGACACTTTTGCACATACAGAAAAAAAAACCTCTGTCTCACTGAGGAACTTGAAATATTACATAGAATATGAAAACCTGAGAGACTGAAAACCTGAAACCTTTATACCCAGTGAGAAAGCAGGGCAGAAGGAGTTAAGACCTCCCAAGCCACTAAAACAGAGGAGTCTTAAACACAGACTTGATTTTCCTTTGTCTGTTTTGACTTACGAAGCAGCCTTGCAAATGTGTTTAGCTCAAAAGGTGATATTAAAAACAAATGGTTAGAGATCATCATAGTATATTAATTATGCAAAAGAACCCAAACCGAGTTTAATCAGAAACAGGAGACTCCAAACAGGAAAAATTGTCTCTCTCTCTCTTTTTTTTTTTTTTTTAAACCGAGACGGTTAAGAAAACATTTATGGTAATACCAGAGCATCTGCTGATTACAGTCAAAGCTGCAGGACACCAACATTAAATCACTGAACCATCTTGACAGCTTCTGGGTACTTGAATTTCATTCTAATAATAAATTGCTGTGAAATTTACGCAAATCAGAAAATTAGCCAGAAAATGTTTGCAAAGAACATAGGTAAGGACATATAAAGCAGATACCAAATTGATTTCCATCTCAAAAAACAGAGCTAAAATAAATGTTTGTCACTCAGACATTTCAAAGCTGCATTTAATTGGTAAATCTCTAAGACTAAGCACTTTAAGAATAGAATACAATTTTATCATTCATTTCCTAATGCTTTTGACCTATCACTTCCTTTTGTTTAGAATTGTTAGCATGCTTGTTTGTTTAACATAAACACAGATGAGCCATTTGAACGTGGCCTGCAACATTTAAAATCAATTTTTAATTCCTGACACCTGAGGATTCCACACAGAACAATATACTTCATTGTAAAGCTTTAATTGATGCATCTATGTGCTGCGGAGGGTGATTACTTGAATAATAAGTATGAGACTTGTGATCTGGTTGCTAAGCAAATGTAAGAGAAAAAGTCCAAGAAACGATGTAACAATGAATCAAGGTGTGATGACAGGATAATTATTCTGTGAACTGTCATGTTGAAGGACTCTCAGAACACTGACCTGCACATGATCACACATCAGAAAATTGCCTGAGGGGTAATTAAAATAATAATACACAAATTCAGTCACTCACAAAGAGAAAAACACATGCTTAACTTATTTCTCTGTAGCATGCATGGTCAAATGCATTCTCATTTTAAATATAAATGCTTGAACAGTGCAAGAATTCAGAGAACAACACATCACAGCAAAGACCACTGAAGTTTATCTGACTTAGCATGAATGCTTTCTTCAATTACTCTGGGCATTAAACTAAATATTATTCATACTATGACACATAAAAGCATAAAATCTGTAAGGAGACTTTCTGAAGGAAGTTGGGAAAAAATGTAGTCCTTTTAAAATATGCTTAAGGTTGTAAGGGAACATGCTCAAAAATAACTTTTCCTCCTTTCCCTGAGATTTTATCGCTGAGCACAACATCATAGGGTAGAGCATCAGTCTGGGTCAGCTGTGCTGGTAATCCCCTCCCAACCTGTTGCCCACCCTGAGCCTCCTGGCTCCGTGTGTTTTGCAGGTGGACAGAAAGCCAAGACACTGTGCAAGCACAGCTCAGCAACAGCCAAAACACTGCTCTGGTGGCATCACCAGACACTCAGACAAAGCACAGCAGCTTATGGGCTGCTGTGGAGAACATAAAGGCCAGCCCTGGCACCCCCTGTAAAGCTGGACATAGTGTAACAACTCTACTCAATTACCACTGCATATCTGAAATTTGATGGAAGCTGCTCACATGACAGATTTCAGACTTTAAAGGCAAAACTTTTACACAATCCCATTTTTTCCTGTTTAGGCTTTTATTCAGTTGTTTACTGTGTCAGTTTATCTTGGCATGCACCCCGCTACAAGCCTAGACTTCAGTTCCAAGCCCAGATTTTAGTTCCAAGCTTCTACTACATGATCACATCTAAGTAATGACAACTCCTCCTCACATGTCGAGGCACAGAAGCTTCATTGCCTTTAAACCAGCCACTGCCAGTCTTGTTTTGGGGTGGCTTTGCCAATTGTGTGGAATCACTGGTGTTTACTACTTTGCAACTGTACTGACTATAGATGCCAACTTGGTGCAGACAAAAAAAACCCAACTCATAAACAACCTATTTTCAGATCCAAGTTAGTCTGTGATGGAAATCATTTGACTGCTCCGAAGAATGCATTCAGAAATCTCCTCACTTTTCCCTTCCATCATTCCATATGTAACTGAAGAACTCAAAGACAGCCAGGAGAAGTTCTGTGCATACTCTTCAAAAATTTAAGACCACTCAAAATACTTGGAAAGATTCTTTCGGAACACAAGGTAAGCACACAGTTTTATGTACATATAAGTTCACTCAGACAAGAATGTCTATATGTTACTCTCAGCCATGTCATACACAGGCACAATCACCACTAAATATAGAGAAATGCTTCTAATAAAGAAAATTCTTTTTCTCCCACTGTGTTCTAAAACAACAATAAAAACACCTCGTAAGAAGCACAACATGCATAATTATTAAAATGACACTTCTTTCTAAAACAAATATAATCTGTAAACTCATTGCTAGCTCATCAATTAAGTCAGTCACTCATACTAAAAATGCTAGAGATATCTTCTCAAATATTTTCTAACACTTTCAATGGTGCTCATTTCCAGGGAAATGCTACACCTGAATAGATTTAAATGCTAAGGAAGAAAACAAATGCTATTGAAAAATCTCACAATGTTCAGCAGCTCACTGTGATCTAAGGAAAATTTATTAAAATGAAAATTTCAGGCATGTTACTATTAATTTCAAAGCAACATCCTATAGAAGAAATATAATTTTCAGTTTTGTGTATTAAAATAATACCACATAAAACTGGTATTATTATCTAGATTCTCAGTGTTAGCCAGGAGTGTTAAGAATAACAATTCAGCCGACCCAAATGAGATTTGTAAAAATTTTGCAGCAAAAATAGTAGGTTAGGTATTTATGTATTTTTACTTCAGAAACATATTAACTGAGGAAAACTATGGGAAAGGGAGTGTGAAGGGAGCATATCCTCTACGTCAAAGAATTCAGTTATGGCATTTGATAATTTATCTGACATCTCTTAAAAACTGTTGCTTCTTCTGAGCTTACCAGCCAAACAGATTTTTTCCAGAAGTTAAGCTTAAAATCAGAACAGTTTCAATAAGCTGAAGCAGATGGATAAATTTATAACTCTTTGGTTATGTAACAATATGGCTTAAAGCAAAATGTTCAATTACATTTGTGTAGATGCATTTCCCTTTTTTAAAAAATTAACTTTTTCATAGTAATGAATACTTTAAAATATTCTGAGTTACATTTAAAACAAGAAACTACAAATTTAACTGGCCTTACTATAACTACGACTATGAAATAGATATAATCCATTGACTATGGATACATATGTAGTGCAGGTACAGAAAGAAACCTGGCTCTTTTCTTCAGTGTTGTATGAAATTGTTTGTAACAAGAGCATGCTTAGTCCTGTGCATCCTTGTGCCTGACCAAAGGCCCTTGATCCCAGTGTGAGATTAACCGGACTGAATGAATTGGTACTGGTTGCCTCAGGCTCCCTTCACAGTCAATGAGGAGAAACAAGCACTTCTAAACTGTGCTTCATTTCACTCTAATGCAGATACTTTTAACAGGTAAAGAGAGCCCACACTGCAGACATCTAGAAGTAACTTCAGTATCTGGAAGCTTTAGATTTTTGACTGCAGCAAAGTCTGTATAAAAGGTGGATTTCCTAGTCTGGACAGAGACAAGGGATTGTTGAGATCATATCTTTCTTATGAGGGAGGACAGGGTGCAGATTCAGTGATTTTAAGGCCTGATAGACCATTATGAGGATCCATCTCATTGCTTATGTGAATTTCACAAAGCTTTTTCTGGCTACTAAGAATATAATGAAATTATCTTATGGTTGTTACAGTGAACAATTTCGATATAAGCCGGGGAAGTCTGTTTACGATGCAATATGCTGACAAGAATTGTAGATGTGAAAGACACCATTATTAAGTATGCTGCTCAGCCATTACTTATCACCATTTTTTACCTTTTTAAACATCCTTCATGTTCACTAACTTTTACCTCCAGTAGACATAGTTCTTATAGTTGTTTAGGCTTTTCGCTCTGAAAGATTTGTGATATCCAAACTTTTGTATAGCTCTGCAAGTTTCTGACAAGCTTGAAACATATTCTGGATTTAAAAATCAGCCTATAAAATAAATGATTTCCACTTCTGCATTGGTATATAGAATCCTACCCTTAATGTGAAAGTCATCACTGCGTTCAACTGAAATTGGCTTAGATTTAGTCCTGACCATGCAAAACTTGGAAAACTCTAGTTGTGCACATCTGAACTTAAGAGTTTCACATCCACAGAGGACCAAGTGTTTTAGTCTTTAGAGATGATACTTTGAATGGGAAGGCAACTTTGTGATTGCTAGATATGAGTCCCATGTATATGCATTTTTGTTAAGTAAGATAGTTAGATTAGTAGGTGAAAGATTTAAAAGAAAAGTGATTTGAGTTTTGTGAAAATGTTTTTGAATGCTTTCTCTCTAAAAAGCCAAAAAACCCTCCAAAAACTGAAAAACCCATAACACCGCTTTTTCAGAGTACACACCAAATTAAAAAAAAAGGGTATGCAGTGACAATACCTATAACAACACCTACTTTAATTCATATAGTCTCACTGCCATTCAAAATAAGCAGCAAACAAAATATTTTCATTGGGCCTTGTCATCATATTTTATGCATATATTACAGATTATTTGTCTCTTACTAGTACAACATACAAAACATATGTTAAATTTGAATTATTCCACAAAACATAAAGCTAAAGAACTAGTAAAGAAATGCCTTAAGGTTTCAACATGGGAAAATAACAAAAGGTATTTTAAAATAATAATAATAATATGCCAATACACAAAGCAAATTTTGGTATGAAACAAAAACATGCCATTATTTGAGACTCAATCTTATGAAAAGACTATTTTCATCATTGTTTAACAATGTTTCATCAGTCTTTTCATTGTTTAACAGACTTTAACATATATTCCATCATTCATTCAGAAACTAATCCAAATGACCTATGCCCATGAGAATTATAACAGAAATGCCATTTTCCTCATCAGATTATGCACAGCTCCATATTCACTTGTGCATATAGGAAGGACTCCGATAAACAAAGATCCAGTTGAAAGGTATTTCAAATTTAGGAGACAACTAATTTATAGGAAAATCTATTTGTGGGTGGCTGAGGTTGTTTTGTACTGTACTAATTACACAAAATACAGAATTTCTGAGAGTAATACAAAGTGTGGAATGTTATCTATGGATCCTATGCACCCACTTCTGCTGTATTTCACTATAATGAAATCATTGTAGAGCATGGTAGTCCTGGTGCAGAATCATTATGCCTGACTCTGCAGAACAATAATGGCAAAGAGATTGCACTGTCAAGGGACTAGTGAAGGGAAAAAAGGCAATCTTCAGAGCACAATTAAAAGCACATACTTTAGGTATCTATTGGCTTCTTTCGATTAGAAAGAGAGCCTAGCTTAGATTAGTTTTAAATAGATAGTGAGGGCAAGCAAAACAGATCCCATGTAATTAAGTGGAATATATCTACATCTGAACATAAAGTTTATTTACCTACTTTACATGTGTCTATACCTGCCTGAGAACTGCCAGCTTTCAACAGCATTTTCTCACCAATAGTCTCTAAAGGATGTTTTTTTTTCAAACAGAAGTGGTGTGACTTGGAAAGAGAAGCAGCCTGAAGTAGCTAAATAGAGTATATGAGAGACAAACACCTGCAAGAACAGTACTGTGGGCAGCTGGCTGGCTGCAGAGGGTGCACTGACATGACTTTCCAGCCAGAAAGACCGCTAAATCTTGGACTGGGAGTCCTCATCTGCCTTGGGAAGAAAATTCTGCTGTTCAGAGAACAGTGACTCTTGACTGCTTTAGGGGTGATGTGACCATCAGTAGGAGGAGAATGTACTTCTTGTATGAGTTCAGTAACAATGCAGTAGTTTCAACTGCAATTTTTCCTTGGGGATTTCATTCTCAAGCAGGTCCTAGTGACAGGATAGCTTGGTCTCTAGCCCTGGGACCTTCACCAGTCCTAGTTTGAACCAACTGCTTTCCTCTGTAGTTTCACATGCTTTTAATTAGCATTTAAGTCTTCTCTAAAAAGAGAGATTAGTAAACTAATGGTAATGAAATTACTGCAAGATACAGTTAATGTTATCTATTAATATGAAACATTGAATACATGTGAATTTGCATTAGATGATAAGCATCTTAGAAAGAATTAAGCACTTATGATAGATGAGAGAGTTCTGGAAAAACATTTTCAGCTGCACCCAAGACACATTAGGTAAATAAAGGCTAGGGAAAGGCGAGATAATCAAATTTATGATTGTGTAAGTCTAGCGAACAGAACAGCACTAGAATTCCGTGTACTTATTTGAATTGGAGTAATGAAATCCACTAAATAGGGGCATTTAACAATGGGAAGTTACAACACAATAAGATGCTGGGTCCAATTTAAGAAAACACACATTCACCTGCAGTTTAAAAAAAAAAAAAAGTTGAAAAAAATCCTTGGAATTTTTTTTTAAAATATAAATTAAAAAAACCACAATTATGAAATAAACTCTTTGATGTTGTGTGGTTTTTTTTAAACTGAGGATTATTTTTCTTTAAGTTTCATTAAATGTCCTTTTATCATTACCAAAGCATGAGATTTTTTTAATTGGATGAAATAATATAAATCCAAATATAGCATTGGTTAATAATTTTTTTCCAAAAACATTAATTATATTTTCTTGCTGTACTTATGAAAATATAAATAAAATATAAAAAATAGCTGTAACAGGGTAAAGAAGACAATTCACTAATGTGAACTCACCATTCCTGAAACTGTTTCTGCTAAATGTAAAATGAAGATTAAAAACTACAAGTATACATGGGTTATCAAAGAAAATATATGATCTCCATGGACAAAACCCACTAGCTTTCTCAGCCAAAATTTAAAGTCTTTTTAAATGAAGTCTTTGCACAAAATGTTTCACTCAGTAATTGCCATAATATTTCACAAAACAACAATGAAATACAACAGCTGAGGGAAGATAAATATTGTCACATTTCATTCTTACAATTTGGAGGAAATTGTATTTTTATCTTTATTACTTTATTTACTTTACCAACAAGTTTTACTCCCATGAATATGAAACATTCCATTTGTCCTCATTTGAAAATTTGGTCTTCAGTGTTTAATATCCTGTGTGTGATAAGTCAGAACTCAAATATACAGTATTGTCCCTTTTATTACAGAGAAGCACTGTTTTACAGTATAGTGCCTAATATTATGACTGTGGCAGCTGTACCACAATGCACTGGTAGACAGTTCTCTAACAAAAGCAATTGAGCAGTAGACCTTATTTAAGTCTATAAGGAATAGCTAAATGGACAGGAGAAATTAACAAGATATGCATTAGAACACCTTTTAGAAAGAGGTGTTAGGAAATATCTAGTGACCAGTGTTAGAGACATTAGACATCTTCTGGAGAAATGAATAAAAAATGCAAAACACACTCCAGCAGTCTGCATGATGTTGTATATGAAGAATCTCCAAGTTTTTCAAGATCAACTTTCACCACACTGGCCATGAATCAGTTTATTTTAACTACCACTGTGCTACCTGATGATGAGGGAAAGAAATAGTATTCTTCTCATTTTCAAGGCATTGTTTTTAAGCAGTTAAAAGAGGATTTTCCAAAATAAACAAACCCATGCACAGCTACTTACTTTCTCTGTACCTCAAAAACCACCCCCAGTAATGTTGTTTAAATAACCATCCATTTAAAAATACCTGATTTAAGTTATTTTAATATATATAACTTTCAGTTGATTTCAGTTAAAAGAAATACCAGACACTTATTAATGGTGCATTGCTAAAGTATTAAAATAGGGGCAAGTTTAAACATCTGTCACTTGGTGCAGGTATTGGTTCAACAGGAGCAGTAATTTCTTGTAGTGACATGTTTCCTTATGCCACAGCTATTCCTCCTTTACAAAAGCTGTTATTTTTTGGGGGGAGGACAAATTCTTGCCATCTATTACTATGCAGTCCATTACAATGGGTTCATTCATATTTATAATACAATCTGTGATGTTGATGCAATCACTTTAGACTTCACTGTTATTTCAAACAAATCCATAACTGAGAAAAAGGCAGGCTGTTGACAGGAGTTAATGTGGGTTTTACTCTGTTTACAATTGCTTTCTAATCTACTAAATGGCTGTGAAAATTGATGCACTGTTAGAAGTGCTTTTATACACTACTACAGATAAAGGGCTGTTATACTGCAGTAATCTCTGTAATGCTAAATTGAATTTTTGACAGTGTTTTTTTCGTTTTTCCAATTTGAATGTGACAAGGTAGGCTACTGCATTTACAGTAAGCTTAATTCCATCAATGCAAAGCATTTTTCCATCTTTATTGAGATGCCTATTATTGCTATGAAAAAAGAAGTTATAGATAAAACTTGTAACCATATGTACTTTAGGGAAAATCTCTTAGTGGTCAAAGCATGAGGCAGAGTCACTAAATTCTGCCATCAAATTTGTGATCTGTTGAAGCTGTGGAAGTGAATCCTCAGCAGATAAAACACAGTAGTGCTGCTTCCAGAACTGCTCAGGTTGCCATGAAGGTAAACAGATTCTCCTTAAACATCACAAAATAAAATGTAGGATTAGGTGATCTGCTATTAAGTAACATTCCAGAGGGATTTTGGGGAGATATGCAAAGCTAGTTGTTTAGTTACATGACCAATGAAATCATAGTCATAAAGAAATCCAAGGAAGGTATACTTCAGTTTATCAGTCTAAAAACTAAGCCAGAAAAAAACCATAAAGCCTTTTAAGCCTCAGATTTCCCTGATAAAGAGGGTGCAAAAATACCAAGGCTGTTGCTGATGTGAAGCACAAGTACAGAGGACAGATACTGTAGAATACGTGCCCTAAAAATTCCTGACACTTATCACTCACTAAAATCTCAGTCTGAGGAATGCAAGATAAATGCCCTTTTATGTTCATCAAGGAGTTTCTAATCTTTTATATGGATGTGAAAATATTACTGAAAATTAATGATCAGAACTTCTACATGGCTCCTGATGGAAAGAAATCCTTTATATTCAAGACATTTGCAGATGTAGTAAGTTTAAAATTTGCTTATGTATTTTAATTCACAAAATTTAATAAAGAGATATAGCTCTCTCAGATAATAAAATAGCTTAGGTTGGCGAAGACCTCTGTTGAGGTCATCTGGTTCAAACCCAGCCTCAAAGTGGGATACAGTTGTTAAGTTAGATCACAACATTTTTCAAAGGTTAGAGTGTTAAAGATTCCAACTTCATAATTTAACCTTGGTGACGTTTAATCACATCAACTGAATTAAACAGTCAAAGATAACACAAAAAATCCCCATCCATTTGATGTAGGACAGTATGATTAGTCTATGCAGAGCACTAACTGAAGTTCACTTGAACAGCCTACCAACTAATGAACACAAATGTATAGTAACCAAGCTTCATGAACAATAAAGCTCACAGAGCAATTTGTTTCTCTCTCGGGGGCTTTTTTTCCCTGTATGACTTACTTCTTTTTTTTGAATGTGAAGATTTTCTGTTGCCATTTTCAAAAGAAAAAAAAAATGCTTAGGAATTAAATTCTGGAATTCTTACTGATTCAGTTGAAGAAAACCTATTAAATTTAGGTGCTACTGAATAAATTGAATAGATTCTGCAACATAAATGAAACCTTGGGATGTAAAGACAATAATTTTAGAAGATGACAGAATCATAGTAAGTTACTTCTGGAGGTGCTTGAAAATGTTCTAGGTATGGTCATCACTTATAAGCAATCACTGATTGTTTAGAAGAACCATGTTGACTGCATGTCCAAATGTACTCACCTACTAAATTAAGTAAACTGAGGGTTTCTACAGAAAAGTGATCATTTTGCTTGACTAGGGCTAAGAAAAGGGAAAATCTGATGCATACCTGTCATTTTCTAAGAGTATTTTCTTAATAGCTAATGCAACCTCTTAAGAACAAAAATTTTTCTTCAGATAATTAGTGGTCATTTCCAAAATGCTGCTAAGAATCATTTCATCCCAACTTGTAGTTATTTCTGAAACACAATCAGAGAAGCCACCTAATTTAGTACACCAGCTTACTTCAAATACTGTCACTCTTCACAGAAGTTGCTCAGGTTCAATTCAACAGTTTCAGTTCTGGTCTGCAACACGGCTTTGTACAATGTGGATTTCAAATTTTCAAACACCTAAAACTTTCCTTTAAAACTATACTAGAACAAAAACTGCACAACTTATTATAAAAGCTAGTTTTATAATTTAGTATATTTACAGAAAATCAGTAAATGTACAAACTCAAAGAGAAGGCTGGAGTGTCTCTCCTATAAAGATAGGCATTGAGTAAAACCTTTGTGTTATATATAAAATTCATCTTGACAATTAGAGAGAAGTTTGACACGTATTTCATAACTACTTGAATATCACAGAAATAGAACAAGATTATAAAAAACTGTAGTTGCCAGAGTTTTGAATTTTCAGTTAACCTGTCAACAAGAAAGGGGCCTCTTCTTGAACAGTGTCATGTAAGTGTAAGATCCTGCTTTGTCTGGAGAAGAAGAGATGGAAATATGGCAGTCAGGTCATTTGATGCTTTTTTTATTCCTTGTTCTGTACCAGTAAACTGTAGTTTAACTGCCTAAATGCTTCACCTTTTAATAAGTTGCATTTCCTGATGTGCTATTCAGTGGAAACATACAGGAAATGATGATGTATGGGCAAATACAATTAAAACTACAGTAAGATTTCAGTATGTAATATTGCTAATGTTTAAAGATAAGGACACACAGTTTTGTCAACAGCATTCAGTTAAATTACTTCATACAAAATACTATTTCAAAAATAAATATAGCAAGGGGCTTTGTAAGTACTTGTATCACTCTAAATTTTGGGTTTACTATTTGAAAAAAAATCAGATTAAACCTGTCTTAAAAAGTATAGAGATTATCATTTAGCACCTGTGACAATTGCCTTTTCCCCTATACATTCTGCTTGCATAAAAGAGAAATAAAATTAAATACAGATTTTATAATTTCTATTTCTTGGAATGGTGTCCTAAAGACAGAAAACAGAAAGAAAAATCAGTCACAAATGTCAGCACTGTCTTTTGAGATACACGTTGTTAATATTACAGAAGCTGTAGTTTAGAAGCACACAATTTAAGTCCAGATTGCCTGATTTACATTACTGACTCCCTGATCTAGTTTAGTTGAACACTGAATTTAAATAGAGATGCTTGAAGTCAGGAGGGACTTATGTATGTGCTTATATGCTGTGCTGAATCAACATCCCACTGCAGCAAATCACAAGTACAGTATGTTTAATGAACGTAACATGGCAAGCATATTTATCTATTCATAACAAAGCCAAAAATGAAACCTTCTCTTGCGTTTTTGTGAGTTAGCAGGAATCAGCAGGCAACAATAACCTTACTTTGCCTCACCTGCTTCACCTTAGAAATAATTATTTAGCATAACAAACTAAAAGCAGAGTATATATTTTGAAGTTGAAAGGAAAAGGTCCAAACTGGCATGCTTTAGCTGTTTGTTAACTGCTTTTCTCCTAATGAATTGCCCTGTTGCTCTGCATCACTCTGATTGCAGTGTAACAGCTTTCATTAGTCATTATAAATACAGCTTTGTGCCACGTTATTTACATTCTCATAGTAAATAGCTAGAACTTCACACTGTAATAATTCAGAGTGTTTCTGCACTTGCTGAAAAATAATCTGGTAATGCCTAATATATGACTTTACCTTAAAAAATATTAAACCCAAATATGAAAGCTTTTGGGTTTGTAGGTTTTTTGATTTTACCAACAGCATAATTCCACTATGGCCAAAATTCTTGCCAATAACAAGGCTAAGGGAATCAGAATTTCACTGTAATTAGACTTTGCAAACTGGGCCTCTCTTCTGGTAGAACTGTCACAAGGGGAAACTGATATTCAAAGCTTAAAATCTGATTATTGCTTGAAAATAAATTAGCACTGTAAATATGCATAAAAATGAGCGCAGGAAAAATCTGAATCACAAATATGAACAATAATAAATATTAATCAGTAATAGGATTGTTTTCATAATATACAACTACTTTCTAGATATTTTCAGTAACATTTCATTAAAAAAACCCTTCATTTTCCTCTTTAACACTTCAGCAAGTAAAAAGAGGACAGCAACTGTTACCTGAAATACTGCTTGATGGTGGAGATTCTTTGTAAAACAGTTTTCTATTAAACTCATTATTTTACCCAGGTCAATCTAAAGTCAATGAATTTCAGACATAACTGACCTCCTATGAATTCTAGTGAGTGATTTAGGTAAAAAAGTCAATGTGTTTATCAACCAAAAGCGAAAAATTTTACAATTTTTAGATGTCCTTTTTTTGGAAACCAAACTGTTTGCCTTAAGCTGAAAAAATATAAGCAACAGATCTACACTGAACAACTATTACGGAGAATATTTTTCATTACTAATATTCTTGAAACCCCGAATTTCGGTGCTACTGAAAAACTGTGCCTCATACTAAAAAATAGTTAAATACATATAAAAATAACAATGTCTATAGACATTTTATACACATGCAGATGTGTAATTAATGCATATACATTACATTCAGCCTTTTTTACTCAGCAGGCTTTAGTATACTATTAATGCCAATACAAGTTCTGTCAGTAATCTACACCAATACTTCAAAACAGCGACTTTGCAAAATTCCAGCTGTCATTCTAAACTCAGTTACAAAAAGGTATTTCACCTT
Organism: Grantiella picta; assembly: GCA_013397955.1. Classification (NCBI taxonomy): domain Eukaryota; kingdom Metazoa; phylum Chordata; class Aves; order Passeriformes; family Meliphagidae; genus Grantiella; species Grantiella picta. Next base: position 39,886 of record VZRM01006572.1, read on the forward strand.
TTAACTAATTTATTCTAAGAAAAAAGGATTTATCAAGTGCATTACAGGGATTCAAAAATAATATTTGCATAATATAATGGGAAAAAATACAAAGACATGAAAAAATGTCTATAAATGAGGCTGAGTCAACAAAAAAGAAAATAAAAGATTGTAACAGAGTTCTTTGAAAGAGGAACAATGGTATTTTTAAAATTCATTTTTAACCTTCCTAAAATAAGAAAGCAAACTTCTTTTGTTCAAGTATCAAAATATTTTCAATGAACAGACAAACAAGTTTTATTGTATTAAGCATATTCCTCTCTGTCTAGCTAAGTTTATATTAATCTTCTCCAATTCTGGTTGTATTCAACATCTCCTGACCCATGATGCTGCTGTAATAAACCTTGTAGTGGGTTTTCCCAACTGTAAGCTTCCAGAAAGTAGAAAGCAATTCTAATTTGATGGATGTGATATTAGGTCTATTTAGTTTGTCATCTGGCTGCTTTTCTTCCCAATTACATGTTGGCATCACAATCCCTGGAGAGGATTCTTTTGCCTCATGATGGATTGTGAACAACGTATCACAAATGTGGCATCTGAAATATATCTATGTCATCTCTTTGGCAACATAACCACTTAATTCCATAGCAGAAGTTGTACTCAAAACTGCTTTTATTTTCTTTTAAATATCTGAAATAATTATCTGACAAACATATAGAAAAAATCTACAGACTTTCTATTGAATGCTAGTATCATCTTCCACCCAGTGAAGATGAAAACCACAGAGCCAGTACTGGTCAGTATTAAGGTTAGGATTGGGGTGACCATGCTTAACTGCTCATTTATCAATCCCTCATAGGATAACTTTGATGAAGAATATTACATCTTCATCTCCAATGAAAATATTGTGTAGTTATTGCATAACAGCACTTTGTATTAACAATGAGACCAATTTGGCACCACTATACTTACTCTCTAACAGAGGATTACATACAGCTCAGAAAAAATTCCTGACAAACAACCTCCTTCTGTCAATGTATTGCACATATTGTAGAACACACAGGACAATAAGTATAGAAAGGTAGAAAAAACATATGGATAAGGAAAATCCTCACTATATTCAAGAAATAAGTTGAATTTGATATGACAGAGATAGGCTTATGTCAAAATGAAGGAGAGCTTAGTGTCTTTTGGTGTTCACGTTAATCATTAACTATCAAATGGCTTCACACTCAAATCATCTGAAATATTCTGCATTTCCCAAATGCCACTAAAAATGCAACTTTTTGCCACTTTTTCCACTTGATATATTAAAAAGATATTTTTATAAGATATTTTCTTAAATGTACTATCTAACTTCAATTCTGGTCTAGGTGAAGGCCAAAGAGATTGGTATGAGCAGCTACCTACCTTAACCACTTGACATGGGAAATGAAAAAATTTATCAAGCAGAAATCTTACCAGAAAATGGCTTTTGAAATACTCCAGAAATCTGGTGCCAGACAACCTATTTTGTTTTCTTAGTTGCAACTATGAAATTAAATAAAAACTGGTTTTCTCCAGAAGAATATATTTTTCTTTTGAAAAAAGAACATTTTCAATTCATTGGATATAGCATTTTGCTCAGTTTTCAAGAGGTAAATTATTACTTACTGCTGCTTATTAATATAAATAGGTTGGAGCACCAACATTCCAATTTAGATTAATGCTAGAAATAGTTTATATCCTCAAAATAAATTCTTTAAAACAAGAAAAATAAATACAGGTTTTATTAGCTTTATTGTAAACACTGCCCACATTGTTTTTTGCACAGAAGTTCCCACAGCAAGAAAAACAGGAATGAGTGGACTCAAAAACACTGGCATGTTTTAACAATGCAATATAAAAGTAATGAAATCCCATTATCTCAAAGCAGAGAAAGTACAGAAGAAGTAGTAAGAAATAAACTTGATTAATGCACAAAGACTTCTATGACTTAAAATTCAGAAAAGAAGAGCAGAAAGCACAGTCTTTGTGAGAATTAGTAAGGATGAATATATACAAAGAATAATGCAGCGCTTAAGGACAAAAGAATAACATCAGTACCCAGAATGAGGTAGAACAAGCAAAGAAAGGAAAAAAAATTATAAGTATACTGGTAAGGAGGAGACCAAATAAAGACTTGGTTCATTACTCAAAAGGGAAGAAAAGCTTTAGTGGATGAGACCACCAAAGCATCAAATTGTTCAATGATTTCTTTTACTTCAGTATTCACTAAATTTGCATTTTCAATATAATTAATACATGTGACAGAGCACTAATGCACAGCTGACTCTGCTTTTTCATAAGAAAACTCCCGCAAAACCCCGATTCAGATAAAATCAGACCCACGACATTAGTTAAAGTAACCTCAAAGCAAATTGCAGCTACACTTGGTAAATTTTTTAGGAGAGATTTGATTTAAAAAAACTGAAACAATGTGAAAGTCATGATTCTGATAATAACAAAGGAGAGAAGTGTCAGAGAATTGCTCAACACAAGTCAAACTATCAGGCTGTTTCTCGGAGGTATGAACATCACCTTTTAAAATATATGAATCATGCCTTAGTTCTCCTGTTCATCAGTTTCAGGTTTTTGTCCAGTTTTAGGCACTTAACTACAAGAAATAAATTGACTTTTCCCTTTTAGATATCAAGAGACTAGTAAAAATCATGGATATCTGAAAATCCTAGTGTGCAAGAACAGACAGAAAAAAACCTATCATGCCATTATTTCTGCAGACAACAAAATACCAAAGAAAACATGGGATGACAAAGGTACTTCAAAAGCCCACATAAGCCTCTTATTGCCAAGATCAGTGCTGTCTGTCCTCCTCTGCAGTAAGATATTCCATTCAGTATTTTTTTTTCTGAATACATATGTAAAGAAGCAATAATGAAACAAAAATGGAAACAAGAAAAAAAAGATGCTGCTCTTTTTGTCCAGTGTGGATATGTTTGTCTAATTTTTTTCATAGAAAGCTCCATTGAGAACAGCATCTGTATTCTTGAAATCACAATGTGAAAGGGAGAAAGATTAAATAAATTCTTCAACATCCAATAAGTTTTATGATTCTATAGGTGCAGTGAAAGAAAGAAGAGTTATCTGCCATGTGAAATAGTGATTTTGCTATTTCTCCTGAGTAATATAACCATATTTTTACTCAAAATCAAGAGAAAAAGAAAAGGAGTACAGTAAGAGCGTTAATAAGGTATATATGGATTTGTTGAAAAAAAACCGTGGCTCATCTATCACACAGAACATGAAACTTCATGTAATTCTTGTTAAAGTATCCATGAGAAGATGTGCTAGACCATGTGTTAAGAGTTAAATTACATTTGTGAAGCAGCTTTTTAAAATAACCATACTTCTGGCATTCATTAACAGAAATTCCACAGTGCTAATAAATAGAGGTAAGAGATACAACTCTGTATTTAATTACTAATCTATCTAAAATAATCAAATAGCTCTTAAAACTAATTTTTCTGGAAAGCTGAACAGATATAAAGCAAGGACATAAGAACAGACTTGGACTGCAGCACCCCAGTGAAAGCACGATCAAGCTTTCCTTAGGCCTTACACTCAATGAGGTCTACATTTTCAATTGTACAACAGTCAGACATGCTGGTGTTCTAAGTATTTATAAACACTACAAATCAACTTGAGTTACGTATGAAAAAAAACCCCAATCATTTCATCTGGAAATGATTGCTACATTCACATTAGACGTCTGAATGAGTTTAAGAAACAAGGAAACTAATTAAAACTATAAGAATTTCTATCACAACAAGCTTAAAATGTATTTCTATGCAAAACTGAAGTACAAAATGTACTACTGTGCCAGTCATGCCTATCAGAAGTGATAACACTTCTCCCTTTTATCCCTGCAGCTTTCTTCCTGGCTCCTGAATTTCCTTCTAAGTACTATATTTAACCACTGGTTTCATTAGTTAAACACCCAGGCATTTGTATCTACAGACCAGACCATGTACTCACTTCTCTTCCCAACTACAGTACTATAATGTATAGTTCTCAAACAGTTGTTTTTAACAGGTCTATGACTGATGCATAGCTTAGGATTAGCCATCCTAAATTAAAATTACCAGTCTCAATCAATGACAGCTTATTTTCTTAACTCTACAGAATTCCCAACAGGAATATTGGAAATAATTATTTTCCCTCAGCTTTTTCCCTCCTGAATTAAGCCTCCTAACTGTAAATTCTCCACAGACCAGTTACCTGAGCATTAGCTCACTAAGAAACAGCCCTTCTCTCTTTCTTACTGTCCTTACAGCACATTCAGAGCCTTTTCTAACAGAACACAAATTCACATTATATATACATTAATCTCATAGCAGTGTTAGGTACCACAGTTTACAATACTTTCCTAAAGCTGTTTCTTTTCATTTGGAATATGTCTTCACACACAGACAACATGATTTACATTAACGCACTGAAACCAATGTGGAAGCAGATAATGAATTGTACAGTCAAATACTTGAACCATTAACTCAAAGGCATCTCAAATTACAGACAATTTGGCATGGCAAGGGCATATTTTAAGATACAGATTATTTATAATGTAATAACGTATATTTTCAAATCTTACAAGTCTTAACACACTATAAGCATGCATGCACACACACAGAGGTGGATGAGAAAAGTCCATTGTTTGAGCTGGTGAAATGTCTTAGTATAAAACTACTGTGATAGTTAATGGCCATGTTGGAATTTTTAGGCTTGCAAAGTTTCAAAACACAGATTCTTAAATAACAGTCTAAGAATGGAAAGTCATTGTTTACATTCCCCTGTTCTTCCAGGAAAATGGAAAAAATATGGTGAAAGGGAAAACTGGAAGGTTTTAGGAAGATAAAGAATGATGGAGATTGTTTCATATCTCAGTAGGATTTAGTGAGCCATCAGTATTTGATTAAATGTTTTCAAGTGCTTTAGAAAAAGGACACAGCCAACTTAAAAATCACATTTTCCCAACTGCAATTCAAAGAAATACAATAAAGGAGTAATTCCCCTCTATAAGGGAACATTCTGCATTATTTACCTCACTTAACTTACCCGTTTCCTCTTTTGCATTGGTCTTTCACAATGCAATAATGGACAGAAAATCATGAAAAACATAATAATAAAGCCATAAAATGGCACACTTATTAAGTGTAAATGCATGCAATTAAAATTTCAAGCTAAAATGAATTCCCCTGAAAACTCCAAATACTAAGTATTAAGCTACAAATACACGGTCTACTTGCAGTATAGTCTGGTCTTACCCTTCAAGTTAGGAAAAGGGGGAGTAAAATTAAGAAAATAAAGAACCACTAACAATAAAAATATTTTATAAGAGAGAAATATAATTTAACCTGAAGATTCATGGACAACACTGCGGAGGCAAACACTCATAGCTTTTTTGCTCCCCTCCCCACCAAAGCAACAGATAGGATTTGAACACCTTGAAGTTATTCTATTTATCTTTATTTGTAGGTAACAGGATTATATAGAAAATAGCTGTAAAGTTTGTTTGTTCACAGTTCATTGCATGGGTACAGTAACAGCCATTTTGTGAAAAGATCACAGCCACCAGGGGACAAGTTGGCTGTCTACCATCCCCGGGATGGTAGACAATGCAATGCAGGGCAGGTGAATTTGAAGACGGAGATGGAGCAATTTGCCTCTTGCTTCAGGAAGTAAGCAGGATCAGCTTCAGCAAAGTTTCTTAATGCAGAATAGAAGGGGATAAAGTAGATGAACTTTTTTCAGAGGACACTGAAGGCAGGATACAAATGGGTTCTGAAGTTTTTAAGGTCATCCAGCTCACCCACCAGTTTTGATTTTTCACTATATACATAATTATTTTATTCTCTTTATATTCTTCTACAATGGGAAGATAAATAGGGAGCCTTTGGTGTCTTTTGGTACACTTCCTTCAAAGCTCTGTCTGAATCGCAGTCCCATCATTATATTCTAGCTGAAAAACATGCAAGTTCCTAAGGGCTTTTGACATACCAGCTTCAGAGACAAGAAGTACCTTGGGAAATCTCAGAGGTGATTTGGTCTCACTCTATATCAAGTCAAAGAACAGTCTGATGAGATACTACGTAAATGTTAATGAAATGCTCTCTGAAATGTTAATGGTCTAATCCAGGTGACCAGAAGGAGAGTTTCTGAATTAGTACACTTAAGAAAAACCAGTTGCTATGTATTAGCTTCATAACAAGTTGCCAAAGTAGGGAAACTTATGGAAACAATCTATTCATTTTATCCATCTGTAGCTAAGCTCAAATATAGTTTGCAGGATATGAACAAGTAAATTTTACCTTTTAATGATTTCATACCTAGTTAGTACAAAAAATGCTTTTGGAAAAGATTACTATTATGTGGCTCTTGTCATCAGCAGTACTTAAAAAAGAGAGGGCTCACAGTATCTAAGGAAAGATAAGAAATTCCCAGAATTTTTACTGTTAAGGTTAGAGGCTGAAGTATTGATGTTAAACTCTAGTGAATTGCTTCAAATTTTGTAAAGAGGACACAGAAGTCTAAAGCAGCACAGAGAAAATAAAAATTGCAGATTACTGGTGGAGAGAAATACAAGTTTAATAACTGAAATGATTTTTTCAGATACTTTTTTAGGGAAAGACAAGATGTAAAGGTTAGAAACCAATAGTGTAATGAGCATACCACGAGTGCAGAGCAGCCACTTTTAGCTCTGAGCCTCAGTAAGAGTCCTCAGTGCAGCGCCAGCTCTGTAATGAGCAAGCAATCCACTCCGCTGGGGAACTCGATGTATTAAACAAATCATGGGAAACACAAATGCATTGCTTGTGGAAACAAGCATAGAGATCAGCATTAATGATGAAGTGAGGCAGATAAATAGTGAGACAAGGACACAGGCATGACTAGTTGAGATACATCATTAAGTACAATCACCTTTGACACAAGCAGTTTTGATATTTCAGTACTCCACCTATGTCAAAACCCATGAACTTCAGCATGTTGGAATGGTGTCTTAAAGGTTGCAGCTAATTAACCCAGGTCATCTCCTGCAAGTTTCAGACCTGCTTCTTGTGGAACAGACCTTTCAGGGTATTTTACAGCTTAAACTGACTGGATTTACAGTGTTACTCTTTAATATAAATACGGCATAAATACCTGAGAAATCAAATGCATAATTTTCTGTGAGATAGTTGTGTAGGGTTTTTAGTATTTCTACATTTAATGCAGTTGCTCAGTTATCTGCAGGACAGATTACACCTGTGCTCTGATGCCTTGCAGTGAATGTGTCTAGGTAAAATTTAAGATGATAAAGAGACTGTATGACATGCAAATGATTTAGATCCAAGTTCTTCAGAAACTTTCTCCTCACAGGGTTTTTGGGTATCTGTTCTTAGAGTAACATTTAGGAGTTGGAACAGTGATCTCACTACAACTTTTTCCAGTTGTAGAAATTCAAGGTCTTCAAGATTATTCCCATAATAATCTTTACCTACATAAAGTACATAAAGAAATCCCATAATCTGCCTTTAACTACATCTTAAATCCTAGTTATTTCAATTTCCTTAGTCTCTTCAGGTTCCTTGCAGAATTCAGTACTTTTTTTTGTTGTCTTTAAATCTTACTTTTAAGTGTTTTTTAAACACACCCATGTAGTTGAAGTAGCTTTCCATGTCTTATCCACCTGACACTCTCTTGGAACTGGAATCTTTTTATAAGCAGTATGAAATATGACCTCTCTTTACATCAATTAGTTGTCTTTTCTTTCTTCATCCTATCTGTAATATTACCCTGAAATTAATATCCATCAGCAAAATAACATTTTTTGCTTTTCTTTGACATGGAGGTGTTAATAAACTTTAAAAAATTAGGAAAGCTATATATATTTAAATTTTATATTTAAANTGATGAACATCTCTTTTTGAGAGAGCATTTTATCTAAAAAAAAGATAAGCCTTTAAAGCAAACAGGAATTAACTGGGAAAATTACAAGTTAGTGTGGAGAAAGTCACAGTTAAAATAAAGGATATAAGTCTTAAGAGATTCCAGTTCCTTAATTATATTAATGATGATTCTAATGTACTTTCACTTGCTGATTAATAGATTAAATTTTAAAATGCTTGACCAACTACCCATTCTACTAGAATGCTATTTTCAAAACTGTACTTGTTACTAATCTCCCTTTGCTCTTGTGTTTATGCTGCTAACGTTTCTTCTCCAACATTTACCCTCCCAAACATATACAACATATTGTATCTATTATATTCCTATATAATTGCATTGGCTATAATACAGAACTGTGTGTGTTTTACACACAGCCACACACACACACGCACACACACACATACCCACCTGTGTACACATACACTTTCTTCTTGCCTTCCTTCTGTTAGACTAAACAAGCTAGACTACTTCAATCACTACATTTTATATAGTCTATTTGTCTATATTAACAAAGCAGCCCTGTTATACAATAATTCAAGTTGAATTAACTATTTTTGAACACTGGTGGAGGGCATTAATATCTATCTCACTTTTTATTTGCAAAAATACTTTCCTTGATCCAGAGAAAATTACTGGCTTTTTGTACAAATGCATTGGACTGGAATTAAAAATAAGACTGGTCTTTACACTTAGTTAATTTTCCAAGTCCTTCCTAGCTCATGAATCCTCTGTTTATATAAAGTATATGATGCTTTCTCATCCCTCAAGTTCTCACGTACATAAGTATCACTACATAATTTTTTTGGTATTAAAGTTTGTATCGAATTGGTATAATTAATGCTTAAAATAAGGAATAGATGGAATGTATCCATGACTTCATATTTCTTATGATAATTCTCTGCTGTGTGTTCTCTAATTCTATAATCCTTACCCTTACAGGAAATGGCAAAGAAGACAATCTGTGTTTGTTAATTAACACAGCTGGAACCAAACTTGAAACTGTTCAGGAATCAAAAATTCATAGAGAAATAAGTAAGGTTTTCAGGACAATACATTACAGATTAATTTGGGGTTACCTTAGAATTAAGTCCCCAAAGCTTTATTCAATAGTCCTATTAGGTCTTCAGTCGCCATCAATATCTTATTTCTTTAAACAAAACACAGCCCATTACAGAGGATCAAAGTGTCATAGTGATATTCTACAATCACACTAGGCATAACAGGGACAAGTATTATATCAGGGGAAAAGTTTCATCAAAAGACCAAACTGAATCATGTAAGCTGTTCTTCAATGCAAAGAAAAGAGAAAAAAAGAAGTATCTTTACCCATGCAAATCCTTTTAGTTTATAAAACATCTATTAAATTAATGCCACAATATAAAATTAGCCCATTTCCAGACTAACCTCAAAACTGCATGCTATCAATAAATTGCATCTCAGTCTGAAAATTCTGATTTATAAAATGTTTTGACAAACATACACCTTTAAATCATACAACTTGGCCTCTGAGGAGTCATGTCACTTCTTTTTCATGTCAACTATCTGCACTGCTGCATTGCCACGATCTGTGGTGGCCACTGGAGCTCAAGTCAGACGGAGCTATCAAATCAATTATAGCAGCCTGCCACTGTCTTACACCGACAACAAATGATTGATAACAAAACCTGCCTACTTTCAGTTCTCATCTGAGAGCAACAAAACAGTCCCTGCCTGCTTTTACTGGCATTTGTCATAAATCAATAGCAATTTCATCACTCAGAAAGGTGCTGTCAACTCTACTCAGTCCATCTGGTTTCACTTTACTGTTATAATTTTTAACGCATAAACTATTCAGGAAGGTTAATGTATAAAACAGGTTTCGTTTAGAATCTCCTATACACTGCCACCAGAGCAACACTTAGAAAATAAAAAGCATCAATCACTTTAAAGATGGGAGGAGGAACAAAGAGAAGACTCATCCTCTGTAATCTTAATATATTGACACCTAGCTTTGCTGGGAATTTTCTCTTTATTAGGCAATACTCTGATTTGATCCAGAAAGAAATTGCTCTTTTGACCCATTATTCTGGTCTTACAGTAATTATACCTGAAAGCTGAACAGTAAATCATTTAAATGAAACTCAGACTTTCCAAGCATGGGATGATAGATAAACTCTGTATTCTACCTACCATGCTCAGCTAGGATGTTGATTACTATAACATCTATAAAGAAAAATTATAATATTTTAAAATTAGTATAATATTTTAAAACATCATCAGTAGTTATAAGTTTGTATTATATTATAGAATTCACTGCTATACTAAGTGGCACAATGAATAGTATGCCAACAGAGATGCTACATATCTTAACACACAAATCTGTTTCACATCAGAGTTCCTAAGGCTGATCTGAAAACAACAGAATCACGAAATGAACAGTCATCTTCCTTTGCTTAAAGCAGTTGGTGAATGATTTGGCTCTATGGTGTGTATGAAGCTCTAAACCATGGTATGTGTCAGGTCACCGTGTATATGCTTAGGAAGAAAAGGTCTGTCACACTCAGTTTTCTGTGGCAGTTTTTCACACTTAGCGAACCAATGTTCAGATGTTTCTGGAGGGGAATGCTGTTTTGATGGTTTCTATCTGTATTTTGCGATGAAAGCGATGTTGTATTTCCACTTCAGATAACAATGATATTTCTATAATGGAACTTCATAGAAATGTTACTATTTGAATTGTTAATACTTGCACTGACTAAAATAAATGCTTATTTAAATCTGTTAGAAAAATTATTTCTGATCCATATTAATATTAGGTAGTTAAACCAGCGAAAACAGTTCCATTAGCACCTAAGTCTTATAGAACAGAATACTAAAATATGTACTTTTCTTGGGGAGAGTATTAACTGATCAACATAGAATTCTACTTTTCCTTCTGTAAAAAAACCTCACACTATCACAAGACATTCCCATGGTTCCCTATGCTAAAGTGTAAAGGATTCATGAAAGAACACAACAAAAAGCTCAGATTGATTCCTAGCAGTTTTTTGGACATCCAGTTTTACTACCAAAAAAAAAAAGCAAATCAATAACACCCACACCAACCAAAGCCACACAAATCAGCTGGCTGAAACTCCCTTTCTGATGTTCCTCTGAGTGCTGCCACTTTTTTTTTTTTTTAATTTGTTTTAACTGAATATCTTTTGTGGTCTTCTTTGTATTTACAGCAAGGTTATGAGATTATAATCAGTTTCCACACAACTTGTGTTTCTGGGTTTTCCTTCCCGGAATACTTAGGGCAAATGATACCTACCAACAGCCTTCTTGGATACTTTGTATTTAACAAGACCACTAAGTCATCAAAGAACCCACTTTGAAGGAAGAAATGACATTCAAATCTAGAAAGACACAGGTGAATTAAACAAGAGGCTCCTCTCTTAGGTTATGGGAAGTCAAAAAACTGCACCTGCTACCCAATGAACACTTATGCCTACATTATCTAACCACTGCCAAACAATAACTTCAGTCTTTAACATGCAGCAAGTCCAAAAGAGTAGGAGGCTTTTGTTGGTTTTCTGGGGGTTGTTTGTTTGTTTTTTCTTTTTTTTGTTTAGGGTTGTTTATTGTTTTTTAATGTATCACTACGACAGATGTACTGAACCCTAGGAATGCATTTAGAGAAATGGGTAGGTTGAGGAGGTGATGGAAGGTGCTAACATAGCAATGGAAAACCCAAGAAAGAATTAATTAGTTTTCTCATAAAATGTATAGACCAGGAAGGACATGTTCATTTAGGATGAAACCCTAACCTAAATGCTACTTTAAACCCTTCTGTTAGTGTAGGAAAATATGGTAGGGACATGACAAACATACACTGTACGTTTCAATGCTTATCTTAACCATAACTAATGGAAAAAATATGAAGAAAAAATAGAAATAGATAAAATATCCAAGAAATTACTGGTTAGTACTTGCACATCAGACCTTAATACATATTGATGATCATTTGACAGAAAAAATACAAGAGACATTTTCCTGAATGTGTAGGAGAATTTATCTTGCTTCTGCCTAAATTGATTCATCACCTTTTTAAAACAATTTCTCCCGTGAAGGCCCCAGAAAAGGGCAGTGAGGGAGATGATCTGGAAAAATATGAAGCGAAATTAGAACAGCAACTTTTTTCAGAAGTCACTGTGTTAATTTTCATCCTGTAGCAAAATGTAAATCTGCAAAAGAAAAGAAAGAAAAAGGGGGGAAAAAAAGCGTAAAGGAATAGTATTAGTCCTATGATCTTGAGAACTATGTCAAACACAGTAGCTTTTATTCCCAAGGTATTCAGGGAAGGTGCCTTGGGATTCTGTTTCTCCAAAGGCAGATAAAAAAAAATGCCACTTACTGTCGCATGTTTTCACAGGTTATTACAAAAAGAAGGGTTGTACAAAAGATGTGAAAAGAAAGGCTGCAGGCATGTTTTCTTTTGATTCTACTAGCACATCATCCACACAGAAAATCCTGCACCTCACACAAAAGGCCCATAGATCAATCTATATCTTCTTAGATTTTATACCCTGACCTAAGGGTTATCTAAAATGTAGTAACTGAGGCTGTAAACCTTGCAACTTCACCTAAAAAGTAAGCTGATGATCCAATGCAGTGGCTGGATGTCTTGATTAACTCTGTCAAACCGACTTCTCACTGAGACTTAAGTTAGAGTTAATCCATTGGGACTGTTCCACGACTCATAGATATTCAGAGCATGCAGCAATTGGGAAAGAGCAGCTAAGCCTGGTGGGTAGGTGGCTTGTTTATTTCTAGAAAATTCACAAACATTCTCACACAAAGGAATGAAACTGAATCTGTGTTCTCATCTCCTGGCTAAATGATGAAGTAATCTGGGTGTTGAGCAAAGGCAGTAACATCCATCTCCCTTCTTTCTCAATTGTTTTTCTTTCTTTCTCTCAGAAAAGCAAATATTTCATGCCAAATGGAAAGAAATTTCAGTTTTCAATACAATGCAGAAAAATGTACATTTGGGGTAAAATTTATTTTTTCTGTTTGTTTCACTAACAGGAAAGAAAAAAAGAGTAGGTTTGCACAGCTCTGCCCCAGACATTTCTCTCAGGCAATACATTCTCAAACTCCCCATCAAATAACCCATTCCATTACTCCCCCCGTTCCCAAAATACATCTACAGTGTCAGAAGTGCTTCTTGATGGCAGTCAGCCTGCTGTTCAGTGACAGACTCGCTTACGGAAGAGTTACCACATTTATTTTCAGCCTAGGATTTCTCCTGAATCTTTCTGGGTATCACATTACAACTTTAGCAACAATATTCCCCCTTCCTTCCCACCATACAAAAAAACCCCAAAAATCCCAAACAAACAAACACCACCCCCTCTCCCCCAAAAAAATTCCCAAACTTGAGCCCAACAAAACCCTCATTTAACAGGCAATTTCAAACATTTTCCTGGAGTTGAAGGAAATAATCAAGTGAGAGGACTGGATGTTATAAATAGGTATATGTGCACAGACAGGAAAGAAAAGCAGAAAAACAAACATTCTGCCTTTTAAGCTAGTTGATATGGTATAATGGTAATACAAATCTTGGTCAACTAAAAATACTGTAACCAGTTTGTGAGCAATTTTAACCTATCAGAAACGAACAAAAAGTATGTCTTTTTTGATGAAATTTTAAAGGTTGAATGTAATCGGCTATTTTAAGGATTCTTTCTAGTATGTAAAGACATGATTTAAAAATCTCATTTAGAGGTGAGTAAGTACAACTCACATTTGAAATGACAGATAATGCCCACTTGTGCAGGAAAAATGATGTGATTGTGCTACTACTATCAAAGTGCATTGTTATGCATTGACCTCTTATATAAGAAATAAGAGGGACAGTATCGGTTTTATGTTGTTTTCCTGGGAGGCAATTAGAGTGCCTGTGCTATTAGTAGTCATCTGTATTCCTACAGAAACATATTCTAAAAAAAAATAAAAAAAAAAAAAATACATCATGGCAAGTTTCCCTGGAGTAGAATTAGTGTTTGTTTTCCATATCTACCTTCTAAGCCCTATTTCTCTTCACCGACCGCCAGAAAGAAACAGCCACGACTGTAAAGTTTTGCTGAATGTGCAACAGCTTTGTAAACTCAGCAGCAGCTCATTTGGGCTTCCCTTCAGCCAGGAATAAAGGCGTTTTGCCAGACCAAGGTTTGGGGAGTCTCTAACACTCATCTGGCATCTGCAGTCCCGGGGAGGGCTGAGCAGTGGGAGCGGTACTCATCCCTCGGTCGCTGCTGCTGTCGCCATGGCAATCCGGGTTGCCTGGACGATGTGGCAGCTGATGCTCCCAACACAGCAGCAGTGGCTTGGGCTCACACACCCATTCAGCTGCACTTCACATCGCTCCCCCTTCATTTTCCACTTTAATTCATAAGAACCTGGTTTTCTTTATCCTTCTGTTCCCCCTCTTCCCAGCCCATAGTACATCCAGGTCAATTCTAATAACTAGTAACAGCTGAAATACCTTTCTTTTTGCTCCTTCCCTTACACAGCCATAAAAATACCTGGAACACAGTCAGGCAAGCAAACACAAGAACTAAGTCCAAATATGCTAATAATTTTCACAGGTGGCTTACATTTCTTTCACAACAACTGATGGGGAAAAGAAAAGATTTATCCCTAAATAACGGAGCTGCTATAGCAATGAAGTAAAAGTAGCTATAGGGGTGGGCAATAGTCTGCATGGTGAGCCAAGATAAGAGGAAACAGTAATTTAATTATCCCAAAGCACACAGAGTTCTTAATTTGAGCTGAATCTGAATTAACTGAAAATACTGTACCAGAAAATAGAACATGTAAATAAAGTGTTTCAGAAGCACTCTTCAAAACTTTTATCCCAAACAAAACAGAGAACTTCAAGCTGCTTTTTCTTGCTGGGTCACACATTTAAGTTAGGAAGATGCTGTGAGCTGTTAAACATTGAAAACATCATAGACTTACTACTTTTTTTTTGGTAATGCTTATGAGTGTATCAAATGCAAACTGGACTCAGAATAATGGCTATAAACAGTCCTTCAGCAGACTCATACAAACAAAGCCAGGCCACTGAACTGGCTAGTAATCAAATACTTGCCCCAAGAAATCAGTACACTTCAAGACTCTGCCTATGATGTCAGCTGCCACATTTTTTGATAGCATCCTGCATGTAAGGAAAGATGTAGATACTTCACTGACTTCTTTCTGCAAAGTAAGTACTCTCTCTTTTTTGACACAGGGACAATGACTATTATCACAGTAGGTTTTAAAAAGTGACTCAGAAGATAAAAGACAATTTCATTTCCATCACCACCATTGGTGTGAAATAATTTATTTCCCCATTTCTTTTCATATTCAAAAGTATCAAAGGAATAGGGACAAATGAAACAATTTCTAAAAACTAACAAGAAAAACCTATGAACATTTTTTGTTTAAACAAGTAGACCTCTGCCCCAAGTTCTACTTGAAATTATTTCTACTGTATTAGAAATGAAACTTATAGGTAAACTCTGATTGTGATAAAGAAATACGAAAATTTTTACCAAAAGTGTCTGTAGTGGCACTTGGGTAATTTTTATTTTATCTTGTTGGTGCTTTGGATGTCAGTCTTATTAACTTGCTTTAAGCATTAATTTAGTTTGACAAATAATATTGGTTAGACCATAGTATTTTTTGTTTCCTTAAACTGCTGCAAATGTAATTTGCCAAAAAGGAAGAAATAAGTAAAATTAATAGGAAACCTATTTTGAAATAAAGAATATCCCAGAAAAATCACTGCTTCTGCTTGATTGATGCACTGTGATCCAGGGAGTTTCAAGGTTGATTCAATTTTTTGTTAACAGTTAATGGGATTTTATTTACAAAAATGTAAAGTGGAAAATGAGTACAGATATTTTCCATGAATACATATTACAACAGAGCATCTCTCGTGCATTGATCAGTAATGAGTTATTATATGCACTCCAATAATAAATCCCAGTGGAAAGTTTAGCTGATAGAAGTTCTATTCTTAGGCTGACTTAATAAGCCTGGACTGATTTACTGAGTAAATTGAAACATATTTCAGCTTTCTTGGGTGAATTTGTTCACGTCCACATACCCACTTCTATGCAAGTTTAAGAACTAAACATCAAATCCACCACTGCTCATATATCTGAAATCTAAGAAACTCCTCTAAGACAACAGGTAAAACATCTGTTAAAGTATGTTACTTTCATTAAACAGAGGAAGGATTTCAACATGTACTGAAAATGGCATAAGCTCAAAGCTCAAATTTAATGTCTTTGATACACCAAACAAGAACATGTTAAAAAAAAAAAAAGAAATATCATTATTATACTTTTAGTATTACGCAGGTGAAAACTGCCAAGATCTTTTTGTCCTAAAGAAATGCAGCAGAACTTAGCACTGCAGAGAAGCACTATGCCTCATCAGAAGAAAAAAATTCAAGGGTTATATATTTTTCACATCAGTATACCTCATGCAAGTGCACAAAGTATATCATTAGCTCCAAAATCTTGTTTAGGACAGTAATGCTGCAGCACTGTTTTCTGAATACAAAGCACTTTGGACTTTGGACTTCTTGACTAGCTTGCTTACCATATTCCAAGAAAACTAACAGATTATAAAATTTGATTGCACTCCGTTTAGTTTTTGAAAGTGGAAAATTTGATGTAAAGAGAATTCTACATTAATAGCTAAAAAAAAATTAAGGCTGAAATCTGCAACTGAAGCTGAGAACATAAGGCAGTGGAGTGCACCCTTTACTAGTATAAACATTGTCAGCTTAAGAAAAGCCTTTCCATTTCTCATATTTTCCTATTGTTCTCCCTAACTTGTTCAGTTTAGCTCTGAAAAAGCCAGACCCTGGTAGATTAATTTTAGTCAAACTTAATTTCCATATGAAATACAGTCAGTACTTCTGTTCAAAAGTGTTCTTGACCAAATAAGTTTTTTTATCACTTGAAGAAACAAATTACTTAACTGCAAACATTGAAATAACTTTCACTCTGTCAATGTAGGCTACAGGTATAAAGATCTTCAAACTAAAAATAAGAAATAACTCTTGTTTGTTTGGTGGTTTTTTTTAAATGGGCTAAATTAAAAGCAAAGAGGCACTAAGTATAAGAAAAAATACCCTGCAACTACTCAATGCACTGGCACTGAAGAAGTACAGACAAAGAAAATCTTGTATGATGCAACTCCAGAGCTAGCAGATCTTAAAGTGCATCTTGAAGCAATATCTGAGGTAAACCATATCCTGAGTGACACCTGGTTTTGAATGGAAGATCTAAGTGTACAGTGTTTGATTCCCACCCCACCACCTTTTCCCTGGATCTTTAAAAGAATGTAAACTGTATGGCTATTTAATTTGAAAATGTTTTATGAAGTTTGGATAGCACATTACTTTAAGTTATTGCTGACCTGTCTCTCATTAAGCTTTAAGGAGTTAGAACTTTTTTTTTTTTTTAATGCATCTCTTTGGACTTTCAGTTATTACAAAAAAAATAAAAGTATACTGTATTTTGTGTTACTACAGCTATCTCAGAAAACATTAGCTGGACATTCTTTGCAGCCTTTCTGGTTGCTTAGTTCCTTCTACAAGCACAATTTCACCAAAGCTTTATTACTAATGTGAGTGTAAAAGACTTCTATAATAAGTAATATTCTCATTTTTAGACCACAGTACATTTTATAGTTTATTGGCACAGGTCAAAAATGCCCTTTTTATTATGCTAAACCTGCAGTTACAGACTGAAGTAGGAGTAAAATGGTTTATACACTAGAGTTAAATGGTTCTGTTGAATGTGCTAATGTGCTATAGAACTGATAAATGAGTAAAAAAGATGGGTTAGAAGAAGGATGCAACAAGATGCAGGTGGGAACTACAAAAACTATCATTAGGTATCATTCATAAGGTTTCTGATATAAATAGAAAGGAAGAAATAAGGTCCATGAAGGAAGATCAGAACCCAAATCAAGAAATTAGGACACAGCTAGTAGAATTCATTATTAAAAAGTCATTAACAGTTTATTTTTTAACTTCTAATATGACAGATAAGCACTTTTTATTTGATGGGCATTGGAATGTGGAAAAGGAAGAAATTAATTCCATTTCAGCATGCTTTGTTTTCTGTCCCACAGGAAGCAACTATTCCAAATAATATAATCCAATCTTAAATTGTAATATTCATGTCTTTTTGACCCCACTGAAACAAATCCAAGATTTTATAATAGCAGATCTCACTACATAACAAGTTTTCAATAAAATGATCTCAGAGCAACTGCTGTTAGGTGGATAAACAGAGACTGGGTAAACTCAGTGGAGAGTAATTGGCTGTGTCCTGTTTTCAGTCAGCAGCTGGCAACAGAGAAAGAACAGACTTAAAGCACTGGGGTAAGCCTGGAGACTGATTAGTCAGGAAGCTACTGCTAAAGGCAGCAAGAGTAGGAGGTATCCCAAGAGCTCTCTCACAGCAGTTTTCTCTGCCCTGTGAGACACAACTGGAAATCCCTTAATGCACTCTGCCCTTCATTTATTTTTGCTACTGGACATTTGAGAGCATTTAAGAATGTTACTTTTTTGAGTAGTTGCCTGATGATGGATCACACAGAATTAAAATGATTTTATATTTCTTAGAGAAAGGGGAAGACTACCATCTACAGTACACTTATAAAACTAGGCATTACCTCACAGCAACGTACTTTTTATTCTGTGCTCAATGGCCAAAACAGAGTTTGCAACTACTCATACATCAATCCTGATTTACTCTTTATGCTGAAATTACGAACTCACCATGCATACCAGGAAGGCTGCTTAACTCAAAACCACAGTACTGATCCATTTACTTTTAATCCAGCTAGTTTAATGAAACATGGGTATACCCAAAAGTATTATCATTGCATTAGCAGTATAACACAAATTACATAAACATACTCTTATAGTAAAAATATGAGTATCAAAATACTAGAATTTGGACTCATGACAAAGTTAGCTATTCAAATTTAAGGTAAATTTTGTAGGTATGGATGTAAGAGAATTACTTTTTTTTCCCCCCCTCAGAAGCACTTGTATTGTTCATTGCCTAGGACAGAATACTAACTTAAAGAGCGGCTATTCTAGCTATTGTTTTATCTGCAGTATTGAGTGTGCTGTGCCCTGTTTTCTTAACTTTATTATACACAGAAACAAGAGAACTAAAACTTGAACAACTGTTACCAGGTCTCTCACCCTCAAGCACTTTAAATTGGAGGCCTGAACTCACTATTAACAATTTATATACGCTAACTCCTGTGTAGGATGGCTATGTGCCTCTCTCTAGCCACAACAAGGAGCCTTAACACCCTAAATTGTGCATCTGTTTATGAGGTATTTTATCTCTTCAAGAGATTAATACATAGATTAATTTTGGAGGTTAGTTAAAAATGCTTAATACCTGATATCCCAGAGTAATTAACATTATAAAGCACTTTATGTGTTTAGTACTTTGATTTCACTACCTTTCACTGCAATTGTAGATGTCTATAAAGCAGAGCCTGGAGATCTCAGTTTAAGAACCAAACAATGTAAATTGTGACAAATTTCACCCATCTACCAGAAGGGTGGGAAGAAGGATCCTATAAACTAAAGGCCTGTTAGCCTGACCTTGGTGTAGGGAAGGTTATGGAACAGATTATCTTGAGTGCAATCACACTGCACGTACAGGACAGCCAGGCCACCAGGTCCAGCCAACATGGGTTCAGCAAAGGCAGGTCATGCTTGAGCAGCCTGATCTCCTTTCACAACCTGGTAACTGATGAAAAGCTGTGGATGTAGTCTACACAGACTTCAGTAAAAACTTCAATACTGTCTTCTACAGCATTCTCCTGGAGAAGCTGGCAGGCCATGGCTTAGAGACGTGCACTCTTTGCTGGGTGAAACACTGCCTGGATGGCTAGGCCCAGAGAGTGATGCTGAATGGAACTAAATCCAGTTAGTGCCTGGTTGCTAGCAGTGCTCCCAAGGCTCAGAACTGCGGCCAGTCCTGTTTAACATCCTTACTGATGATCTGGATGAGGGGATCAAGTTCACCCCGTCAGTTTGCAGATGACATCAAGCTGGGTGGGAGTGTAGATTTGCAGGAGGTCAGGAAGGTTCTGCAGAAGGATCTGGACAGGCTGGATCATGAGCTGAGGCCAATTGTAAGAGGCTCAACAAGACCAAGTGCCAGGTCCTGCACTTGGGTAACAACAACCCCAGAGAGCACTACAGGTTGGGGACAGAGTGGCTGGAAAGCTGCCCAGTGGAAAAGGACCTGGGGGTGCTGGTCAACAGCAGCTGAACATGATCCAGTGCATGCTCAGGTGGCCATGGAGCCCAGTGGCATTCTGGTCTGTATCAGCAATAGTGTGGCCAGCAGTGTCCCCCTATACTCGGCACTGGTGAGGCTCAAGTCCTGTGTTTGGTTCTGGGCCCCTCACTACAAGAAAGATTGAGGTGCTGAATCACGTCCAGAGAAGGGCAACGGTGCTGGGGTTGCTCTTCCTGGGAAAAAGGAGGCTCAGGGGAGACCTTATCACTCTCTACAACGATCCGAAAAGGAGGTTGTAGCAAGGTGGAGGTCAGCCTCCTTTCCCAGACAATCAACAACAGGATGAGAGGACACAGCCTCAAGTTGCACCAGGGTAGCTGCAGGCTGGACACCAGGAAGAATTTCTTCACTGCATGGGTAGCAAAGCTTTGACATGGACTACCCAGGGAGGTGCTAGAGTCACCTGATGGTAGTGCTCAAGGAAAGACTGGAAGTGGCAATTAGTGCTGTTGTTCAGTTGACACCATGCTGTTTGGTCAAAGGTTAAACTCAATGATCTTGGAGGTCTTTTTCAACTGTAATAGTTCTATAAAAACCCAAATAACGCAAAACCAAAGCCACTTCCCACTCACCTTCACCAAAAAGAAACAAACAAAAGGTTTAGGATTAGAGGATAGGGCAGTCTATCAGCTTGTAGCATTTATTTTAATGTAGCTATCATTTAATGTTATCTCACTTTATAAATACTGACCAAAATGTAACAAAGTCCTCCACAAGCTCCTCCCTCAGCCTAATTGCCTAATTTTGCACTGTGTCCATATGATTTAATCAGCAGATTTGGAAGCATTAGATTGACTCAGCCAGCTCTGGAGTGAAAGATTAGATACTATAAAGTTCACGTTCTCTTGGAGAAGATGGATCAAAAGAGAGATTTACATTTTAGAATGTAGGAAGAAAAAAGATGTATTCAGTCTCCCTTCTCTGGTAATGACAGGAATGAAATGTACCTACTGAAATAAGAATATGTCCTCAGATAAATGCTTCTGTGCTTATGCACAGAAAAGAAAGCAATTTTGGCAAGGAATTGAAAGAAAGCATTTGGGGATTAATCTCTGCTTTTGAAACTAAGGCAACATTAAAAAAATAATCACCAATTGTAATTATGCCTACAGTAAAAAAAAAAAAAAACCAGAAAATGCCAACCTTATGCAAAGCTATAGAAGCAGCAGAAGCCTTTATGTATTAATAGGTTTTATATTCTGATCCCTTCTCCAGAGCCTAGAGAAAACAATGGGAAGATCACCACCTTTAAGACTTATTTCTCTAGCTAACATGTATCTCTAGTAACTCAAACAGCTGCTTTTCAGCTAAGGTACACAACTCTGACAGGAATTTCTTCTGTTGTTAATAAATTTTCTTTACCAAGCTAGAAGACCATTAAAACTTAGGTGCCAAAATTAAGCTGGGTTATGTAAGCTCTCACTCAGCTGTGTTTAACCCTTGTTCATCAAGATTTATTATTTCCTCAAGGGGAGGATTTAAACCATGTTTTCTGTATCCCTTGAAAGTTCCCTTCTGCTCACTGAGTGCCACTATAAGTAATGAATTAGTGTTTGAATTTGAATGAGTTAGTGATTCAAATACTCATAAATGGTGGCAAAAGATGATAATTATTCCTGCCACATTCTTGGACATAGTTCTGAAACTGCACAGTTCGATTAGGCGTAGTACACAGATACCCAAATATCTTCTGAAACCTCCAAACTGGGTTGTGATATCCAAATTCGTTCCTGACCTAAAAGCTATCCTGCCTCAAGTACACAAAGTAGACTGTCTAGAGCTAATTCAAGTACTTTTATATGCACTGTATTATAATGCACCATGTACACTCATCTCTTTTCAAATACAAGGAAACAGGCTTAAAGCTTAAAAAAACAGATAAAAAGAAAAACCTCTGGAATAATAATTTTCCTGTGCTGAAAATCTGCTGAGATTTCATTCCATTTCCCTGTTTATGACACTAAGTAGTCTCAATGTTATCTTTTCAATTTCTTATTTTATCATTTTGCTATGCCACAAGGAGGCAAAAAATCAAGAACTGCAAGTTTGGATAGTGTAGAATAAATTCACTGTTAATTTTCCAAATCCCAGTCTTTAACTTTTTTAAAACCTAGGGCAAATGGAGACAAGCTTCTAGGGTCAGGTAACAGTTTTTCTTTTATTTCTCTAGTATATGGAGTTAGGTAATATCAGGAGACAAAAAAGCATAATGAAACTCTTTCCCTATGAAAATAAAAAAAACTTCACCATTACAAAAAGTCTTCTTTTTATGACATCATGACAAATTATTGTAACAAAAATACCAGGCTACTAACTAGACAGTTGTAGTCTTTTAAAGAAAGAAGTACACACTAGTTATCCTCCAGGAAGTAAAATAATCTAGGATGTTGCATAGACTTCACATAGTTTTTCTGTTTTGGTTAAAACAATTTTGCTTTAAAAAGTTGTTGGCCTTTTTTTTAAACCCAAAGGTTACCATGCCAAGGACAGGAGCCAAACTAATTCACAGTCTATGCTGAAAGTGAATAGATTGATTAGCCCAATATCTTCCAAAATCCAAGTATTCTTTCCTGAAATTACCTAAACTGCAGCTTCTCATCTTGGATCTGTAAGCTACCTCACCATAAGAAAAGAGGATCTGCAGACCAACCAGCTCACACTATTCCAGATCATTCAGTGGAAGTTTGGCTATGATCTTACCTCCTGCCATTCATGTGAGAGCTGCATTTGACCCCTGCATTTCCCTCCTTTACGACTCATGATCTCCAGCTCTAAGCCAACAAAAGGTCTTCTGAGGCTTCAGATTATTTTGCTGGGTGATTGATGCAGATATTGCCTTTAGGCATGTACGGTGGAAAAACACAAGACTCTATTTTTTGAATGAAACAAAGATACCGGATTTATCAAACAACTTACAGACACAAGAACCAATTCTGATTAATTTTAAATGCCAATTTCCCTTAAGAGTATTCAAGAACTTGAAAATAAATCTTCCAAGTGTTCCCACCCCAACAAAGGGAAGAAGTTAAGGACACCCTTGTATTCTCTGCATCTATTTGCACCTTTGTAGAGCATTGGCTTATAATGAAAAAAATCAGGCAGAAACATAGCTCCAGTATTTCTTCTCTAGTACATTTTTGTTCTGTTGCAGCAACCACTTAGGAAAAAAAATGAAACTAAATTCTCCCAAAGGAGGAAAAAAATCCCAGAATATTATGGGAACACATTCACTTACATGGCAAAACAAGATGACATAGGAAAAGTGCATGAAGAATTTAATGAATAATCTTTTGTGTTTGCTCTAAATCCTTTGAATTACTGACTAAACAATGTTATATTAACCAGACATCGCTAGAGTCACAAAACAGACTCAGATTAGTTAGTATCTCAGATTTTGTCCCCAGTGAAGTCTTTAACCAGAGAAAACAGATTTTTAACAACTAGCTGATGAAAATTTCCTAATATATCACTTCTGGTTTGCTTGTGGTTCTTTTAAGAGATATAACCCCTTTAAGAAAATATATACGTGTGCGTATGTATCTATCTTTCTTAAAAACCCCACAAGATAAAGAACTGTATGGCTGTTGTTCAGCGAATCTGCTATTCATATCAAATTTCTAAAAGCCTCTGAAGAATGAGGCAGGGGTTTAGATACCACTTGTTCTTAACATTCAGAAAATAGAAGTGAAAGAGACTGGTAAATTTATACCTAAAATCTTGTTTATGGAAGAGACTTGAAAACTGCTCTGAGAAGTGACAGAATCTCTTTGCTATACATATAAACTTGGTAATTGACTTTGAATGGGAAGTTCTGCGTGACTAAACAATGAACAGACAAATATGGGTAAATTGTTGGCAATTTACAGCTCCCTTTGCAGATTTAAGATTTTCCACTGATAAATTTTCAGCCGACTGCTTTGAATATATAACTTGCATTCTGTAGCTTTTGGAAATCTGGTTATCTACCTAGGTGATTATGAAGCTGACATTTACTGTATGTGCAATTATGGAATATACAGTGTCACTGCTTTCAAATGTCACCTCTTTGCTACTGTTCTTATCCTGCAGGAAGTGTCCTTGCCTCCCTTGAGAGCAGTGATCTTAGTCAACTAATACCAATGAACACTGGCAAAATATTTACAAAAGCAATTAGCTCTTCTGAGTGTCTAATTTGACATCTTCAAAGGGTCATGCTGTAGGAATGAAGCTGTCAAACCTCTGGAGAAAAAGCACCATTACAAGGCCCACCTTGTCTCAGAGTGGCACTTAAAATTTTTACTCTGAAAACGCTTGGGTTCTCTTTTTTGTCTATATTATGCTCAGATATGATGCTATATGATGAGACACAGGGTGGAGGATATGTGTGCAACCTTACTCATGAGAGTTGATACGGGAAATATCACAAGACTTTAATAAAACACACATGGACATTTTTTGTAGGATTGCAATTTCCCCTCATCACCTTTCTAAATACAGGTTGCCAGTGTGTGTTTAGCTTATACTAAGAGAAAGATAACATTTTTTTTCTGATTAAATTAGTATTTTCACAGTAATAGATGCAATTACTACTAATTTGAAATACCCCTTTCCTTTCTTGACAGTCTCTATCCATTTTTCAGCATATAAAAATAAATAAATTATTAAATAAATGTGTGTTTTATACCTCTCATTATATCAGTCCTTATTTTAAAGAGTACTTTGTTAGAAAAGATCTTAAAAAAAATCATTTCTCACTTTTCATTCTAAACTTCTTGCTGGCTGCCATCCCTTCTGACTTGGATACTTTCTTCATTCTAACACTAAATTATGAGCATGAAAGATTGCTAAAAATTCTGCATCAAAATTAATCTTTTTCCTAGATATTTTGGAATGAAAATTCTTCAGGGATATTTTTGTGATTGTATGTGTTTGTAACTGTGGCAATGCAGAAATAGTTCTCAAGAAAGAAATAAAAATGTGTAAATTCACTTTCCTTGTCTGGGTATTTTTTTTTTTTCCCACAGATGCAAAATTGACTTTTATGGTCAGTTTCTTTGAACTCTGCTGTCTGCTCTAGGAAAAAACTATTATAAATAGTATAGATGGTTTCAGGCGAATTATTTCTGTTAGAATAAGCAGCAATTTTACTTGACCTATGAAGTCAATATTGAAGTGAAGGTTTGGTCTTAAAATGGCAACAACTGAGAACCATTTTTTAATAGAAATCCTATTAAATGTTTTCATTTCATAACAGTGCCTACAGTTATTCCACGTTTTCTGCTGAAAACTTGCCTGTTGAGTAAAACTTCACAAAGCTTTACAAAAATTTTCTCCATCAGAGGTACTGATGTTTTGTGATAACACAGCTAAACACGCACAGTGCCTTCAAAGTATTATTTACGGAGAAGAACTGCTAATGCTCAAGAGGGTGCCTTTACTACTAACATGTTTGGGGAAAAAAAAGTTATCTTCATGGGTAGCTTCTTCACTGTTAGGTACTTCCTAATGGTAACTATATACAGTGGAGGAAAAGACAGTAACATACACAGACTTATGGAAAAATTAGGTTGAAATGCCAATCGTAGCTTGCTGTCATACACAAGGATGAAATAAAAATGACCTCTACATGGTCACACTGTTGGTTTCAAGAACTAAGATGAGCTTGAGCTCACTGTCAGCTCTGCTTGTCAAAAATAAAGTAGCAGAGACATTAATATGAATATCAGATGACAGTTCTATTACAAATACGAGATGAAAAGAATCCAACTAACATGAAAAAAGGGCTTTCTTATGCTTAATTGGGACAGAATGACATTGCTACATAGGAGGTTTTTTTAACAGAAGTCTTTAAATGCTTCACACTACATCTGACATGAAAATTATTCTGTTGTGTATAGATTTACTGAACAAACAGCTATAACAATTACAACCATCTCTTACCATGGAAGTTTGATCTGAATATAGAAACAAGACTTTTTTGTCACCTTTAGAAATGTAGTCCATAATGCAATTACTGATTGTGACAGAAAGATTTCTTTCAACCTCTGCAGTCTCAAAAAGCAATCTGTATTTTTTTTGCTTGCCTTTTATTATAGCTTTTCTCTACTCAAAGCATTTTGAATACGATCTGCTTGTAAAGATAAACATTTTCTGCTGCATTTGAGGTATATGTGTATACAAGCAATCAAAGCTGCATCTCAAATTTGTATTCATGCAACTCAGGTGGCATTAGCTTGGGTAATGCTACTGCAAATAAATGCGTAGCCATAGCAGCAGAGAACTTGATGCAGGCTGCAAAACCTGACCAAAAACTCAGTGAATAATGCAGCTTTCGGTGCTGCAGTGGGCTCTGCCCTGCCTTGGACATGCTGCACCACATATTTGAACTTCAGTAGTTTGAAATAAACATACAAGCTGCAAATATGCCGTGACTCTTGCTGTAAATAATTGATAAACGTGGATCAGCCACAGTTACTAGCTACTTGAAATGATCTTCTAATGTGCAAAATCCTGATCACTGAAAATTAAGTGCTTTCTTCTCTCCCTAAATAAAAGAGATGCTCTGTTTAGATGCTATTGAATCCTAAGTACACCACTAAAACTATACCAATACCCTGCTTGTGTCATACAGTGCTCTGAATTGGAATTTGAACAAAAAGCATATCCCACATAGTATTTACTGC
Organism: Grantiella picta; assembly: GCA_013397955.1. Lineage (NCBI taxonomy): Eukaryota > Metazoa > Chordata > Aves > Passeriformes > Meliphagidae > Grantiella > Grantiella picta. Next base: position 66,860 of record VZRM01006572.1, read on the forward strand.
AGTTTATGGCCCTTTGCAGTTAAAGCAAACTCTAACATTAACAGGTAGTATTGCACATAGATGTAATTCAGTAGGTAATTTAAAAATACAAAACACTATGAATGGGAACAAAATATTGCCATCTCATCTATGTCAACTAAAATCTAGTGCATATTATTTGCATTCGAAAGGCATCAAAACATTTCCAAGATTTAGCAATTCCAAATGCATATTATTTCTGTTAGTTATACAGCAGGACTTCTTCCCCACAAGAAATATTGTGACTTGATGGGCCTTGTCAGAAGCATTAAAAATACAACTGGTAATTCTGATGACAAAAATAGAGCAGATTTAAACTTGACAAAACCTACGTATCATTTCAGAAAGAGGCAATCTCTTCAATCACAGAAGAATCCAGTAGGATTGAAAATAAAATAACACTCATCAGCTACCGTGGGATGCAGCATGAGAACCAGTACTCCTTTTTATTCAGAAGTACCAGCTGAACATTACCAGAATTTTCAGGGGAGCTCAACAGATCATGAAGAGAAGAATGGCCTATGCAATAGCTAGCAATTCACTAATTTATTATTCCTCTTTTTTTTTCCTCCCCTTAAACTATTTAGTTAAAGGAAACAATTTCAGTTCTTAGTTCTAGAGCTAAGCAACATTGGCTTGCTCCTCTGTATTACATTGTTTTACAGGGTTTAGATAAGCCTGAAAAGCAAATGCTAGTTAGGTACCTTGTGCAACATTTTACTGAGGGTGACACTGGCAGTGGTTAGAAAATTTTCCTTCCTGCTTCTCTTTATATGAGCACTATGGAGAAAGTGTGCATTCAGGCTGTATTTCTCTCCCTTATCATGCCCTGTGAGTCATGGAGCCACTGCTCTCTAGATTTCTGTCCTGTGTTCATGTGGGACAGAGCTAATTTGCTTCCTAGTAGCTAGTACAATGCTGTGTTTTGGATTGACTATAAGAAGGATATTGGTAACACACCGATGTTTTCCAGTTGTTGCAGGTTCCCATGCTCTGCCATTCAGCAGGGGCACAAGAAGCCAGAAGGAAGCACAGCCAGGACAGTTGATCTGAACTGGTCAAAGGGATATTCCACACCATATGGCATCAGGCTCAGCAAGTAAACCGGAGGAGTTGGCTGGGACCCACTGATTGCTGAGAAGGGACTGGTTCAGCATTGGTCCATAGACATGAGCAATATTTCAGTACATCACTTGTTCCTCTTGCGGTTCATTCCTCTTCCTCCCTCTCCTTTCCACTACTACTACTATTACTGTTATTTTTACTATATTTTACTTATTTCAATCATTAAACTGTTTTCTCAACCAATGAGTTTTACATTTTTCTGATTCTCCTCTCCTATCCCACCAGGGAAGACAGAGCGTGTGGCTGCAAGGTACTTAGTTGCTGGCTGGGGTTATAACACTATTTATGCTTGGGTCTGATTTGGTTTCCACTTTTTCAAGAGAAATATCTTTAATCATAAAGACTAAACTAGATTTTATTAATTTGGTTGGTTGTGTTTTGAAACAGAAGAGATTAGTTAGATCTTGATGGCATCTGCCCAACAGAGATTAACTACACTCTAAAGGATTCAGGACAGACATTTCAAGTCATGGCTTGTAATTCTTTTTGACTGCATGATGAATCCTAGGTATGAATCTGCAGTGTGCATTAACAGAGTAGCTCTACTATAAGTGAATCTGTTAGTTTCAGCAGAATAATAAGTAACCAAACCAGTTACCAATTGATCCAAACAGCCAAAACCAGTATAGAAGCAAACAAGGAAAGCGTTTGAATGGCTACTTAAGGGCTTTCAGCAATCTCTACATATTTTAGTCTTACAGTAAGATAGTGGCATTTTTTCCCCATGATATAAAATTTGGCATCCATTTGAAGTTTTAGGTTTGGGAAAAAATAGTAAATCAGAAAAGACCAATACTTCTGTCTAATGACATATCGACATTTTTCTGAAGTGGGCTGAAGTCACAGACTTCTTGCTTGTATGTTGTATATGTAGTAGACCATTATATAGAGCATTCATCAATTATTATACCCATATAGCTAGAAAGAATAGGCTATTGAGTATCTATCTATATATCAGATATAAAAGTGCAAGAAAAAATGATACAGAGAATAATACCAACATTATGCATTGTTGAACACATAAACAGAAAATTAAAGAAAATTTATCATTGTAATTCCAGTCTGCACTGACCAACATTAACTGCAGTACGGTTGTTATTATTACCCAAAATTGACTTTGACACTGAGGGTCTCACATTCATTCTAGGGAGTATGTAAGCAAAATGACCATATAATTCTATCAAAAAGGAAAAAAAGGCTTTGATAAGTGAACTCACAAAAATCCACACCAGGTTTAGTGCTCTGTTTGGCTCAAGATAGGAAGATGTAACATATAGATATTTTGACAAGCATCAACGAATCAAAAACACACTAATAAATTCCTTAAAAGCAAGCTCAGAGGTGTACTAGCCTGTTCCTGGGCTAACAAGACAGGAGAAAGAAATGCTGAAATAATTTTAAAATGTCTTAGAATTAGACTGTCTCAAAATGCTCTGTGGAAAAACTGACTTGGGTAAAAACAACAAAAAATCCAAGAGTTTATTTTTACTCTTCTGACCAAATCAAGTATCTGAAGTTCAGACTTTAGCACCAAATTATATCCATCTGATGTACAAATCAGTCCATGGTTTGGACTAAGATTTTTGAGCATTAAAATTTTGGTGAGTGCGAGGTTAGTTTGTTTTTGTTGTTTCATTTTTTAATCTGAAACATGGCCGTTATATTTGACCAAAAGCAGTTAGTTTGAATACTGGAAACTATAGTCTGACCCCAGACAGCTACCTAGATGGAATGTGCTGATAAGAAGCAGTATGCAGCATGATTGCTCTTACCAGCAGAAACATTTACAGGATAAATTCAGATGTGCTCTATAGTCATTACTCAAATATCAATATGTTATGTGCTAGACAAGTACCTGTCAAACATACTTAATTTCTCTTTGATCCTATTTCTGTAATTATCTTTAAACTGTCCTTCTGGCTCTATTTGCTGCAATTTTGTGTTTATAACACCAAATTCAATGGTTTTGGGGTTTTTTTGGTTTTTTTTTGTTACAGTCACTTAGAGAGATAAACACTTAAACATGAGGTATAATTATTATAATCAATTTTATGACATCTGCTTTATAAAACCCATAGTGCATTTAAATATCAAAAAATAGCGCATTCTGCTTTGAAAACTAAGAAATAAGATTTTTTTTTCCCCCCTAATTAAAATTTCTCTTTAACAGATACAAACCTTTTCCTGAGACCACTAGTCATGAGCAACTGAGTCACTCTGGACTCCTCAAGCTTGATTAAAACACAGCTAATATAGTAATATTCTGTAGATTGTCTCTCTATCAAAGCTAACAGGCATCCACATCTGCATTGTAATTTTTCTTGTATGAACAAATCCTACTGATTACAGTGAGATAGTTCAGCAGTTTATGAATAAACATTTACTATAACTTTGTTGATACAACACCCCTTTTGAATTATACTGGTAAACAACAGCTCAAACCATTCCAGCTATAGCATCAAGAAAACCAAGACAAAGAAGCTCAGAATGAATGTCAAAAGTTCTCTGATTTGTTGTAATAAGTGCTTAGTAACACTCAAAATATTATGCAATCTCTGCTTTCTATTACAGTTCCATAATCCCTAAAAAACTTGCATAATAATTCTCAAGGACTATAGAAGTGCTACAATTTAAAAACATGATCAAAATTTAAATAAATAAAAATCTCACAAAAGATAAAAGAGCTATGCAGGGTAATCAGTAAGTATAGTTTCAGGATGTAATATTCAGATGATTCTTAAAAAGCAAGTTGCAATACGGTTAAGTACTCCACTAATGGACAAAACTGAAAAAAAATAATCACAGCAGTCTTGAAAGCACAGATCAACTACATAAGCTAAGCTAAGAAGTGCATGCAATTCATGAATATGGTTCATTACCATGGTTACAAGCTTTCAGCACAGGCAGCTGCGTGGTTGGACTTAGATTTTGTGGTATGTCTGCAAAAGCAAAGAAACAATGGAAATAAAACAACTATTTGAAAGCTACCAGAGTATTAAAACATTATAAAGCAGAACCATTTGGAAGTTAGTATTCCTTGGCATAAATGAAAGTTATATACTAGAGAAATTGACTCAGACTCACTTATGGAGCAAGATTAACTTTTACTTCCCCCGTACAACTATAAACCCTAAAAAGTTAAAGTAGATGTGGCTGTATAGAAAAGTCTTGTCAGAATGATCAGGCTATAATAAGTTCAGTACATTGATTTCCAGTCTTATTGTCATCAGCAACAGTCTGAACATCCCTGAAAACTGTTATTGCAAGAATGAATTAAACCAGAGAGTATTTAAATTCTAGAGTGCAGGACCCATAATGCTTTTAACTTCCTCTGCAAAATAAAATCTAAAATAGGATATTCACCTTTAGACCTCGGTGTCCTTTTCCTTCGGTCTCGAAAAGCCGCACCTGACTGCAAGGCCTCCAACAGGCTATCCATCACTCCAGTCTCCTCACCTTCTGTTAAGGAGAAAAAAGCAACCCTCTAGGTTACCACAGCGATATCAAAGCATAAAGAATAATACCAATAAAACCCAGTAATAATGGATATCAATGGTATTATTAAAACTATTTATTTCAAACTTTGACTGGTGCTTTAATATTTACAAATTGTTCTCGCAATTAACAATAGATTTGGTCTTCTATAGACTGAACAAGGCCAAATTTTATTCCACTCATTTCACATTCCTCTTTCTCTATACTGAGAGCCAAGCACAGTTTTAAGTGACATGTCATTTCACTCATATTTTCATTTCAGTACCCTTCTACAACTGCAAAATAATCAGTCTCATGTCAGCTTTCAAGAGCTGTCCCTTATATGATTTGCTACATTACACAAAAGATCATTTCAGTTATTGTTGTAAAAAGTTGAAATTGTTTCCAGCAGGGAACTGAGTGAACAATATTGGGCTGGATAGGATACAGTGATATCCATAGGTAGCTTTAATCGAAAGCCATTTTCCGTTCACATTTAATAACCTCTGGCCAATATTAAATAATTGACATAGGTCAGGAAAATTCTATTAATCGAGAATGTATTACACATGTATAATGCCTAATAATATACACATGTGTATAATAACCCCTAAAGAATTATGAATGTTACTCTGAGATGGTAACCAAATGCAAGTATTAAACGCTGTCCTTTTACTTCATTAAATAAACACACCAGTAAGTATTAGATTTTTGAACGTTGTTACCCCATTCTATGTATATACATGGGAGGACAAAGGACAGAACTACAGGGATTAACTCTACAACAAAAAATCTCCACAGAGGAATAAACAATTCCAAGACAGAAACCTCATTATACCCCACTGGGCAAAACTCCCTAGGTCAACACACAGCTTGGACAGAGTCAGCAGTTATTGCTAACAGTGAATATTCAGATCAAAATCTAAACAAGCTGGTGCATATAACAAGATGCTGAGTACAGAGGACAATCCCTGCCCTGGTCCTGCTGATCTCACTATTGGTGATATAGGCCAGGATGCCATTGGCCACCTGGGCACATACTGGCTCAGGTCCAGTTGCTGTCACCAGCACCGCAGGTCCCTTCCCACTGAGCAGCTTTCCAGCCACTCTGCCCCCAGCCTGTAGTGCTGCAGGGGGTTGTTGTGACCCACATCCAGGATCCATCACTTCACCTTGCTGAACCTCATACAGCTGGCCTCAGCCCACTGATCTAGCTCGTCCAGATTCTCTGCAGATCCTTCCTGCCGTCCAGCAGTTCAACACTTGTCACCCAACTTGGTGTCCTCTGCAAACTGACTGAGGGGGCACTTAGTTCCCTCACCCAGATTATTGACAGAGATACTAAACAGGACAGGGCCCAACACTGAGCCCTGTGGAAGGCTACTCATGGCCAGCCATCAGCTGGATGTAACTCTACTCACCACCACTCTTTGGGCTCAGCCATCCAGCCAGCTTTTTATCCAGGAAACAGTAACCCTTAGTTCTTCTCTTTTCTCTATACTCTGTACTACCAGACTAGTTTTCAACCTTAGACAAAAGTGCTATACACAAAACCAAATAAATGAAAATTAGCAAGTAACTCATAATTTTGCCTAATGTTCATATTTACAGCAGGTCTAGAGAATAAACATGAAGACTGAAATACAGAATGTGTTTTTCTTTTTGCTTTTTGTTTGCTATAACGTTTTATTTACATTGAAGTTTGCTCTCTTACGACTAATGGACTATCACAGCTATTAATTTGGCTTGGAATATACCTTATTCAAGAATCACTCAGACTATGTATTCAGCTTCCTATTTGTTCAGGTTTGGTTTTTGGTGTTTTGGGTTTTTTTTGTTTGTTTGGGGGTGGGTTTGTTTTGGTTTGGGTTTTTTGGTTATTATTTTGTTTTGGTTTCTTTTTGTGGTGTTTTTTTCTTGTTGGTTTGGGGGAGGTGGGGTTTGTTTGTTTTTCAGCTTTCTCCATCTGATGTCATGCAATTCCCTAAAATAGTAATGTTTGGAATGAATATACTCAGTGAAATAGTTTCAAAACAACATGATGCCTGAAGAAATTTTGAGCCAAGCCATTAGTTATATTAAGGTACATGAATGCTGGAGGAATGCTTATAAGCATTTTGGGTAATAGCAATTCAAAAAACATTGAATAGTATCACAGTCACCAAAATGATATCATGAATGTTTATGGAACAGAGCTCATAAGTTTTGTTTTAGGAAGTAAGAATAACAGAAGAAAATTTTCAATCCTATTTCAGCATGTCATCCATTTCCTCTTAAGCCTGTCCAAGACTACTATGGTTTCATAGTAATTTCAAAAACTTAACAATTTTCAGTATAAAAAAATCCTAGTTACTATAAAAAAGCTCATCAAATAAATTAAAAATATTTAAAAGAATGAAACAGAAACATTGCAAAACCACAACTTATGGTAGCATAGCTGTAACATATTTATGTGCACTATCTCTTTTTCATACTTATCTAAAATACACTGCAGTCACAAAGTGGATTATAGATTAGTGCTTCCATTGACATGCAAAACAGTATTAGAAGAATAAATTGGGAATAGATTGAAACTTAAATTTAAAAATTCCTCTAGTAGCTACCCTGTATATGTGAATGTATTAAAACAAGCTAACCACTACAAATAAAAGCACTCATAGTTAAGAATCTTTGTACCCAAAACATGTAGAAAGCCTGGTTTTCAAATTCCTACAACTTCAGTAGGCTCCAAATTCTGGTTCCTGATACCTCAATCAGCAGCTGACTGTGACACCTTCTATCAAGTTATGCAGGTAGCTATCAGTACCCACACAACTAATAATATTGTCAAAGTGTATATGATAGGAAGATTAAGAAATTAAAGTCTTCCATGCAGTATTTGAGAAATCTTTTAAATTGCCTTGGGAGAGCTGTATACGACATTGCTACCATGACAGTATAAGAGCCACAAACACTGTTCAATATTAACACTTCCTATGAGACCTTTAAATCGGATTTCACAAGCTGCTGCAGATAAGTGGCACCAGTCCCAACTGGCTTCCTAATTAGTCAAGTATATCAATCTCTTGATATCACAGAACTAGGAATTCTAGTTGGCTTGCAATAGCTACATAGCCCACAGTAATTCCTTTGAGAAAGATACCCTTTTTATGATTTAAATGATCTCTTTTCCTTCAATTACAGAATAGGAGATTTAAATGCTTTTTAATATCATACCTAATTAAAACTCATACAACTGTCTTTTAAATATCATGTAAAGGAGAAGTAAACTTCCCAAAGTAGCCGGTGAGTCTTGCCCTTGACATTTCAGTGCCAAGTCAGATATAAACTACCTAATTTCATAATTACATCTTTAAAAATGTTAAGAATATTAAAGACCCTTCTCTTCTAGTGCACTGAGTATCATTAGCTTTACATGTACACCTTATAATGTCTTATAATGATAGCAACAGATACTGCAGTTAGTAGCGACACCTGCATTTTATGTCGTCATTAAAGAACAAATTATATATATCATAATTCCAAGAGCAGTAGTCCACTGACATGATCGAATCACAAGTATCAAAAGAGTGTTGTAACAAGACTATTTTGGATGAAAAATGTTTCATTTTTACAGTTCTCCTGAACCTGTGCAATATAAACTAAAACATCACAGAACACTAGGATTCCAAAAGTTCACTTTACCAGGAGAAAACATAATATGTCTGTTTCCTCTTTCACAGAACCAAAGCTTTATTCAGCTACAACAAAGCTTTATTCAGCTACTCCTCTCACAAAATACAATACTAAGAAGTTTCAGAAAAACCAAACCAAGGATTCTTTAGCATGGTTTCTGTTGATGTTGCTCACTCAATCTGTACACTTAAGAGATTTAGCTACATGAACTTTAACTATCATCTTCCACCTGCCTCTATTTATGGCATTGCAATTACACACAGTTTTCTGTTACACTGTAAGTAATGAAAAGGATCAGCTCCTAAAGCCAAACACTAAACGTCAGGTGAAACTAAAACCCTAAAATCACACAACTTGACAAATGCATACATTAAAAAGAGACCTTACAGATTTCTAGCTGTAACAGAAGAAAAAGAGTGTAAAACCTCAAGGGCTACTCCTGAAGTTATCTGGAGTAGCAAAGACTTTAATTATCTCCAAATCATCTTGGATGTAGCTCCATGGCAGCACCTGAGTTTTTATATAATTTAACAACAAACTTGGAGTGCTGAGACTATCAGATTTGTTTTTCTTTCTTAAGAATTCAGTCCTGATCTCTCAATTCAGCAAGTACCAGAATTAATTTTTTTATTCTCTTTTGCTAGAATACAAACTGCTTTTTTTAGCTCTTCAGCTCAGGACATAATTCAGGTTGGCTATACTGTACCCAGTTTTTGAACAACTAAAATGTAAGCCCTTCAGAGCCTTCTTCCAAGTTTAGGTCCATCATGTCTTGTGCATTTATGTACAAAACTTTCAGAGGCAAATAATTACCAGGCTTGCGACAGTGACAGCTGAGATGTTTCCGGACTATTTGCACAAGGAAGGAAAAAAAGAAAGATACATCTTTTATCTTAATTAATATAATATCTTTACTTTAAAGACATCATGAAAAGTCCTTTATACTTGTTTGTAAAAGGATTGATTTTGACTAATATAGTCTACAAAGCACTGCACTGCTGACTAAAGGTCTCCATCTGAGTAAAATTTGAAGTACTGTTATCTGAACAACATCACAAGAGGAAAGCTATGGCCATGCTGTAGTGTTGAATGATTTAGACTCCAGGAATCAGAACAGGAGATCACAGAAAGGAAGATAATTTAAGCCATCTATGCAGTAGTGAGCTCCAATGTTTTGAATGTGATTCCATCTTTTCAGTCTCAAAGTGTAAGACAGCCAGACTCTGTGAAGTATTCATAGTGCTGACATGAACAACTCCTAGATCCTGAAGCCATACATATGAGCAGGGTAGAAAACTTTTTGAAGGCTTTTACATTGTAAACATAAAAATACAAATCAACCTTAATGTTTCAACATAACCTGTTTAACCACCATAACCATAACCACCTAAACTCAAGATTCTTCATTCCAATAAAATTCAGATACAATTTTACAAAGAAATTGTGGGTGGATGATAAGAGCAACTTTGTCCAGAAAATGCATAGGTCATAGAGACTGCAACTTGAACTTATTCTAAGGCTTTGAACTTTTTCTGGTAAAAGCCACAGTACCAACCAGATAATCCTTCATTGACAGATGAGTTAAGGAACACATGACTATCAGTTTGACATTCAATAACAGTGCATGAACTAGAGCCATGACGTAGAACACAGGGGTTCTTTTGACATTGACAGAAGTTTGGAAAAACCTGTTACATTAGAATAAGGAAAAGAAAATTTCCAATGTACAGTTACAAAGCAGAAATAGCTGTGAAGTGTGGCTTGGATGGACTGGCCGAAAGGACAGCTCCTTTTAGATTTAAAAGTATTAAATCCAACTTCAGCCAAAACCAGCTCTATTTGCAGTGACTTCAGGCGAAAGACACAAAACAGCCTTTCCCAAAAGTAAAACACATGCACATACCTCACGTTTCACATCAACACCCTAGTCCAGTATCAGAAGAGTTACATTTCTTACTTAACGCTCAACACAAAGTAGAAAGCCTTTGATAGTGCTTCAGAGCCCTTGCAAGTATATGCTAAAAAGGTATGAGTTCTCCTAATTACTGATGTACTAAATACCCGTTCCAAAAATCTAGCTGAGAAGAGTAGGTTTCATGCCAACTTGTTTGCCCTTGATAAAGTGGTCCATTGTTGAGTTGTCCCTAAATTGCTTTTATGGTTTAGAAAAGGATACATTTTGACTCCAAGCATATGAACAAAGAGGGCCCCAAGCTCCACAAACCTTAAAACCTTAAGTTAAATTCAAACTGAAACTCCGCCCTTCATGAACTCTGAAAGACAGCTGTCCCTTTCAAATCAGCTGTTGAAATTAAGGTTGGTACCTAGACCAATTTAATTTCTTTAAGAGAGTTCATACCACAAAACCAAAAGCTGTGTTAAGGTTCTGTACCACAGAGATACAAAAATACTTCAGTGGTGTAAGGTACCAATTCCTGCATCTCAGATGGCTCATAATTTCCCATTTAAGTAACAGGACTGAGAGTGAAATCATCTTAATATTGAGCTTTTTAATAAAAATGTTAATAAAACATTTCTGATGTTCATCATGAGCCTGTAAGCCCCTTCTTTCTATGACAACAGAAAATAACCACTGTAAACTCACACAGTTTTCCACATAGATTATTCAGGTTTACTTAAATTGGTGCCAGATCCAGTAAAAAGACTGTCAGAGCAAGTGTTTCTGAGAGAGATCCCGCAAACTGGATTTATAAAAGAATGAAGAAAATGCCAAGCCTTTGAAGTGGTGTACCCCAGGACCTGACACTGGGGATAATATTTATTACATCTTCCTTCATGACCTGAAAAGTTTGCATGTGGTACAAAATTCAAAGTGATGGCTGATGGTTGTGCTGCCATTCAGAAAAATCTTGAAAACTTGGGGAAATTAGCACATAGGCATCCTAATGAAATCCAACAAAAGACCTGTATGTGGTGAGGTGAAACCTCATACAGGAGCACAGGTGAGTGGCTAACTGGCTGAAGGCATCTTGAAAAAAAATAACTTGGGATTCTGGTGGACAACATATTGATCATGAGTCAGTATTGTGCCTCCGTGGCAAAGATGAACAAAGAAAAGCATTGCCAGCATATTACGAGAGGGCATCCTTCCCCTCTACTCAGCACTGGTGAGACACATCTGCAGTGCTCTGGGCGCCCCAGGACAGGGGAGACACAAACATACCCAAACAAACTCAAGGGCCACAAAGATGCCAAAGGGATTAGAGCATCTCGCATATGAGAACATGCAGAGATAGCTAGGACTGTTCAGCCTAAAAGAGAAGGCCCAGCAGAATCTTATCAATACATATAAACACCTGTGGGGAGCTGTGTGGTGTGTAGAGGTGACTGCACCAGACTCATTTTAGAGATGCCCAGAGAGGACAGTAGGCAATGAGCACAAACTGATTATAAAGATGTTACCTTTTCACTAAGTCCACTCAATTTTGCCTACACACCTACTCTCTTACCAACTCAACAATACAGGATATTCTAGTAATGCATTATATATTGCATTACTAAATTATATTTTTAATAGCCAGTTTAAAGACTGAATCCTTTTATAGCTTTTTTTCCTATTAACTAGGGATGCTGGTGCCTTTTTAGTGGGGAAAAAAGCTGCTAAACTGAGAACAACACTAAGCTTCTTTTAGTTACATTTAACCATTTATAACTAAAACAGACCAGCCTTATGCACTCTTACCTAAGGCTAAGATTTGATGGGACACTAATAGTGAAAATTATCGATTGCATATGAAGAAGTCATCAATTTGTTTTACTATTAATGAATGATTTTCCTGTTTTCCTTATATATCACAACTCCAGTGACACTGAAAAGAATACAACCAATCTGCTTTTCAGATTAGCCAAAAGCTAGCATTTTCATTAGTTTTGTTTCACAGAAGGAAAAAATACAAATATCCATTATTGAGATGTATCAATTACAATTTCATTTAGAGAGCAGGAAGAACAACTTTAGGAGCTTTCTTAATTGAACATACCCTCTTAAAAGAATATATGCAGCTTAACATAACACATCTGTGTGGGTGTGTGTGAACATCTTGTCTCTGGGTTACTGTGTGCCTCTGAAGGAGTTAATTGAGTACATTGGTATTTTCATTTAAATTTATAAAAGGACAATAAATTAGAAAATATAAACAATGATTACTCATACTGACAGTTGTGCTACAGAGATGAGGGACTCAAGTAGATTTTCAAGTTGAATAATTTTTCACCAGTAGAGTGACAAAGTTCTGACTGGATTACATGACTGAGCTTAGGGTAAGGAAAACTTCTGGATGGCTTTGGGTAGGAAAGACCCTTTGGTCTTGGGTTGGGTAGCTATAAATGCACAAGAATACAGAGGAGGATCCGACCGATAGCCCACCTACCCCCACATGCTTTGTGCACTAGTTGCTGATAGCAAACGCCTATACAAAGGACAGGATAAATATATAATCCCATTCCCAGAATGGTCTCTTGGTCTCCAACTGTTTATGATTCAAAGACTTTGTATTTGAATTTAGAAGCCTTAAATAGAGAGAAGCTGCCAGAGAAATCAAGTAACTTTTGTCAGCAAGCTTCAGAGCAAGAATATTTTGGTATGCAGTAACAAGACTGGACTTCAGCACAACCACTGAGGTATTGCTGAGTGAAGATAAGTGTCATAGCAAACAGTACTGAAACAGAAGCAGCAGCAGACTCAGTCTGAAGGAAGAGTCAGAGACATGACCTTCCCATCAGCTAGCTTTCCAACAAGCTAGGTTCTTGGCTCTTTTACAATCTTGGACTCAGGAAAGTAAAAATAAAGCATATTTTTCAATGCTTTGGTAAGGATATTTATTCCTCCCTCTTCCTCTGCAACTTGAGAAAAGAAACTTTAGATGATACAGAAAAAAACAGAGAGAATAAAAGCATCGCATAGCTGGAGTGAGAGTTTAGAGGACTCTGATGCCTCCCTCCTTACAGAGACATGAGGTAGTATTTGGAGTCGGAAATGCCTACTCAAATCAAAATCTATTACCTGTATAAATGCTAGAACTCTTAATCCCAAAGATGTCTCCAGAGATTATAACTGTTTTTCATGGTAGTGCCATTTAAAGTTTACAGCACTGTTTTCACATTTGTTTAGAAATTTTACTGCTATAACATAAATGACAAGCCTTACGAGAATACTCATCTACAGACATTATTTTATTGACCCTTAATTTTTTCAACAGTTCTGTTTGTTCTGATTATTTTTTTTCTCTTCCAAATACAGCTGCTATTTATTTTTTCCTGGGCTTTGTGTAAACCTCCGTTTCACAAATGCTTTTCAGCTGCTATCTCCAAAGATTCCACTTCTAAGTAAAATTTTCAGAAAGAAAATAATTGTTTCTTCTAAACAACTTGCTCTTTTGGAGCTACTACATAGTACAAAGTAATAGCAGCTGCTGCATTCTGAGCCCATGGGCACAAATAAGTCCATGAACTTCCACGTTCCAGAAGACTTAGCACCTTTGACACCTTGTTAGAACATGACCTGTGACTGTTAGTGGTTGATTAAATTAATATACATCCAGATCAGTTCTACTTTTTTGCACTAAAAATATCCAATTCTGTGAACAGATAAGGTTTTGTTGTATCCCATCTTTTGCTGTGGCTTCTGCAGATGTGTTACATCAGTTGTATCACATTGAGTCTTTTAGGATTTTTTGATTAACATACCTGTATTTTATCATTCTCTGGAACCTTTTTCAAGCATGAATGTGACAATTATTCTTGAGGGAACATCTGTTCTCAGTAATTTACCCAGATTTACACTTTACTGTCAAAACAATATAATTGCAGCCGAAAAACAAACTCCATACTTAGGGAAGCATCAAGTGACATCTCCTTTCTGGCAGATTTGTGGCCAGTGTCTGTCACATCTCCTTCCTCATATGTATGACTTTTTTTTTTTCTTTTCTTTTTCTTTTTTCTTCAACAGACATTATGGAAAAATTAGATCTACTCTCCAAACTTGTCCTGGGCTTATTACCAACTGGCCAGTAAGTATTAACATGAGTAAGTACTGAGTAAGCAACTCTATAAGGCCCCACAGTTCTTTCTGCCATTATACTTAACATAAGAGGAAGCAGTTATACTCATCATAGTTATGGAAAAGAGCTATTTCCCACTGGCCTCCTAATAAAAGTGATTCTTAAGAATGAATTCAAATAACAGAAAGTGACCTCAGGAATCCTCTTGGTGAAGAGGTTCCAATTTGAGGATAAGTGGAGGCAATCAGGGAACAACAGGAAAAAGTTGTCAGCACCAGGGAATAACCAACTTGAGTGGAGCACTTGAAATTCCAAAAGGCGAAACTCCCTAGAGAAAAGAACCCTTACACAAAATGCTTGTTGGATATTAATATTATATCCTTAGGCCTTGTTCATATTGATTATTGTCAGATCTTTTGTCCCCTTTACAGTAAATTTAGTTGAATGAAACATACTCAATTCCCAAAAGCTACTAATACATTGTCCAAAAATCTGTATTTTTTTCAAAATATTAGCCCAGCAGACATTTTACAACAACAAATTACCAACATATGTTAGAAATGAATTATGTCATTTCAGTGACTTTTGCCGTCCTTCACTTCCCTCAGAGGAAATGAATACTCTTGAGAAGTATTGAATCTCTTACCCCATTGAGAACAAACTACTAAAATGAAGGCCTTACGAACTTGAGCTAAGCAGGCAAAGTAGGGTCTGTGAGGGGCACCTACTGAACTAGTTAGCTTTGGGGATTTTTAAATTTATTTCAAAGGCAAGCATTTTATCTGTTGGAATCTGAACTTTAATTAACTAATTACATTTACTACTTTCATTGTTTAAACTGTAACTACTGGGATCCAGAGTGTCTCTTTGTTTTGCAGAACACTACAGAATTAATGAAAATATTCATATTACACAACTTAGCAGACAATAATAAAGTAGTAAATATTTGAAGAACCAAAACCTAAAACACTCTTAGCAAGTTTGTGAGACATGAATGTGGGTCATTTTTTTTTTCCGAAACCAGATAAACAATATAAAACCTTTGCAAAAATAAATGCTGCAAAATTGACTGCAAATAAGGTCATAACTGTTTAAATGAACTAAAACATATTTAAAACCAGATCATTATGATAAAAATGAAACTAAATAACACAACTGCACGCAAACTAATATTCTATATTGGAAATCAGATGTTCCATTTTGGCATTAGTTCACTGCTTTCATGCAAGAAAAGGGTAATCTTTGTAAATAACCATTAATAAAAGTGGCTTGTTACTTAAACAGTATTCAAAGTAAGACACAATGAAGATGCCACAATGATGGAGTTCTCAATTATATTACAATAAATTTAGCTGCTATTATCTCAGCTATAGAATTCTTTACACCCTGATAAGATCAAAATAATTGATTGGTGTGCTTCTACTAAGAATCTGAACAGCATGAGGAAGTGTGTATCTGAATGATAATAGTATGCAGACAAGTGGCATTTACATAAAGATCCCCGTTCAGTGGCTATTTACCTTTGGAAGGACAGTGTGTGATAGTTTGATCTGGCTTCACAAAAGCAAGTAAAGCATCTCATCATGAATATAATTTTGCACTCCAGAGAATATTTGGAGGACAGATTTTATTAACATAAATTTCAAAATGCTAAGTATCACTCACTATTAAGCCAAAATGTTTACTGAATTTCACTTACTTTTCAAGTTGGGATGGAGCTGAAAGTAAAACACGAAGCTGATACTTGTACTACGTAAACTTAAGACTTGCAGCCTTTTTTGTCAGTGAACTATTTGAGGTGTGACCACTAGGACATGCAGGTGTTGCTAAGATGACAAGGTAGAGAATTTCAGCAAAGTATAATTTGGAGGTGTGTAAATCTGACATTGGTTTCAGGCCCAAATCTCAAAAACTATTCGCAAGAGGGCAAATAAAACCATTCCATATAATAACAGAAATCTGTGGTCTTATTAGCAGAGGTTAAAATTTATATTGTAAAGCTTACCTAAAACGTTAACGTTTTTCTAAAACATGCTGTACTGCATATTCATAGAACACTACACACTTCTCAAACTATAAAATATTGATATATTTATATCTGAAATAGAAAAAAATTGAACTTAACCCTTTATGAAGACTTATCACACAGTACACATATTTATCTAATTTTAGCAAATGACCATATCAACACTGAATTTGGTGCAACAGTATTGCAAAAGCAGCCTGATAGAGAGGCATGGATGACAGAGCATACCTGTGATCTAGATGGCTCAGTTGTCACCTCTGTGCCAAAGGCACAACATAGGCTAAGAAAGATTATTATAGTTTGTGACAAGGCCGATTAATGATAGGACTACTCTGGATCTCATATTTGCCATAAATGTCAGTTACTACTAATGAAATCATTGTTTTCATCCTGAAGAGATTCGTTTAAACTCAAACTCAGGAGTTACCTTAAATCCAGATTTATTTTATTCTTTGGTTAATATAAGCTTTGTAGTGCTAATTTTTTTTGTTGCAGTTCTTTCAAAACTGATATAAATACAGTCCTAACATGCTATATGCAACTTATTGACTCAAGTAACATATTGGGAATATTTTAATAAAATTTGTATTTTGTTATATATTTCTTTATGATGTAAGTGTCCCTGCACATGTAAGTGTCCCTGCACATGTCCATTCCAGCCCCTTAGCATTCTATTATTCTGTGATTCTGTATTAAGCTTTTATCAATGCAAAAAAAGTCAGTAAATACCCCCCCAAATAACTAAAAACTGTTGCAGTATTATGTAGGTTACTTTTATGCAAAGAAATGAATCACAGCTTCCTCAACTTCATGCACGATAGGCAACAAAACCCTGCTCTTCAAATAGCTTCCAAAAGCAGACGAAAGATGAAGAAACCCAAAGAAAAATACTTCAAGAACAAAGCAGAATCTAGGACAGGTTTAATGTCTGTGTTGTAAATGAGACCAGTGGTTAACAAGACAAGCTTAGAAGGATGATACAAATCTTGTTTAAGCACTGGATAGCAGCTCACGTCTTGAAAGGTATGGAGTATTGGCTGAAAGAAAAGCTCCAAAATCATAAAGTAGTCACTAAAGGCTAATTAACAGTCACTGAAAAAAGCACTGTGATATGACTGATTTTACCTTAAGAAAAGAAGCAGCTGCTAAGGAAGAGAAAATCAAAGGCACTGCTATGGCCTGGGGAATTAACACCCCCTGAGGCATTTTACATCCTCTAACACAAGACAGACAAGAGGATTGGAACTACGAAGAAACTAAACCAGTTTATAAAAGAATGAGAACCCAAACTGTGCATGGGGAAGGAAAGAAAATAAAAAGAAAATCCATTTTAGTTCTAGCTTCCATTGCAGAAAACCTTGCAAATTTCAAGATGTCATCTTTTCAACTAGGACCATCATTGGTAACCATACAGCATCAACTCAATGGGATTTTATATGGACATTAAATTTAGGACACAGATGTTAAGACTTTGACTATGTAGAGGCAGTTATTGACTGGTACTAAGAACTAATTATATTTGATAATGACAAATAATGCACAAGGATAAGACAATAGCACAACCAGTGCTGTTAATGACTACCAGCCCAGTAAAGTGGGATTGGATTATTGTTTGGTTGGCTTTTTTGGATTTTTTATTGTTGTTGCTGATTCCTAGAGTTTTCAAAAGAAGTTTAAGAGAAACAGTTAAAAAACCACAAAGTAGCACACAGTACAGTGATACAAAGCCATTCCTAATCTTCAAGTTATTTTCAGTTAAAAAGCCATGTTACTGAAAAAAAAAAAAGAGTTGAGATGTAGAGTACACCATGATCTATCCACCAGGAAAAAATAATATTTGAAACCCATTTAGCATATATACTCTCTTTTCTCTTCTTCCAAGTATGAATGTGTTTGAAACCTCAAAAGTAACTTCTGGGTTGATGATATGAATGAGTTTTATTATATTTGAAATAATGTTCCTACAAATCTAACATCTGATCTAGTCACCATATAAAGAAATAATATGCAGCAAAAATCAGTTACTCCACAGTCACCCTCCAGAGGTTGGCATGTTTAGGAATTTTGACAGAGAGGACCTTGTTATTCATTTTTTAGCAGATCAGATGTAAGCATTTTGTAATGATTTACAGATTCTTAATGAGAAGACAGCCATTCGATGAACTAGCTATAGCTAGGAAAAAAAAGGGGGAAAAGGAAAAAAAGATTTTTTTTGATTGCCTATGTAACCCCAAAAAAATCAGAGCAACATTATGCCTCTTCAATTAAATACTGTAAATACAATTTTTGTAAGATTGTCAAAATAACAATAATAGTAATCATAATTTTAAAAAACCAACTACCCCACTTCTCACATATTTGTTGTTGTTCTCCCTGACAAACAAATCTACCACCATGTGCTTTCCACTCCCAGAATTCAGGTTTTCTAGTAGACTTAAAATACGTTCCAAACAGGCACAAGAAACCTTACAACTTATCAGTGCCCAATTTAGTGAATATCAGACTCGAGACATTCATCGCTTGAGGTGATCCTAACATCATCTTTAACTATCTACTGTTTAGACCACTCATTCCAAACTGAACTTTAAGTGACTCACAAGACAAGAAACATCTTTCTGTACACTTGCATTGTATAGAATATCAAAAGCCCAGGCTACTTAAACACGAGTAGAGGACAAGCACTTAGTTCCCTGCCACATTAGCTGAAGTGGTAGAGTTCCGTACCAGAGGGCTACAATTGCGTGTGGGTGTATGACACGTAAATCTCCAGCGTTGGCACCTGTATTCTGGGACGCCTGAACACGGTGTTATGAAGAACAGGACTTGAGAGCAGCTTTAACTTTCACTACAAGACTATCAGTTTTCCATCCAAAATGCTATCAGTCATACATACATGTCTGAGAGAAATCTCTTTTGAAACACTTCCAACCATGCATAAATACAGACACCACTTTTACCCCTTCCTAGTCTTCTGCAGCTGCCTCTATCTTCTGTGAGCTTTGAAGACATTGTCACTGGTGGTTTTCGATTGGGTCTTGAATTGTACTTCTAAAGAACTTGAAATGCTATGTTCAGAAAGCAGCTACCTGATTTCCCACCTTAGGAGAAAGCTTTAGACTCACACCTGAAAACATGGATAGTCTTACAAAAATAAATCAAAGACTTTTGGTCTGAAGCATCTCTGAAACTTAACACATCTACTCTGGCTATTAGTGAAAACTGCAAGAGACAGATAATGATTTATGCCAAAAGTGCCAACCAAGGCTTAGTTAGGGAATTGTTTAACAAGATCTGCTCAGAAAAAAAAGAGTAGCTCATGGCAATTTACATAGTAAGTCATGTATCATTCTGAAGGACTACAGAAGCTCAGTCTAGGATAAAATGCAGGCGTATAGAGAATCATCAGACATCTCTTTTAGTGACCCAGAACTCACAGCATCTGCCATATCTTTTGGTACAAAAGACAACATAGCACAAGTAATTTAAAAATGCATGGCTGAGGGGTTTTTTCAGGCATTTCAATAGGGACATGTTGAAATAACAATTGATATACTCAAAGAAAAATACAAAGTAATACAGGAAAGGCTTATTCTCATAAAAGAACAAAAATGAGTATGTAACCTTAGTTAAAGAAAACAGCTTTGTGATTTGGAAAATGTCTTTTCTCAAGTAACATTAAGGGGTTCTGAGCATAACCGAGCTTACACTTGGTCACACAATGTTCAATCAATTCCAATGGAAAAATAAAAAGCAGCAATTTGAGTTATTTTACAACTCAAAAACCCAAGGAACTAGGAAAGCTCATTAAAAAAACCAAAATTTAAAAACCTCTTAGCTGAAAACTTTAATCAGTGAAAAATCATTCATCTATTTTGTTTTTTTCTCATAGCACATTCAGATAATGAAAAAATTGCAGCTTTATCTTCAGTAAAAGGCTTGGTAAATTGTTTTCTACATCACTTACCTGTTTTCATTTCTAACAAGCGTTTTTTCTTTTGTTGCCTGTCTAGTTTCTCTTTTTCTGCCTTCTCCTTAGCTATTTTAGCACGTCTCTGTTTTTCTTCTGCTTCCCTTCTTCTCATATTTTCTTTTACTGCTTGCTATGAAAAAGTAATATAGAGTTCCATTAAAATGGAAGTCTTAGCAAAAACAAAGCCAAAGCCTAAAAACAAAGAAAAAAAGCTTTCAAACCATATCCCCTAAGTAACCTTAATTTATTGACTCAAACAAGTATTTTACATTCTATATTAATTAATTTTATTCACAAAAGTAAGCAAATTCAGAATAAATACATTAAAAGCATACTAGTTGCTCCCAAATTAGTGTTATGAATTCAGCAAGAATACACGTTAATGTAGGAAAAACTCAAATAGTCTTAACCACCTTGTCCTACAAAATTGTATGTTATCATTTATAGTTCTAAACTAATTTCAACACTTTTTCTTTCTCATGCTGCCACTGTACCAAGCAAAACAAGGCTGCCTGGGTAACAGCGTTGCATTGTTCTTATGCTTATCAACATATGCATTAATTCACTGTGTTTATAAATTCTTGTCTTCTCGTAAATATCTGTACAATATTGTTAATTTTGAATTATAAATATGTATTCCAAAACTTCAAATGAAGCTAAAACAAAACAATGAGTTTCAGAGTTTTGAAATAAAAATTCTGCATATTCACACATTAGGCAAAAGAATTTTATCACATTAAATATATTTTTAACAAAAGTATTTCAGGATTACCTTTTGATTATTTTAGTGTTAGCTGTGCACACTGGTAATTCTCAGTGCTCTGTGAATTTATATTTGCATTAAATGTAAAGTGCACCTATTTTTCATTGCAGAAAGTTTATTTTTTTTCAGAACACAGTTACACAGAACCCAGTCTTTCATAATATATCGGTGTCCTCTCTTACAAAATGGCTAACATCTTCACAAGGTCTGAGGCAAAAGCTGCAAGTTTGCAGGGATAATTAATGTCTCATTTGTTTTCAGAGGGAAAACATCCAGACTGTACTCAGAAAAAAAATAATGGACTGAAATGTATTATATAGCACAGATGAATGTGGATTACAGCAATACTTGCACAGGCATTGTTTGTAGTATCACTGTCACAGAGAATGACCAAAAGAAGAACAAAGAAATATTCCATAAAATTTGTGAAGAAACATCTGTTTTGAATAACTGAAGAAGAATAAGCTTTCCATCATGAAAAAAGGACAATGAAATGCATTTTTTATACAAAGCAAAACTGTATGTTCACAGTGACTCCTCCAAAGTCACCTCTGACAAATTTCTTGACACAAGGGAAAGAGGGTAGACACCTCCTATAAAATGCTAAAATTTTTGATTGAATTAATTTTAACAAATTATTTGCTGATTTTTGGACTGGGTGTTCTGTAGAGTAAATTACTGGATAAACTACTGGATAAAATTCAAATGGGACTTGGTACTTGACAAGTACAACACTGGCAGGAATTACACACTTTCCTAACAGAGTGACCAAGAAAATTTCTACTTTGCATCTACTTTTTCCCCAAAAATCATATCTGTGGGACTCGGCCTCATACTGCAGTCATTCAAATATAGATGTCTTTTCTTTCCAAACACACTGAACAAGTGGGCCTTACTCAATAGCTCACACCCTCACATTCAGTGCGAATTAGATGCTTTGGAGTATCACACCTTGCCCCCAGCCTTTCTCTAACTGGGCAGTGATTTTCCCCAAATTCTATGTCACGGCTTAAAATTTTATGTTGACGCTGTCTTGGGTACTATTGAAGAGACTTTGCCAGAATACTAGGTGCTTCTATTGTCCATATCTCCTTTGAAACATCTCTCCAAATTCCACTAAAAGTATTAAGTATGCATCTCCCTTGACTAAGACATAAGATTAAACACACAAACATACAAATATGCTTTAAGGCCAAATTCTATCCTACACGTTCTTGTATTCCACACAAAACACAAGTGGAATGCCAAGACCTAGATTTTCCAAGCTGGAGGCATTCTTGGGTTCTCTCTTGTGATTGCCAGTGTTGTTTCTAATTTTTATTTAAGTATTTGCAACATAGAAAGGAAAAATAGAGTCTAGCGAATGCTCTTACTTGGTTGCTCTTTTTATGGTTCTTAAAGTTCTCTGCTGCAGAGCAAACTAGAGCTGACAGGAGCAAGGGTTTCTATATCCTGTGATTAGCCTACTCTCTTGGACTGAACAGCTGTTGCCTCAAGGCATCTTTGCTCCCTTCCCGACAACTGGAGGAAAATTCTAACCATCGGACAATTTCTTCATCTTGAAAGCTATCCTTCCAAGGAAAGAAATGAGCTTGTTAACAGCATCTGTGATGCTGTGAAAGTACAGAGGGAGGTTAACAGAGACTACTGATTCCTAAGATGTTCCACCGACTGTACCAGGAATTTAGCTTTGGAAGGTAAAGCATTGAAGGCAACATGCCTCACCCCTTTTTTTGGATCTAGCCAAGTAACTGTACTCTAGATTTGCTGCTCACAGAGTGCCAATAATAGTTGTCGCAGCTACCTAATAACACTGAAAACTGCAGTTCAAAGTTAGCTATGAAACTGAAGTCTAGGGCTCCAGATTTAAACACAGGGTTTTTAAAAACTTTTAAAACATTTTCATTAATTAAGAATTTTTAAAAATAATTATAAGTAGGAAAATACTTCATCTAAATCATCAGCTTTGCATAACAAGTTGACTGAACTTCAACCTCCCATACCTACTGGTGACTAGCAGTCTTTTAGTTTGGGCTTCTTAATAATGGAATGATTTTTCAGCACTAAATTTACAAGTCTTCTGAACTAAACTTTATAGGATAACAATCCCCTTCAGTTTCTGTCAGTAATCAAGACCAATACTGAACAATCCCGAAAATCAGCTCAGTTGTCTCTTGATAGGCATTCCAAAAATCTTTTCTGAAAACTCGAAACTGAGCAGCTACTCAAGACTTTGGTTAGTGTCATTGAATGATAGGGGGTTTCATGCCTTATCTACACATCTTTTCCATATAGCCTTCAAACTGTGCTCTGCAAGACAGAGTTATTAATTTTCCTCAAGGTTTCTTCTATCATGCTCATCAATAATACCTAGCTGTTTTGAAGCGTCAATTAATCTATCTTTATGACACTGCTGTGAAGTAGAGGCTAGCATGAGTGCTAATTTTACAGTCACAGAGAAGAAATATGGAAAAATTAATGCAAAGCACAACCACTTCCTTAGAGCCTCCAACTCAACATGAACCGAGGTGTTTAGAATTCTAGAGTATTTACATGGGAGGTATGGTTTAAACATCAGAAATTAAACTAATACAACTACTTTGTAATATTTATTCATTCTGAAATCAGACTATTGAGTTTTGTATTAGGCACTGATCAAGTTAGGAAAAACACAGTCAATGCCCCTGTTGAAAAATCTGGCATATGTAACTTGCCAAGCAAATTATTCCAAGCAAGAAATTATTGAATAATTTCTAGGGTTTTAGTTGTTAAACTCTAAAGTAGTAGAGGCTTAGTAACATTTACATGTTCCAAATGTTTGATAAATATGGGCTCCAGTTTAAGTCCTTTACCCAAAACTGATGGACTTATGAATTTCAAACAGTTTCTCAGTAATGGTGAAAGAAGTAACTTTCTCCATCTATATCTTCAGACCTGTCTGAAATCATTAAAAATCCCAACCAGCCAAGTAAAACACCAAACAAGACTGGGAAACATTCAAGCAACATAAGTAAGTGTGTTGTAGTGATAAGAGTCACGCTGCAATGAGTAGGTGGCAAAATGACTAAGTTAGTATTTCTACAGATCTACAGGCATTAGTTGGATCATGCCTCCAGATTTTTTCACAAAACTCATGCTCATATCATATTCCTGCAGGAGTATAGTCTGTAAATTAAGCTATATAATCATATGTACCCAGATGTGACACAAATCAGATTATCTAAATTTATACATATAAATAAGGTTACAAAATATAACTTCTAAGAAACATTAGACATAAAATAAACTTATTGTACCATGAACATCGTCCTGAAGTTGTTTAAGTCCGTTAAAAACTCCTCCACTGAAACTTTCTTCAGATCAATGGCATAATACCTCATCACTTTTTGATAGAGTTTTTCCATGTTTTCATGCATCCGTGAAAGTTTCTGAAAATCTTCTTTGGCATGAACTAGAAAGCTGTACACTGCTGTTAAGGCTGCAAGAACACTCAGTGAATCCAGTCAAACACACTGCTTTCACTTAATATTGATTTGTATGTCATACACATTTTTTATTTCATCAAATAAGGACCAAAAGAATTCCTTCCACGCTGTACATGCTTCCTAGTATTTACTGTGTATACTAGGCCTATAAATAAATTCAGGGACTTCCATCAAAATATCTCAACCACTTTAAATTTAAAGATTATTCAATTACCACATAATTTCTTACAAAATGAAATGTATTTAACTAATTTATCTTCAAGCACCCAAGTAGTTTTTTTAGTATCACTGTCTCCTTATTGAAGCGAAATGCTTAGGTATATAAATTACAATTTACATGGAATTTACGTACAAATACCAATAATTAGCCTGAATACTTTATCAATAAATTCCATAGTTCCTACTAAGAGTAAAAGTAGAAATATTGATAAACAGTATTAAAAGTAAAAACTATGAAAGATAAAAAACTTCATTGTAACATCAATTCATTTATTTCTGTTGCTGAAGGCTGCATCAGCTGTTTATGTTTTTTTCTAAGGCTATTTGCAATGTCAATAAACTTAATTAAAATAGAAGAGAAAACAACAAGACTACTTACACAAAAGATAAACAATTTATAAACAGTATCAAAATATTGCATAATGCGAATAAAATAAAAACCCCATGTTTATTCAGGACTTCTGATAATGTAGTTTGCCAAAGAAGCTCAAAGACACAGTATACTACATAGTCATTTCCTTATGTCAGGCAACTTCAGGAAATGTGTACTTTAATGGAATGGTAGCTAAACAAATATTTATGTTCCATTCTTTTCCTGCTGTAGTAAACACTACAAAAGACAAGAAATAGGCATTTTACCTTGACTCTCAATTGCCCACCTCAACTACTGCAAAAGAGAATTTTCTGTGTTTGTACACTTTGTACTACAGATTAAATACACTGTGGTCATTTTATGAAGCACCAAGTTTTTAATCAAGTGCATGAAAATCCAGACCAACAGAATAGCACAGGAACTGGCACTTTTTCTTAGTGAACTTCGTTCCACCGGCCTCAGTCCATTGATCCAGGCTGCCCAGATCCCTCCACAAAGCCTTTCTACCTCCAGCAGATCAACACTCCCACCCAACTTAGTGTTGTTAGTGAACTTACCTGAGGATGCACTCAAACCCATTGTCCAGATCATCAATGAAGACGTTGATCAGGACTGGCCCCAATACTGAGCCCGGGGGAAATCCACTAATGACCAGTACACATTAACAATTTACTGATGGAAAACTCTTCAATCTTCAGGTTTTTTGCAATGCACTCGTCTTTTAGTTTTGTTTATTCCATTTCAGTTTCACTATTGAGTGTCCTTCTGGTTTTTTAAGGTTGCTTTTAAAACATCAGGTTAAGAAGTTCATGGTTTTCTTTTTGTGATTTAGAATCCATGCCAGAAATCTACACAATAATGACCTCAGATATGTGCAGGAAGGGAGAAATAATGCCCTTTCACAATATTTTAATTAGTCACTAATGGCTACTAGCTGAATCTGTAAGTGCAGAACAGCCTCCATTATGAGAGTCTTGTAAAAAACGGACTAACTAAAGTCAAGATTTCAACCATTTAAAAAGATACATCTTCCAACACCCCTCAAACACCTAATTTCAGACTTTCTCAACACAGCTCTTTTGCCAGTACAAGGTTCTTTTCATGCTCTTAGTAACTTCACAAGATGCAGCTCGTAAGCAGGTTCAGACTGCCGGTGCTGCTGGCTGGCAACAGCGCAAACAGAACTGATGCTGCCAGCTCTCTTTTCTTCTGCATCAATTGGAATCTCCTTTACTTAGCTCACAAGATGAGCATAGCACACAGAAAACTATTCTTTAGACCTGAGATTCTTAAAAATTATTATGACTATTAAAAAACTAGTGGTGGGAAAGCCAAGAAAGTTGATCACAGGTTCGTCTATAAATGCTGCCCAAGGACTATATAAAAAAAGGATTATGAGAAACAAGACGTGACAAAACACAAGCTAAGACCACCAAAAGAAATGTCAGTTCACAAAAACACAAACAAACCAAAACAACAAAAAAAGAGTGAAACTAGAAAAAGGAATTCCTACATCTGGTTTACTTTTGATTCTAAAATCTGGTCTACGTATTATTTGTGATTCTTAGATTATTAACAGATCTTATGAAAAACTACAGTTTTTTGCAATTATGAGGCTGATTATTTTTGCAGTGGGGAAGGGTAAAGGAAAATTAGATAAATTCGTTTTGCTGTCACTACGTATAAATGCCAAACGTGAAACATTCCAAAATCTTTCGTTTTCTAGGAAGCAAAACCACAACAAAACAAAAGGTTGAACTATCAGTAAAATGTGGACTTCATCTTGTAAATTCCAAACAATATCCTGAGAAGAAAACTTGGAGACTGTGGGAGGTGAGAGGCAAAATTTCTGTGATATTCTTCAAGACACAGCTAAAATTACAGCTATGTTAACAGAGTCCACATAAGCTGGGTAATTTTATTCTGTTAAAAACTGACTCCCCTTGAACATCTGATGCACAGTTTTAAACGCAAAATAGAGTACTCTGGCAAGATGTTTTGCTATCTAGTATTTCAATGCCAGACACGATGAATCCTGAGATTTTTATTTTCAATCTGGTGCATTATGGGATACCCTTAAGCTCTTGGCATTCTACTGAGACTGTGCTTCAATTTAGGTATTTTTAATAACTCCTCTTCCTTTTCTCCTCAAATATGGCTTTTGTTAGCCAGCTCAAGCTAAACTGGAAACAACAGGGAATACTACTGAGTACAGCAATCCCTACTGTAATTATTATGAACAGGTTGATACATATGCATTATCAACTACACAATTCATTGGTTTTGGATGAATGAAGACAGAAGTACAGATGAGCTGCAACACAGGTGGGAAGAAAAGGATATCAAGAAGTTTGGTGTATGTTAACTTTTTCTGAAGTGGCTTCACCTCATGGACTACCTTTTTGGAATCACTGGACTAAAGATCATTTTGCTAATTAATGTAACAGGAAAGCAATGCATGGCTGAGACAAGTAAGATCTGGCAAAATTTCTGACTGCTGTATGTTTGGTCTTGCATATTCTGGCAGCTCTTTTCATAGTGAATTGCTTGTCTGAAATTTGTACTGATTTTAATATACTGTGGTATATAAAATACTAATATAGTGCAGCTTATCAAGCCAAGCAAAAGCAGCTGTTACCCTAGAAAATATAATGAATAATGTCAATCTCTACCGAACATTTCCTTAAAAGATCCAATATTCACCACTTGTATTTTAGCAGAATCTTCAAAATGGAACTGAGATGACAACAGTCTCCATAAAAACATGGCAAGCCTTTTGAAGACTGGTGCAAAAAGACTCTGAGGTCACTTCAAACCATTTCAACAAATTATTTTCTACGAAGAAAAAGCAGTGTGAATGCTGTAGGGCTCTGATAAGGATTTCCCACATTTTGGGAAAGTAGTTGCAATTGTCTGAAAAATACATGTCAGAGAGACTTCTTTTTATATACATATATCAAGGTTAAAGAGAAAACTTCTGCATCTGAATATAATAGTTCAAGAAACACATAGAAATGTTTAGATTTTAAAATTAGTACCTTCTGAAGAGTACTTGTCAAATAATACCTTTTCTTTGATTCACTCCTACTTATCTCTATGTTATAATACTAAAAAATTGGCAGGTATTTCTATCACACAAAGCTGCTGCATCCACTGTGTATATATCATATATTACAAGTGAAACCAGCACTAGCTATAATACATGCTTAAAGTCCAGACCAGATACTAAAATAATTATAGACTTTAATTAAATATATATTGGTTGCAAAAGCCTTATCTCATTACCTGTCCACACAGTTAACATCTTGACCCTCTCCCAAAGAGTGATGCACAACCTATTTTTACATAAAGAATTCAGGTCTTGTAATCTTCAAAGTCCTTAGGATGCAAGGACATCTTACAGATTCAGTTGATATTGCACAGGGGGAACTTCAAACTATAAGGTCAGTTAAGTAACCAACAGTTTGGAGGCAGCAAGTAGTCCCTTCCCTGCAGTTGAAATGGTTTCTTCTACCTCATTTGGTAGTGAAGACTGACTCAATTTAAGTGCTGTTCCTTCCTCCCATTCTGCAATGTCAACAAATCAAATTAAATGGCAAAGGAACAGCGAATTGATCAAAAGAAAGGACTTTTTTCCTAGCTGAAAGGCAGCAATCAACTGATTGTCTCTCAAGTATTAGTTCCATAAGTTTCTGTGAAAGAACACCATCAACACTACTTTTATCAGTAGGCTCAAACTTTCTCAGCTGCTGCTTGAAAAATCACAAGATATGAGTTGCACTGATAAAGAGCATGCTGACTAAATCACTTAATTAAACTTTTAATATGCAATTTAAATACTCTCCATAAACCCACTAAATTTTTATTTTGAACGCACAAGTGTATTTTGTTCACTATGTTTTTTATGGAGCATTTCACTTGATGGATTTAATACGTTAGATCAATATCAATTCAATATTCTTTGACTTTCCTAATTAAAGGAAACAGAAGAATTGCGATAATAACTATTTCTTTTCAGCTAGCATACACATGATGGCTCACAAATTAATACAATCTAATATATAGGAGAAATATTCATAATTACAGACTTTGTCAATAAAAGAGTGCACCAACTGTGCATATCTCTGACTTCCTAAAGAAACAAGAATGCTAATCAGTTCATTAGGGGGCTTTGGGTTGTGATATTTAGCGACAGGATGTAATAGCCTGCTTGTCCATGGAGCTTAATTGTACTCAGGATGAAAAATTATTTTCAGCAAAGCACTATCCTTCCTTTTTCAGATTTCCTGCTGGTTTCTTTTCATGAGCTGCATGCTTTTCAAGACATCAGCACCATTCACATTTCCCTGTCATAGGAACAAAAGTAAAGACAGGTCGAGGTTTCATCACGCTGTGCAGGATTATCTAACCTTTACATCAAACCTTTTCTGCTTTGTAATTTATTAAGATCCTATTTTTCTAAAAGTGAGCTTCTTTAATTAGTGTGTTCACATACATGACTAGAAACCATATGCAACTATGCTGTTTAGAAATTGCTCTCTGTCTGCTGGGTCAGGTAGTAGGTGAGGGCAAACTATTTCTGTTCATATTTACTATTCAAAATCTTGTATTTGAATAGTCTAATGCAATGAAATATGTAGTGCGGCTGGTGTAAGGACCTAAAGAGCACAGTTGGCTGTCTCAAACAGTCTTTAGGCTACAGAAGGACTTTGCCATGAGATAAGCACAGAAAGGAGCCACAGGATATTTCTAACTCCAGGCCTTGCAGAGGTGAGATCTGGGTAGCACATCCTGGTTAATGCACCCAGACGAAAATTCCCACTGTGGAAAACTGTGTAAAAAAAGCAACTGCAAACACACATACCACTGGTCAAACAAAGATCACCCCAACATATGGGACGGATGGGCAACTGTGATCACTGAAGATGCTCCTCCCCAAATATGCTTCCTAGGAACTATAAATTAAGCCGCTGTGATAGGAACTTAAGATAAAGGTGGTGCTATTGTCTGGGTGTTATCTCAGATCTAGGGGGAGGTTTGCAAAGCTGGGGGAGAAGAGTGGATCACTGATAATGGACACAAAGGACGCAGAATTTATGGGCCACAAGGAAAGCCAACTCAGCAACTGTGCTGAAATCAGCTCTGACTGGGTAAAAAGTAATGCTGGCAGGGGAAGATCACAACCCACTGAACCAAGAAATGCACCAACTCAAAGGAAGACAAGGACTGAGCACAGGACTAATTAGCATTAGAAGCAAAGCAATCATTTAACCAATACAGTAAGAGAATTGTGTAGCCAAAAAGCATTAATTCCTTTGTTTCCTAAAATGTATAAATAGAGAAAAGTTTTGAACAACCTCAGGACACCCCACCGCCAAGGATGAAGAAAGACCAACAGGATGCTACTGGCTCCATGGGTGGGGACTACCTCCTGCTTTCCATCTTCTTCCCTTTCCCCTCCCATCCACCCCCATTTACTGTTAAATAAAATGTGTATTACTGGTGTCAGCATATGGTTTCAGCTCACTAATCGTATCTTAACAGTTGGTTTTACCTGCACTGACTTATTCTAAGTAAGACCAAATATTCATTTTGCCTGCTTCTGACAGCAGTCAATACCCAACAATTAGGGAAAACAAGGAGTAAAGGAAACTTGGCAAATATAACATAATAATTCAACTGACGTAGTACTCAGTTTCTAGCAGTCTGCAACTTAGTCCTTCTTAGCTAAAGCAACCTCTGGACTACTGTGCTTAACAGTTCCTGATGCACAATCTTTAGCTACCTATCTATGCCTTATCTGAAATACTTCCACTTTTTCAGTTTAATTGTCTGCTGTCCAAGAAAACATTTCTCTTAGTATGTTTTAACCTACTGGACCAGTATTTCACATGGGATGAACCCTGATTATGTAAAGACACAAAGAATATATTTTTCTCTTTCCTTGAGTATGGGACACAAGATTACAAGTATTTTTTCTGTGTTTTCTTCTTCGCTTTTCTACCATCAGAGGATTACTCTATTAAAATATCCCTTATGCATAAACTATTGCCATCTGCTGCTCACTGCCACCATTCTCTGCCACATCAGTTGGTCCACAATACACTTTTTGAGATGGGGTAATGGAAGAACTGATGATGTAAGAGTACTGCAGATTTTTATACTATCATTTATGTTTTCTGCTTGCTATCGACTGCATTTGTTCCCAATTGTTCTGATGCTGTCTCGGTTTGAAAGACAGGTGTCTGCTAAGAGAGGTTGAACCCTCCCTTAGGACAGAGAATGTGATTTTACCCTCCCTCCGAATTATTTAATTTTAAAAATCAAGGATTTTCAGGCAAAGGTGTGGAAAAAAAAGGA